>VDFB02058242.1:348684980-348736296 GCA_007258455.2 Sequoia sempervirens | reverse complement strand
GAGATATAGAGAACGACAGGGAGAGATATATCAATCACCCTCGCTATATCTCTATCTATTCATCCTTATCTCTTTATCTCTCTACCCCTCTCTATCTCTTTGTCTCCCTTTCTATTTGTATGTTTGTCATTATCTCCCTCTCTCTCTATATTTTCTTTCCTATATTTATCTTTGTCTCCTTAAGTGTGCAATGGGTACATTGAAGAGGTCTTAAAGGAGAATTATCATATCTTTAATCAAATGGCATGCTACCTTGAGCATAACTCCCCAAGGACACATGCCATCCTTAGATTGTTGACATGAAAGAACCAATCAAAATTTAGTTTCTCTCCTATATTAATATATATTACTATTATATTAAATATATATTATATTGATTATATTTTGTATTATATAAAAATATACTGCCATTAATTATTAATTATAATAATTTTGTTAAATAATATAATATATAATTATAATAAGTTGAATAATTATATTATTTATTATGTAAAATATAGCTAATATATACTTAACTATATTGTAGAATATTAAAACCTAGCTAAATGGAGCCAAAATTTTAAACTTAATTAACATACTCTAAAACCTAACAAAACTAGGTTGTAGCCCGTCAAATTAGAGAAGTGAAAGGTCAATACCAACACCAAGGAAGAGTTTGGAGTAGTGAAAACAAGGTCAATGCCAAGGTCGAGGAAGAGTTTGGAGTAGTGAAAACAAGGTCAATGCAAGCGCTGAGGAAGAGTTTGGAGTTAAAACAAGGTCAATACCAGCACCGACAAAGAGTTTGGAGGAGTGAAAACAAGGTCAATATCAGCACCAAGGAAGAGCTTGGAGGAGTGAAAACAAGGTCAATACTAGTGCCGAGGATGAGGTTGAGGGCACTCAGGGAAAATCGATGACCAAGGGTCAATGAGTACTATAAGTTTTTCACCCCCATTCTCTTTAACCTTTAATTTTCATGCCTAGTTTCCAAAGATCTTCTCGTACATTGGCACCCCCATTCTCGTAAAATGGTATAAGATAAGACAAAAAAAATAGATTAGTCTTTCACATTTTTATCCACCAGCCTCAGGTCTTGGCAAAACTCCCATAATCTACCCACATCTTGGTTGAGGTCTAGGATTTCATCACACATAGCCTTCGTCACATGAGTCTAAAGAAATTGTAGACTTAGCCCAAGTATATGCTAGGCTAAGGTAGATCTAATGAATGGAAATAGAGGCATACAATTCTTCTTTAATACCTCCACCACAAACATATGCAAGGTGTTGGTTGTTTTTACGGTAAGCTGGTTGATCTTCTAATCTATCTATGGAATTGCCAATTCCAATAAAGGGTAGCTCGAAGGACCTGGACCAACTAACGAGGATTTGAAAGACCTCCTACACTTTGGGCTCTGCAAGACCCAAGAGGGTGATCCCTTAATGCATTTACAACGTCTACACCATCATCATAAAGAACATTAACAACAACAAATAATCTCATTTAATAGCTCAACATAATAGGATAATACTGAATAGAATTGGTTGTTTATCAATAATATCAACTATTTGGAGCATGAGATAACTACAACATTTCACAGTATAAGATAGTCATTGATTTGCAATTTGTAGCAATCTCTAGGTAAAGGAAAACAAATAATAAACCATACGAATAAGTACAACTTAGATCAGTGCCATATATCCATTGGAGTCAAATTTATAAGCATCTAAGGGTTTATGATAGATTTAACACATAACATATAAGAACCTTGATAACATTGCTTTACAATCTCATCAATATGTATTTTAACCCAATACTACTTATCAAATCCTTATACAGAACATATCCACCTACAATCCCATTCAAGAATTTTAATTAATTCCTTGAATTAAACCTAAAACAAGAATCATATACACCACAACAGTGAGATGAACGAAACAACCCTTCATCATTTTATTCAAAATTTAGATATGCTTGTACAATGGAGAGACCCGAGTTCGAATTAATCATATCAATTCAAATGCCAGTACTGTCATAAAACATCAAAACCTAAATTTCATTTTCCCTAAAACCATTAGACTTTACAATTTGCTCTACAACTTCATCTAGACTCGACGAAAAATATCTAACTTGTTAACCTGTACTTTTGGCCTTGAAATCCTTCTTATAGAAAAAGAAGGAGCAAACAAGCATCTATCTAGAAAGCACATGTGTCACTAGAAAATTGGATTGCCTTGTGATATTCCAAAAAAAAATTACAACATAAATCTCCCAAAGAATCTTCTTGTTCATCATGCCCACTGAGAATGGTTGATGCAGCAACAAAAAACTTCAAGAATTTCGTGCCTAGACTGTCACCAAAAAAAAAAATTGGAATCTGTTGTAACTGTAACAGCTGATTTATCAACCGTTAGCAGCACACTTCTTTTCACTCTTCCTCAGTTAATATATATTTACCCATTTCTGGTACTCTTCATCAGTTGGCCAATCAAAATTGATCACCTCATTCACCTTGACACTATAAGGTTTGTACTTAACTGCCACCTGATTCGCTTCTCTTTCAAAAGACTCCAAGAATGAGCTGGTGCTAATGATTTTGTCCATACAGCTCACCAACAAATCATAATCTGAGTTACCCTATTTTTGAGGGTTTTGTAGTCAAAACATGATATAAAGGGCTCTTACACTTTTTGTGATTACTGTAGCTTGTGTAAGAGGCCCCATGGATACTGTAATTGTAGGATGCATGAATAGGGCGTAGGGATGAGAAATAAAGAAGGTATAGCTGTTGTCCTCAATAGTTTTGTGAAGAAAAGCATGTGAAATGAGAGGTTCAAGCCTAGGTTTCAACAAAACATGTATGGGAGATCTGATTTTATGAATTTTTATCCATGTGCAGACCTAATGGGTTGTTTCTAAACACTGAATATAAATGATATACATGCACACACATGCATGCACATATATATATATGTATGTATGTATGTATATGTATTTTTAAATGTAAATGTAAATGCAATTACTGGATGCTCTCCTAGAACAATAAATTTAACATATCATTAAATAAATCTATATCTATGTATATAAATGTGTATTTCTAAATGCATGTGTAAATGCAAAGAGCATATGGTTTTGTAGTGTTATAGATACAACATATCCATAAATTAATGTAATTGAAATTCTAAAGTCTTCAACACATGGGTGATCCCACAATAGTGGTTTACAATTTTGGCCAAACTAGACATTGAAATTATTTTTAAACTAAATCACATTCGAACCTATAGCGGCAACGTGAAGAATTTGAAGATGATGCAAACTAGAGTCTCATCACATTTTGTCTGTAGATTCTAAAAATATTTTTTTCAAAATTTTTGGAATTAGATTCCACTTCTTTTTCCATCTCCCACGAAAATTGGTTTTTTTCAAAAAACAACATTTTTAAAAAGTGATGCACACTGTAGAATGCATAACATTTTTTCCATGAAGGATAAAATTATAATTCTTTCAAATTTAGATTCATAACTCCAATATCTAGTGCTTTCACTTGGTTAGATAGTTTTTATTCAATTATTTTTCTTTAATCAAGTTTCAAAGTCAAACCAATTACAATTTAGACATAGCGTGACCATATAACGCATAACTTTTTTTGTATATATTGGAATTCAATTTTTTTTTTCTATTAGATGAAGGACTTCAATATCTAGTGTACTCAAAATTTTAATTTTTTTTTGATAATCTACTATTTTTCCACATGTGCAGAACAAAGACCTTCATTTTCGATGAAAAACCTATGTTTAATAAAAATAAAATATCAAATACATAATAAAACCAAAACATATTAAAATTATATTTGTTGGATAGCTCATTCTGAGGACTACCTGATTCCAGTTGGGTTTGTGAATATTCCTCCATTTTCATCCTCAAACTAAGCTCTGAAGTGCCAAAATTCAAGTTTTTTTTTCTCTCAGGGGGGATGAGGAATAAAGGGGGTTCGCTCAAACCAGGGTTCATTCGAACCCCCCTTCTATAAGGGGTTTTGATTGCTTTTTTGGCAGAAAAGTATTAAGAGGGTTCAGTCGAACCTAGGTTCTACCAAACCCCTAATTGGTTCGGTCGAACCAATAGGTTCGTATGAACCCCTAAAATCAATTTTTTTTCCATGCATTCATTTTTTGTGAGTTTTCCTTCCTCACTTCAATTGTAAACCACTATTGTGGCTTCACCCATATAATATAAAATCAATCAAACTATTAAAATACATGAGAAATAAATGAAAATAGTAAATGCATATGTATGTGTATTTGTAAATGTAAGTGTAAAATAAATAAGAATAATGAAAATTATAAAAGAATACAAGGAAAGGCATCCTCCCTTCTTGGTAGTGATAACCTCCTCCACACACAACCCTTGAAAATTATGAATAGAGGAATATAATCTTTGAAGAACTCAAATTTGATTCTCTCCTACCTGATGCAATTAGTCATTTTATCCTTACAAATATTTATAGTGATTAATAGAGGCACATAGACCAATTCTTCATAATAGAAGAATTTGATCATACTTTTCCAATGATGGTATTATGAGAAAACCTTAGGTTAAATGAATAATTCCTAGCTAAGTTCTTTAAATCATGTCCAATAGTATAAGAGAAGACTGCTGCTATGTGTACCTGGATACCATGGAGAAAGGCTCTTTGGGCTCTTTCATCAATCATCCTACCGTAAAACATACCAAAGGTCTCTTAGCAATTAGACATAGGAATATTTAAGATGACTTAAAAAAATTTATTGCTAAAGCATAAACTTATGATGACTTAACCAGGCCTAGTACACACTCCCTCCCCATTAACCACTTAGACATATAGAAATTAAATGTAAATTTGCTTCTATATTTAGTCATGTAGGTATCCAATAAACCACTTGGTGGTGTTTCCCTTCAAGTTTATTTACTTAAATGAAGAGAAAAAGTCCTTTGATTACAATTAGAGAATACATTTGAGGAAATGTTGTTTTGAACTGGTGGACCATAGTCACATTTAACACTTGTTACAAACTTTGGGAGTTAAAAAGTTAAGTAGATTTGATTTGAAATGGACACATTTGGACAATAGTAACAATAGCTTGCAATCTATCAAAACTTGATTACCTTATAACTTGTGAAATTCTAGCGATGAAATGATAGATTAATCATAATGTCACCTTGGGATCACATCACCATGAAAGAACTTCATCCAACATCCTTATGAGTACAGGTACCACCAAATAGGTATTTTTCATATCTGTCTTCCTCGAACGAGGGAAATTCAGGAAGAGAAGAGGAAAGTGAGACAAGTAGTATGTCTAAAACAGAGAAATCAACTAGAGGTCAAAAGATTAGAAGAAAATTCCATAAACGCATGCATTTTTTTCTTGCTGAAGGGGGGTCATGTTCTTATGATGATGAAAGCATAGGCGACGTTGAGGTACCCTTGAGCTACAAACATCTACAGAAACAATGGGTACCCAAGGAACTTCCTTCAATAAACATTGATTTTTGTGTCAACGAGAGGATATATCGCATAGCACCATCGTCATTACATAGTTTGGGCCTATTTTGCATGGATGGCATAAAGGTCTATTATGAAAAAGTTACTAAATTGATGGAGTATCTCGGACCCTATTACCATTACAAATATTGGATGCAACTGGTTTGATATACACGAAGTATGCGTATGTATGCACTATCAGCAAATTATATACAACTAAAAGATAAGGATTAAAATAAAGGAGTGGCTATGTACATTGATGGAAGGCCAAAAGCATTAGGGAATATTGCAGGGTTTATAAATAGTACATGACCTGGGTCAACAAATAAGCAACCCAATTGCATATTTGATGCACGCGAGGGAAACAGTGTATTCGTATGTGCGATAAAATCAATAACTGCAGGGGAAGAGTTGCTAATTGATTACAATTTGAATCACTTAGTTACAAACACAGTTACTATGGGGGTGGTACATACTATGTACCATTTTACCCAGCCTCCAATTAATGACTCCAATATACCATTTATTCTTATGTTTTTTTTCATAAGTCTATTGGTTTCATTTGGTAATTTTTTTTATATTTAATTTTTGTCATAGTAGGACATTGATCGTACAGAGAAGATCTGGCCCAAAGCATAGATCGTGATGTATCTTTAGGTGCTTCTACCCAAAATTCTTACCTCACTGTAATTGTACAAATTAGATATGAGCAAAATGTTTTATTATTATGTTTTTTTCATAAGTTTATTGGGTTAATTTCGATAATGTTTTTAATATTCTTGTTGTAGTCGACTGATCAGGGAAAGGCACCAGCAGTAGACAAGAGCATCCATAGTGAGGTGTAGTCAATATTTTGTGATGATGACATCACTTATTTAGCAAACCCTCTCGATATGATAAAGAAGATCCAAAAAAAATGCAATGAAGAAATCATTAAGTTGATATTCATAGTGCCTTAAACAGATGAGATAAGAGAGAGGGTTAAAATATTGACTGAAAGATTACAAAACTTGCAAGTAAGTTGTCATGAGGTCTTTAATTATAACATAAGTTCATTCATGGGTTTATATTTTGTACTCTTTTATGTCATGAACTAAAATGTGTTGTTTTTATGTAGCTATTTTCCTCCTCATGATGCTCCTGGAAATGATCAGGGTACTGGAAGTGTTTCTCGAGGAGTAGGGGTTGGTGCAAGTGTCCATCCTAATCTTCCTGTGCATACATCACAACATCTAACCCCATCATCCGTGTCTATATTTTTGTTTGAAATGTCGAAAGTACATACCATGCAGGTATCTGTTAATGCACCCTCTGGCAACGAACACATGCCAGAACATGCGTCAAGACATGTACCTGGGGATGTCGAGGTCACTATTATTGGTAATGTTTTAGCAGCATTTCCTGGATCTTCCCATACTACTAATACAGGAACATTGCCGGTCACACTTGTGGTGATCGAGGATTTTGTTCCCATAAAGATAAAGAAGGTCCCAGGTACTTTAAAATATTTTAATTATTATTATATATAATCCAATTGAAATTTACTTATTGATCGCTCTTTTTAGACTATTGATCCCATGATCATTTTGCAGGAAATGATGTTTTTTATAAAAATCTAAGTGATATTACATTGGAGCTCTTCAGGCCCACCATATGTACATGGTGGAATGTCCAAAATCAAGATATAAAAGATGAGCTCATTAACCGTTTAGTAGTGTTGTTCAGTGATAAAACATTCAACTAAACCAAGGTCCTTAAGAAAGTTGGTACCTATCTAAAGTATGTGAGGGACCAATATAGGTCACATTTAGAGAAGAATAAAAAAGTACGGGCATCCCCCCATGATTTCAAAGAGGGAGTGGAAGGACCTGGTGTCGAATGGAAAGGAGAAGGCTGAAAAGAAAAAAAGAAAGACACCACTAGGCCAAGGAAGGTATGCGATACTATCAACAATGTAATTATATACTGATTACTCTTTCTTTTTACATAATCTAACGTATTTCAAACTTTTCATAGGCTATCCGACACATCGAAGGCAACAAAGGAAAAAATAGAAAAACACAAGCCGCACAAACTTGGCTCTGGTGGTTATATGAAATTAGCCGCACAAATTCTAAATATCAATAAATGAAATATAGTATCCAAATAATAAATTGAAAATAATTTTGGTTTTATCACACCATAGAAGCAAAATTCATGATCTTATGCAAAAATGTAGGGCTCTAAATTCAATAGAGTTCCCATAGAAGATGACCTGAAGATTGCCTTCCAGCAAGGCTATGGAGCCATGGCTGAACGCCTAAGAGTCTTAACTGGGAAAACACAACCTTCCACTACATCTGACACGCAGGTAAATAAACTTAATAAATTTTATTTAAAATTGAATACTTGTGCAATCTATTCAATATTAATTTCCGCCATAAAGTAATTACATGCCTATTTGTTTTAAACATTCAAGCAATGATAATACTGCACATGACATTGGAATGCAGACTGGTGAGCGTGGAGCACAACTTGCAGATGAAGTTCATGGTGTGCATCCAGGTACTTTAGAGCATGTTGAGCATGATCAGGCTAGAGAAGATCAGGAACATGATGTGGCCCCATCAAGTAAAGATGACCACTCTAAAGTTCTTTTAAACATATTTAATTGCAATTGGTGTATTAATTAATGTAGCTTTTCATGTTTCAACTTTAGAGCATGTAGAGTGTGATCAACATGTTGAGCATGATCAAGAACATGATGTGTTCCCATCAGGTAAAGAGGACCACTCTCATGTTCTTTTAAACATATTTAATTTCACTTGGTGTATTAATTAATGTAATCTTTCATGTTTCAACTGCAGATCAAGATTTAGAGGGTGTTCAACATGTTGAACATGATTCTATAACAGAAGTTTAGGAACATGATGTGGACCCATCAGGTAAAGGGAACCACTCTAATGTTCTTTAAATTAATGAAATACGTGTAACAATAATAATAAAACATATCAGTTTAACATCTTTGTTATTGCAGCAGACCCCCCTTGCAGTGGCGTCCACGTTGTGAGCAGACGACTAGGCGTACATTAAGATCACAAGTAGAGGGAAGAACAACTAAAGGGGGGAAAAATTATTTAGAAAATGATACTCCACTTCAGATTTTTTCAGCTTTAAAAAAGAAACAAAAAAAGTGATTGTAATCATATCATGACAACCATATTTTTGATAATATGTAAAAATTGAAAGAATGAATATTATATGTTAATGAATGAATGTGAATATGTTAATTAATGAATGTTATCTATTAATGAATGAATGTTATATGTTATTCATGGATGAATGAATCATTAATGTTATATGATTGGGTATGGGGAATTGAGAGTGATGTGAGGAGGGGGGGAAGGGCCAAATGAGCTTCCACTGTCACGTGGTTGGCCCTGTTAAGTAGAGAATACTAAACTATTATCAAAACAAAGAGAAGCTCAATAAGGTAATGCACTTTTCAATATAAGAAATGCATCATTTGAAGCATCAAACCAATATGCAAAGATGAAAGAAAGTGCTAACTTTTCAGTATGGTGGCAGAAAAATGATTCTTTATACCCTGAATCCATGCTTTGCATCATAATTTGAAGTTATTTCCATTCCAATGTTCTGAGTTTAGTTTTTTTGTATGGCTTTGTATGAATACCACATTGTGTTGTGTGTGGATTTGGTTTCAAAGCTCTTCTTCTATTTTTAGTGGTGACATAACTCTAAAATTTGACTTTTGTGCACAACAGGTTAGTGGAAAAATTGTTAGCTCTGAAGGGTTTAGAGGCTCGATTGAGATAGATACACGGATATTTGGATCTTGTTGTTGATGGGAGGCTTCAACTTAACCATGAAATTTGGTACCATCTGCAGGTATGCAAATTTTTCTCTACTTACATTCATTCTTGATCATAAATTTTGTAAATGATATTAATGCTTCAAACTTAAGATTTGTTTCATTGTTATAATGATCAAAATGTTATAATTTTCTATAAATTCAAGCATTCTCTTGCCCCCTACCTTTTGGTCTCTCCCCCCTCCTTTTAAGAATTTTCTTTGTCATAAAAGATTCACATTTTTGTCTCATTTACATAAATTTATCTGAAGCGCTAGGAGTGAATAAAGATATGTAAAAGATGATGGATTATGTCTAAACAATAACTTTACATCTTATAGCTAAGTAAATTCTTAATATTTGAATAGTTTAGAGCTTGAATAATGCTTGTATATGCATGTGTAGCAATAAGAAAGCCTATGTGAAGATTGAAATTTAAAACATCACTTTGGTATTTTTCCTTAGGCAGTGAAATGATATTTTGAGTAATACAAACCTACACACACATTGATATTTTTCGGCATTGCATTGAAGATTTTTTTTTTCTCTTATACCTACCCTCAGCTAGACATGGAGGTATATAATATTGGTTTCTGGGTTTATTATGTAAGTAGTTAATTTCACAGAGGAAGACTAAAATCTTCTTAATGTCCTGTGTTAGGTGTGAAAGCATATGAATCACTTGTTGAATGCACCATTTTGTATTCATCCAAAAACTGGTTTGTTCTTTCTTTTTTATGTTTCTTGCATGTGGTTTTTTTAGGCTCTAGAGATGTAGCTTGACTCTTTCCTTTGCACTTTTCATCTATTTTGAGAATTACAGTAGATTGTCCTCATAATTTTTCATGTAGATATGTTTTTAACCTTATTTTCTACCAATCAATTTGCAAACCACTCACATATTAAGGACCATTTCACTAACTTGTAGTCATCCATTACTTCATATGTTGCAAGTTGTGTCTGTGTGCCAATAAATCCTGATGATTGCGAGAACTTTAATCCTACAAGTGTACCCAATCTTTCTCAAGTAAAATTCTTACCTTATTTTATAGTACTTTAAATAGTTAATTGAAGGTGCTTCTTTAGATCTGAGATAGTTGAACCCTAGATTAAGAATGGTATTAGATGGGCAGTATAATGATAAAACTAAGGTCCATTGAACACAAATTATGAACATAATTTACTGGACTATGAATAGTGTTACAATTATAATTATTTCTCCTTTACCTGCCTCTGCATTAATGAAAAAGATAGATCCCTATAAATCTAACCATGAAAGTGTTGAAATCTGCAGTATCTGCAAGACTCTGGAAACTATCAATGATATTCTTTTTGAGTTTTTTTATGCTCAGGAAATTTGGTACTTATTCTGCCATAAGCTGAAGGTCTGGAATAACAATGGTAAAATTAATTAGCATGATATTATGTTTTTTAATTTCAAGATCACGTTTGATTGTAAGCTATTTTGGTATTTCTTATCCAATGAGATCATGTGGCATTTGTGGAAGGTGAGAAATGATGATAAGTTTAAGGGTATCAAGAGGGTACTTACTGAGTCTTGCAAGAGACTCACTTTCTACTCTGTTGCTTTGTAGGTTTCAACTCTTGTGGAGATCTCAATGGAGAATTTCTTGAAGTCAATAATTGAAGTTGTTGCTAACAATACCAGAGAGGATCTGAGAAGTGGACCTGCCTATAGGTTGAGCTTCAAAGAGACTGTGTTGTTCCAGCAGACATTTGATGAGCTCCAAAGAGTAATTGATGAAGCTGCTAGCCCAGAAAGATAGTGCGACCCCCAACAGTTGGACCCCCAAGGAGAAACAATGGTGAACCTTGATATTGAAGAAGTCAACAATGAGGAGAATGTAATCAACACTATGTATTGTTTATGTTGATTTGAATAGCAGCAACCTGTGGTGTTGTTAACAATAATTTGTATTATCTATGTTGGTTTTGAAAATAATTGGTGCTTTTTTGTTTCTTTCTTGCTGTGTAAAGTACTGATATGGTATAGTTCCTGTTATGGAAATACTTTGATGTTGTACTGATCCTAATGCCGGATAGACATTTTCATGATATATAATGGACCTTAAACTATTTTCAATACAAAAAAAAGATAGCAGATATTAGAAGTTAATTACATGTCTCATGTATGTGTTAGTATTTTAATTTTGTTTAAGTTGTTCAAGAGCTTGATTAGGTCAAGAATATGTTCTACAAGCTCTGTTCTCTTGACACTGCTCAACATTTTCTCTTTAGTCCAGATGTTTCTTAACTCCTTCCCTTGTTATCCCTTGGTTTTTCTCAAGTGTAATGCCTTTTCTATGCATCTTGCAATCTGTATGTATGATTAGTTATCTCTTATGAAGCATGGATAACCTTTCATGGAATTGTTGTTGTAATTAGACAATTTCCATTGTGAGAATAATCATTTAATTTGTATGGAAGTAATTCTTTTTCATATTATTTGACTTGGTATTATAAACTTTTCTTTGCAAGATTCTCTTAGGGGGAACAACAAAACTGTGATGATAGGTAGAGTTTTACAACACCATAAATCATTTGGCATTATCAATATATTGCTTATAGAATACTCTATACAAGTAAAATGGAATGTGCAATGACAATTGGTCTCAAATTCAAATCTAAATATAAGAACATTATACACAAGAAGATGGTATCTATTTTATGATTTAAAGAACCCCAAAATAAGAAAATTAATAGGTTCCATTTGTTTACATGCTCTTAGACACTTGTTTAATTGGCGAGACCCTCAGAATGTCTTGCTAATAACCAGCAATATTCAAAACTCATGAAAAGGTAAGTTCAGTGTGACATTGGATCTGTCTTGCCGATGAAAGTCATCGGCAAGACATGGACTATTAGAGTGATTTTTCTATCCTGTGTCGATGATTGATCTCTCACCGATGGTACATTTCAAAAAATATTTTTTAAAAAAAAAATTGCATTGTTTCATCAAAATTTTGATGAACACAACCAACGAATCACCGAAAAGGTTTGACGAAGTTGCTATAACTATGAAGAAGGCTTCATCATAACTCCTTTTCCATTTCATCACAATTTCAATGAAGTCTACCGATGAATCACAGAAAAGGTTCAACAAAGTTGCTTAGCTGTGATGAAGGCTTCATCATAACTCCTTTCCCATTTCATTGCAATTTCAATGAATGCCACCGACGAATCACATAAAAGGTCCGACAAAGTTGCTTAGCTACGATGAAGGCTTTGTCGTAAATACTTTCCCATTTTGTCGAAATGGTGATGAACTTCCGGTGTTCTTTCTGATGAGCTCGAAATATGTTCATAATTTGAATATTATGATGTATTTTTAATACCTTTACTCTTATTGTTGATGGTTGTTTTAACTCTTTGATTAAATACTTTTTATCTAAAATCAGGTAGTATTTTGTAGCAACACATTCCTATATTCCTACAACTTAACATCTCTATGTGTCTGTATTAATTACCCTGTTTGACCTCCCGAATGACTGATATAATGCATGTGGTTTTTGGATAATGAAATGGATTTAATATGTGATTAATGAATGTGTATCATGTTATTTTCCACACATGCTTTCTTTCGTTTCTGTTGCCATGTGCATCGCAGGTTGTTGAAGGAAGCATGAACGAGTCAAAGCACAACAAATCTCGGCCCTACAGTAAAGTCCATTTCTAGCACAGCATCGAGGAAGTTGTTCCAGCGAAGACGCTCTAACCGGGTCATTGGGAAGAAATCTAAATGGTCATTAATCTAGGAAGAGTGGAATACTAAATTCTCTCTGAATCGTGTTGAACAGATATGCCTTCACGAGAAGTTTGTTCCTCGATTTCAGAGTGCATTTATGTCCATGTCTTTCTCTGTTAGAGTTAGGTAGTTAGTTTCTTTTCTAATATAAATAAGTGTTCCTCATGCGTGAGTGAGCAACAGAGTGTGTTAAAGTTAGTATTATAATGAGAAACAATGTTTCATGTTAGTTTTCTTACAAGCAGAACAATCAATGTATATGATTCCAAGTTTATGAATAAAATTTGATAAAGTTTTGAGTTCAACTCTTGCATAAAATGGTTGATTCTTTCTAAGGGGGCCCACTTAGTGAGTATATGTAGTTAATTCTTTATTTTCTGTTGATTATAAGTTATATTTCATTCTTGAAGGTTTCAACACAAACTCAGTCTTATATTGTTCCTGTAGCATCGAGAATCCATCCCTGTGTTTGTTCCTGCAACATAAGGCTAGTTCATAGCTTGTTTCTTAGTAATAGTTGTCATGATTTCTGCTTTGATTAATTTATGCTTAAGTTAAGAAGACTTTACATTACATTCCTACAGCATAAGTAGAATTTCTTCCAAGCATTTATTTCTGGTAAATTGTGACTGAAACTGGTTCTTAATGCACATACAGTGCCACTCTCTTTCAAGTATACATTCCCTGGTTTATTTCTTAGTCACTTGCTGGAATGTCCAATTCCCAGGTTAGGATTTTCCATGAATTTTATATCCTTTTGTCGATGCGACCATTTTTGGCACCGTTGTTGGGGATGGTGTCAAGCTAAGAACCTACCATAGTCATTGTTAGTATTAGTTTAGTGTGTTTATTCAAGCATTTTCAAAATTCCTTCAATTTACGGTTAATTCTATTGCATGCATTAAAGAAGAGACGCTCTAGGAAGATTCCTCCCTGACCTTCCATTTATTGATAACAATTATGAACTAGCTTATAATATATTTGAGGAAGGAGGAGACCAAGATATCAATCCATTTGCTGAAAACCTGCTTGTTGAATTTCCATTTGACTTAGCTGACAAATAACCTCAAAAAAATCCATTTTCTTTGATACTCCATCAAGCAAATATGGCACGAAATCCACTTAATCAACCTCCTGCTTTTGAATTCTCCATCATTGCTCAACAAAATAATGATAAACTTAAAAATATTCCTTCTTCATTACTTCCCAAGTTCTATGGACTAGTTACAAAGGACCCAAAAACTTTCTTGTTTGAGTTTGATATCCTTTGTCGAAGCTATGATTACACTTTAGATGCTCACTGGCTGAAGTTGTTTCCTGCTACTTTGAAGGAGGGAGCTCTTAAATGGTTTATGAGTTTGGGAAGGGGTGTTGTTGATAGTTGGGTAGCTATGCAAATAAAATTTATTGAGAAATACAAGGAATATTGTAAGAGTGATAGTAAGGGTGATGATATATTCAGAATTCAACAAAAGGAGGATGAAAGCCTGGAAGACTATATCTCAAGATTCTTGTTTTCCCTAAAAAAAGAATTCAGACCATACTCTCAATGAAGAATCTCATAAACTACTTTTTTCTAAGGGGAATCAATGACACATGTATAGATGCCCTGGATTTGATGGGAGGAGGAGATATAACCCAAGTGCCTTGGGATGATATCAAGAAAATATGTCGCAACTACTCTCAAGCAATTGTTAAGAAGGGTAGAGGTCATCAAGCCACAGTGGGAAAGTCTTCTACAAATGGAGTTTCACGGATGGAGATCACTCATTTGCTATCTGATTTCAAGCAGGATATCATAAACAACATGGCTACATAGTTGGATACTATGCAAGCTCGAAAAAAACATGAGGAAGTTGAAGCAACATTCGCTGAGTTCTATCCACATTGCAGACAAAAGAAACGTGACTGTAGATGTAAGATGGTGGCTAACCTGGAGGCTAAGCAATTACCTACTGATTTTAAGATAGTAGAGGGTGATGATAACCAAGTATTATCTGTTGTACAAAGGCGGCCATGGGCTCAAAGACAAGGTATGTCTCAAGACGCTATAACTTTTGGTAATCCTTATTCTAATTACAATAACCAATGACAACCTACATATGGCCCATCACCACCTTGGAATACTCCTCAACCACACTGGCCTAACTATCAAACTCCTCAATGGAAATCTCCTTAAGGAGGTTGGCAGCAGCCACAAGGACAATGGACTCCACCCCAAGGTAATTGGCAGCAAAATCCTCAATGGAGAGGTTCTCAGCAATGGTAGAACCAACCTCTTGGATCCCTGTAGCCATAACAACCACAACCTACGGCCCTCATGCCACCTCCTACAACACCTGTAGCAAATAATAGCCCTCCAAAACAAACGCCTATGCCTGCTCAACCATTGCCAAATCCTAATAACAAGAAGCAACAACAACAACAACCTATGTATTTCATAGAAGCCAATTAGTATCCAGCTTATGCTCTGAATATTAATGATATCCATCTCAGGTCTGGAAACACTCTCCCTGCTCCATAGCCACCTATAATTACAGAGATTCTAGACTCTACCTTTGCACAACCTACTGATCCTAGAGAACATATACCTATATCAGATACTATCTCTAAGGAGCCTATCCTGCAGCATCAGGCCAAACCGCCTTTTCCTCAGAGATTGCAAATTACTACATCCAATTCTATGGAAGAGCCTACCTTTGATATTTTGGATCAGCTGAAGAATGTACACATTCAAATTCCTCTTTTTCAAGCCATTAAAGAAGTCCCAATTTATGGAAAATCCATTAAGGAGGCATGTTTAAAGAAACTAGGAAGAACGAAAAAGGATCCCCAAACTATCCATGTTCTAGGATAGTTGGTGGATATTATCTTAGGGAAGGTAGTCATTCAAAAATATACTGACTCTGGTAGTCCTGTGGTACAAATAAATATTAATGGCTAGATAGTAAAGAATGTTTTAATTGAACTTGGTGCATCCATCAATGTAATGACCAAGCATACTATGGAGTATTTGAATATCCTAACCATTCGATCTACACCTACCATCCTGCAGCTTGTTGATAGTTCCACAATAACACCTGATGGAGTGGTAGAAGATGTCATTGTCATCCTTAAGTCTTGGGAATACCCAGCGAATTTCACCATATTGTCCACTAAGGAAACTTTAGGAGGATATCCTATCATCCTAGGTAGACAATGGTTAGCCACAGCTAATGCTTTTATAGGATGTCATTTAGGAGACATGACACTTTCTGATGGTCAGTCAAGAAAGAAATTGGCATTATACCCACCTGCCCAGCCTCAGCCAAACTTGTCTCAACCAATTTGGCCAGATTTAGGAGAGGAAACTAAAGAATTCAAATCATTGACTCAGCTAATGATGCTACAAACTAATCCATTTTCACAACTTTAAAGTGAGGATGGCCTACTTTTACACATTTTGCAGTCCAACTCTGATCTGAGTAGCCCATCTGTTCCAGATAGCTATCTTCAGCAGTGTTTCCTATAGCAACTGAATTCTAAGAGCCTGCCACCTAAATTTCCTGCAGTTTATCACAATTTTCTTTCACATGAAATACATACGTGCCACCTTTATCAACAACCTCCATGAATGATCTTACCAAGCAAGTAGAAGTTTCTCTAGGCCGCTATCTGAACATCAATAATAATCTGCCTCAATTTCAACAAACTGCCCTAGTTACAATGCTGCAAGATCAACATAGAGCTTTTGCATGGGACTATGGGGATATGAAGGGAATAGATCCTCAACTCTGTACTCATAGGATCTACATTAAGGAAGACTGTTCACCTGTTAGGCAGCCTCAAAGAAGGATAAACCCAACACTCAGGGAAATAGTTAAAGAAGAGCTCCATAAATTGCTTGATGTTGGTTTTATCTACCCCATTTCAGACAGTCAATGGGTATCCCCATTGGTGATTGTTCCTAAAAAAGGTGGAAAATGGAGAGTTTGTGTAGACTACAGGGAGCTGAACACAACAACTAAAAATGATCACTTTCCACTACCATTTGTTGACCAAGTACTAGAATCATTGTCTAGTAAAAATTATTTCTCCTTTTTGGATGGATATGGTGGGTATAATCAAATTAGGATTTCCCCTGAGGATCAAGACAAAATAGCTTTTACCAGTCCATGGGGCACTTTTTCCTACTCTGTCTTACCTTTTGGCCTATGTAATGCACCTGCAACATTTCAAAGGGCAGTGATCAATATTTTTGCTGACATTTCTAATGATTCTATGGAGATCTACATGGATGACTTCACCACTTATGGAGTTACTTATGAAGAAGCATTAACAAATTTGGAGAAAGTGTTGAAAAGATGTAAAGAGAAAAATTTGTCTTTGAATAGTGAAAAGTACTTTATGATGATGCAAGAAGGAATTGTTTTAGGCCATCATATCTCTCATGTAGGAATTCAGGTTGATCCTACAAAAATAGAAGTCATTCTAACTTTGCAAACACCTATGAAACAAAAGGATGTTAGAAACTTCCTAGGACATGCTGGATATTATAGAATATTTATCAAACATTTCAGCAAAATAGCTAGTCCATTATATGCCTTATTGACTAAGGATTCTGAATTTAACTAGACTGAGGCCTGTGACAAATCTTTCCTATAGCTTAAGAACTTACTTACTCAGGTACATGTTCTTCAAGGACCGAAGTGGAGTTTTCCCTTTCATATACACACAGATTCTTCTGATTATGCCATAGGGGCAGTTTTAGGATAGAAAGAGAATTCCATAGAGCATGCTATATATTTCATTAGCAAAAACCTTCAAGGCCCTAAATTAAACTATATTGTCACAGAGAAACAATTGCTAGCAGTTGTGTATGTCCTGAACAAGTTTCAACATTATGTCACTAGTTACCAAATATTTGTCCATATCGATCATGCAGCAACAAGGTACCTCATGAATAATTCTGCCATGTCTGGCAGATTAGCAAGATGACTCCTATTGTTACAGGAATTTGATATCACAATTATTGATAAGCTAGGTCGAGCTAATGTGGTGGCTAATTTTTTGTCAAGACTTCAAACAACTACACCTGCCACCCCTAAGGTAATTGATGATAGCTTTCCTTATGAACATTTATTTTCTATTGCTACTCAAACTCCATGGTATGAAGATATATCAAATTATTTAGCATCCAACAAGATCCCAACCCACTTCTCACCAAAGGAAAGGCAATTGTTGGTAGAGAAAAGTTTTAACTTTTCATGGATTGCAGACTGTTTATTTTACACAGAACCTGACCAAGACATGAGAAGGTGTTAGGGAAAATAAGACCTATGAAATTTTGCATGCCTGACATGATGATCCATGTGGTGGGCACTTTGCAACCAAGAGAACATCTATTAAATTTCTTGCTACAAGATACTATTGGTCCACACTACACAAAGATGCAGCAGCCTACACCAAAAAATGTGCGAGATGTCAACGCATGGGGAGACCAACAAGAGCTGATGAAATGCCCATGTATCATCAAGTGGTATTCAGTCCCTTTGACAAGTGGGGCATGGATTTTGTTGGTGTTGGAGTTAAAATGACACTGAGAGGGGGGGTGAATCAGTATTTTAACATATTTGACTGATTTTCAAAAATTCAAAAACATAGCTCAAATTTGATCTCAATATTATTCTGATTAATGCATTCATGAATTGAATGTAATCATTCATAAATAGAATTGAGAAAAGTAATAATCCCAATAGTGTACTGAAACAACAACAACAACAACACATTAAAGCAGTGAGAACACAGAAGAATAAAGTGACACAAAAATTGTCGAGTGGAAAACCCTCCTAGGGTATAAAAACCACTCCCTAAATGCCTTCTAGGCTTAATCTTTTAATCAACTATTCACAATGCCTTATAGGTTGATTTTTGAGCACCCACTCAAGGAGCACCAACCCCTCATTTAAAGATATCTATCTCAAGGAGTACCAACCCCTCAAATTATGTTTTGAACAATAGCAATGATTCAGAGGATTTCTCTATTTTCAGTTAAGCACATATCTCTCTGTTTTCTCATCTACATAATACCTTAAAGATTCAATAATTGAATCCCTAAAATACTTCATAGAGAAGAAATTTACAATCTCTACATCTTGTTATTTAGATTTTATTGTAGAGTTTATCCATACATTTTCATATAGCCAAAGAGTGATAATCTTCAAAATACAACAACAGCCGATCAAAAACATTGGCTTTTGCTCCTCTTTATATATCTTTTTGAATTAAAAAAGATAAGAACTATCTTCAGAAGTAATGGATGAACAACCAAAAACAATACAAGAGTCATTTAACCCAGCTAAGTGTCGTCCTCAACAAGTTTGAAACTTATGAGATCATTTCTCTACATAAAATGCACAACTGCCCACCACAGAAAATCATAACATCTAATGTATGAAAGACAATATTCAGTCAGGGCATCATTTGTCATAGAGATGTAGAGAGAAGTTAAAGAAAATGGTGATTATAAACCAGTATGTGCAGCATGAAACACATAAATAAAAATACCAAACAAATTTGTAACTCCCATGGCTCCATCAACCACTGTCAAGCTTCCAGCCAGAGAGGCGCATCAAACATAGCAGCCATACCATTCATTTCTAAACCAATAATGAATTTTATCCTAACAATGCTGTTACAACCAGAAACAATAGTAAAGAACAGTTTATGAAGCTTTCTCATGATGGCGGCGAGGCTAGGGTTTGATACCCAGTCAAAAAGAATAAGCTCAAAAGGTTTTCCCTAACAACCTTTCATTTCAATCGATGACACATTATGCCGAAGGAAACTTTAATGTTGCCAGAAAACCTTATGGTTGTCACTTTTTCCAAGACCCATTAGAGTCAGGAGTCATAACAAATTCATAATGTCATGCCGAGAGCTCATAACATCCTTCTGGTCGATGAGACAAAAAGGTTCTCTCATCGAAATGAAACCATCATTCGCTATCGCTATAGCTTTTGATATTGGAGAGACATCATATAGATCAACTTTTTTATATCGAAAAATCATTCATTTGACTTTTTCGAAAAGACACACCATCCTCGCCATGACCTCACATTGATGAAAGAGTCTCACCTAAAATACTTTTCAATTCTTATGAGTCGTTGTAACCTACAACCTTCGGGGAGACCTCTTGTAGACTTCATAATGTTTCGCTTAAAGTCACTTGATACAAATTGTTGCCGAGACTTCCAAAAAGTTCTTTTGAAATCCATCGCCGAGACAACTCTATGCTTATGCCAACAGGGTCCATATGTATTCCATCGATGAGACCAACAGGTTTCACTATGACATTATACCAAAGAGAAAACCTTTGCCGATAAGACTCTTTTGTGCACGGTCGGTGAGACATTGCATATTCGTTATAACCTCATGCCGAAGCCTTAAGCTCTTGCCGATGAGTTTCCATTTAATCTCTGATCGATGTGACATACCAATATCACTGAGACCTCATACCGATGGAATAACATATGCTGATAGAGATCACTTTCAGTTGCCGAAACAAAAGACAAGTCTTGCCGAAATAATCTTTCTTGTGCCGGTTGCCAAGACACAAAACACTCGATGAAACAACATACCGATAGGGATTCCTTATGCCGATGAGACCCAAATCATTCGGTAAGACCTCCCAGCGGTGAACACAACTCATGCCAATAGACTTTTCACTATCGCCAAGACAACAAGAACATCACGCCGAAAGCAGTCTATATGTTAAATTCAATCGACATGACATCATAAATGTCTTGCCGATAGGCAACACAGACATTTCAAAGTGAATCAGGGAGACCCTGCCATACTCATGCCAATATGTGAAAGCCTGTGATATGCAAAGAGAACCATCCTGACAGATAAACCATCTTACAAGCTTTGTCAGTCAAAGAAATAGCATTCATAACTTGAACCATAATTCTTATCACCATGAAACATAACAAATAACTTTTTGTAATAGCCAAGAGACATCAAAGAAGTGCCATTATAATCATAAGGATCCAAACTAAGACTGATCATCAAAGGGAACTAACTGAAAGAGATATTTTCATCAAGGACAAACCATAAACACAACTGAGATCCAATAGTTGGGCCTATTGATCCTCCATCCAATGGGAAATCATACATTTTGGTCTGCACTGATTATGTAACCAAGTGGGTGAAAGTGAAAGCAATGACATATACCCATGACAATAAAGTTGTTGAGTTCCTATATGAGCATATTTTTACTCGGTTTGGAGTCCCAAGGGAACTTGTTACTGATCAAGGAGCTCAGTTTACATCAAACGTAATCATTGCGTTGATGAATGATTACAAAATCAGGCACAAAAATTCTAGCCCCTATCACCCTCAAGCCAATGGTCAGGCGGAGGTTACCAACAGAGAAATTGAGCCAATCCTTACTAAGACAATACAATTACACAAGAAGGATTGGAGCAGTCACCTTCCTGAAGCAGTCTGGGCCTATAAGAC
Organism: Sequoia sempervirens; assembly: GCA_007258455.2. Taxonomy (NCBI): domain Eukaryota; kingdom Viridiplantae; phylum Streptophyta; class Pinopsida; order Cupressales; family Cupressaceae; genus Sequoia; species Sequoia sempervirens. Next base: position 348,714,672 of record VDFB02058242.1, on the reverse strand, counting down.
AACATGGAAAACAACTACAAGGTTCACTCCTTTTGAGTTACTCTATGGAAAAACTGCCATGTTGCCAATAGAGTTTGAGGATAAGACCTTAAGGATTACTCTCCAACTTAACATTGATATTTTAGAAGCCCAAAAGGAATGCCTCTTGCAACTGAATGCATTGGATGAGATGAGGAAAGCTGCCTTGCAACATACTAAAGCTATTCAGCAGCAACGAAAAAAATGGCATGACAACCATATCAAAACTAAGCAATTCTCTGTCAGTGATTGGGTGTTGCTCTATGACTCTAGGTATAAGCAGAATCAAGGTAAACTCACCACAAGATGGCTTGGTCCTTATGAAATAGAAAATGTGTTTGATAATGGTTCAGTTTAGTTAGCTACAATTGATCCTATCTGATTCAAGCTACTGGTTAATGGACACCATCTTAGGTTGTATCATAAGCCAGCATCCAAAGAACAATTTATGAAGCAGTTTGTTTCGGATGTGGCCACTGATCTTCTTGCGACATCTCTTTAAAATTCTATGTTGCATGCCCATAATAAAGGTTTCCTTTTTTTTAAGGAAGCCACTTTCTCCATTTTTTATCCATCACCACCATTCATTCCCTCTTCTTCCACGCCACCCATCCATTTCATTCATCCTGCCGTACTGCCCTCATTTATGGTTTCAATTCCAGCCATCATTTCATGATGAGTTGTGATCTTTCCCAGCATGTATGAGCACTTATTACAAGGTACGTGATATCTTTTATTGTCACATTGTTTATCTATTTCATTTATTTATTAATTGTTATGTACATATCAGTCATTATTGCATGTTCTTCGCCTATTCTTTCGCACATGTGTGGACACATGCCAAATTTTTAGTAGGGGTCGGGGATAATCCATTTCAACTTTTTCTTATGTCGTTGTCACAACTGTTAAGATATATTTATTTTCTTGTACTTACCAAGTATGACTGCATGCTTTTATCCTAAATAACAATTAACTACTTGATTTGGGTAGTTTTTCACAATAATTTCATGCAATTATCCTTTGTGTCATTCTTGGAAAAGTAAGGAAAGTGACGGAAAGGTAGAAAGAAGCAGGGCAAAAAGTAGGAAAAGTTTTTCAAATTTTCAGAAGAAGTTTCAGTTTCAGGAATCTCAGCTGGGATAATTTGTGAATATGGGTGGCTAGTTAGTAAGACATGAGCCTGTAGCTCATGAACTCTTGATGCAAAATCCTCCAACGGTTCAGGCATTATGCAATTGTGGTTGGTTGAATTATTTTCTGAGATTAGATTCCTATAATGAGGAAGCTGTAGGTGAGTTTTTGAGAACTCTTTCAGAGGGAGAAGCTATAGTATGGGGTTTGACAGTAGCTGTTATAGAAGAGTGGATTGCAGGAGTAACTGGGCTTCCGGTGGTAGGAGAAAATTTTTCTTCAGATGTTGTCTTTGCTAGGGAAAAATTCACAATACCAACAGATGGACCCTTGGAGGTTTCCAAACAAGGATGCAAACGAGTGTCACTGCCTCCTCCATACTCAGAATATGCCGCCTTCATAATCAGGTACTTGACTTGTGAGGGACATTTTTCCTATTTGCATTCCTATCATTTTAAACTATTGAATCATATGAGGCATGGTTTAGCTATATATGTTCCAATTTTTTTGTTAAACCTTTTGAAACATTGTGCCCATGAAACCTAGAGGGGTAAGGACAACTCTATCGCCCATCATGCCATCATTAAAATCTTGATCGAGCGTTCCCTGAGGGATGTATCAACCCTTTCTTGACAAGAATTTGTTGCCCAGAAGGGTCTGCAACCTTCAAAGCCTCCTAGAGCACTCCCTACATGACACAAGAAAAAGAAAAGGAGAGTAGAATCTACAAGTAGGGAAACAGAGCAAGAATCATCTGCTCCTGCAACACATAGTCTTGCAGCCTCCACACCAGAGCCCTCTACCCATGTACAAACCAGGTCTACCAATAGAAAAGAAAAAGGGAAAATGAAGGTAGGAGAGTCCTCTACAGCAGAACAAACCCCAGTATTTGACCCTCATGTTCAAAAGAGAAAACGTTCTACTCCACTCTTTCCTGCAACATCTTCCCTTGTAGCAGTTTCTCCTGCAGCAACGCCTGTTGCCACTACAATTTCACTATCATCTTCTCCTGCTGAGTCTGAATCCTCTGGGTAGGTTAGAAAAAGGAAAGCCATGAAAGTGTCTCCTACAGTTGTTACTTTAGAAACATTTCCAAGAAGAGTTTCATCAAGGAAACAACATAAAGTTACATCAACCTTCATTCAACCTGAAATTATAGTAATTTCTGAGGAATCTGAGGAATTCAGTCATGATGTTTCTTAGAATGTATTTGAGAATGTTCCACAAAGTTCATTTGTTATTCCTGAGGAAGCACAACAGGGTAGTGGTAATAAAAGGGGGATGCCAAGTCTTGATGACTTGGCTGAAGCAGCTAGGCAAGTTTCAAAAGAAACACAATCTCCTCCTGGGAAGCAATAGGAGTCTATCCTGCAGCAAGAGGAAGAATGGCTTGAATGATATGATGTGTCCAATGAAGCCCCATTACCCCCTGAAACTTGTCGAGCATTGGTTGTTTATAAAAGGACATTGTTGATTGAATATTTGGAATATATTAGGACTAAATGGAGGCCTGTTATATTTCAAACTTTGAGTTTCCGCCATTTAGCTAGAACTAAAATTCAACAAAGCCTTTGGGAAGAAGAAAAGAAGAAATTGAAAAGAGAAATTGAAAGACAAAAATAGGAAATCAAAGAAATGAAAGAGAAAATGGATGAAATGGTGAAGATAACTAGTAAAATTATGGAATGTAGACCACCATCTAGGGTATATGCTATGTACCTTAAAGAGCAATTTATTTGGTTTCAATTGATGAGAATTTCAAGAAATTTAGATCATTTCATTCACACAGCTAAGGAATTTTATGATGCATATCAAGTAGCACCTAGTTTCTGAAAAATTCTTTATATGAGTTTTATTTGCATGGTTTGCTAATTCCCTCTAAAACAGAGTAGAATCCGCTTCTCTACATTGGTGACATTCATTTGAGGTCACTCATGTCTTGGGCGGCCAATGAAACTATGGAAGACAACTAGAGGCTTATGAAGAGGCTGAAAGGAATGAACCTATTCCACTGCAACCTGAAAGCTCAGATCCTCACACAATTCTAAGAACTTCGCTCACTATTGTGTATGGATTCAATGATCAAACAGAAAGAATGAAAATATTTGATATCAGGAAGCAGGTATATGATGAGTTCAAAAACCAAACATATATGTTTTGGAAGCTTTCATCTTCCAGAATTGAGACAAGATGGGAAAAACTGACTGTTGCTCTGAGGAAATCTGATCCTCATAGCCTTATGAACTTTAAGGCAGCCATCAGAAGGAAAGAGAAGTATATACAACTTGGTCTCCAAAAAAGGTTTGAGTTATGGTTACCATTGACATTTCGACCTCCAGTTTTGATGTGGCCACTTTACCCTTATAGGGCTACAAATGTTAATGAGGATGCAGAAACCCGAAGGTATGAGAGATGAAAAAGTTTCATAGGTTTCTACTTCAAATTCAGAACTTCATTATAGGGCCATGCTACTCCTACTGATTTCAGAGAAACAACTAGAAAGCTTAATGTTGGAGGACCATCATTAGGATAAGTAGGGGGAAAATGATGAGCTCGAAATATGCTCATAATTTGAATATTATGATGTATTTTGAATACCCTTACTCTTATTGTTGATGGTTGTTTTAACTCTTTGATTAAAGATTTTTTATCTAAAATTGGGTAGTATTCTGTAGTAACACATTCATATATTCCTATAGCTTAACATCTCTATATGTCTGTATTAATTACCCTGTTTGACCTCCTGAATGACTGATATAATGCATGTGGTTTTTGGATAATGAAATGGATATAATATGTGATTAATGAATGTGTATCGTGTTATTTTCCACACATGATTTCTTTCATTTATGTTGCCATGTGCATCGCAGGTTGTTGAAGGAAGCATGAACGAGTCAAAGCGCAGCAGATCTTGGCCCTGCAGTAAATTCCATTTCCAACACGGCATCAAGGAAGTTGTTCCAGCGAAGACTCTCTGACTGGGTTGTTGGGAAGAAATCTAAATGGTCATTAATCTAGGAAGAGTGGAATACTAAATTCTCTCTTAATCGTGTTGAACAGATATGCCTTCATGAGAAGTATGTTCCTCGGTTTCAGGGTGCATTTATGTCCACGTCTTTCTCTGTTAGAGTTAGGTAGTTAGTTGTTTTTATAATATAAATAAGTGTTCATCCTACGTGAGTGAGCAATAGAGTGTGTTAAAGTTAGTATTATAATGAGAAACAATGTTTCATGTTAGTTTTCTTACAAGCAGAACAATCAATGTATATGATTCCAAGTTTATGAATAAAAGCTGATGAAGTTTTGAGTTCAACTCTTGCATAAACTGGTTGATGCTTGCTAAGGGGGCCCACTTAGTGAGTATCTGTAGTTAGTTATTTATTTTCTATTGATTATAAGTTAGATTTCATCCTTGAAGGTTTCAACACAAACTCAATCTTATATTGTTCCTGGAGCATCAGGAATCCATCCATGTGTTTGTTCCTGCAGCATAAGGCCATTTCATAGCTTGTTTCTTAATAATAGTTGTCATAATTTTTTCTTTGATTAATTTATGATTAATTTAAGAAGACTTTACATTACATTCCTACAACATAAGTAGAATTCCTTCCAAGCATTTATTTCTAGTAAATTGTGACTGAAACTGGTTCTTAGTGCACATACAGTGCCGCTCCATTTCAAGTATATGTTCCCTGGTTTGACAATGTAAATGAATGACCATAAGAAGATGTTAGTCACCTGCTAGAATTTCCAATTCCCAAGTTAGGATTTTCCATGACTTTTATATCCTTTTGTGGGCGCAACCACTTTCGACACTTCAGAAGAGCCATTGCAATTGCATTTTGGTTGTAATTCATTGATGGATACACGAAGTTTTTGTTGATATTCTGATGAACATCCAAGTCATTTTATGATTCTGACGACCAACGAATCTGCACAGTTATTTCGACGTTTAATTCATTGTCAAAATTGCGACAAAAAAATAGTGACGAAAATGTTTTCGTCATTTCGTCGCTTTTTCGACAAAGATTTGTCGAACGACCGATGAACATCCCTTGGAAAATGGTGTCAAATTCAGTAGTGGTAGGACCATTATAGGTAAATTGAAAATTTCCTAATCGAGCCTCGAGGAGTCTAATATCATCCTTCAACTTGGGAACTATGTCAGATTCTTAGAAACACTTATTTTCTAATGTCTACATGTGCCCTTCTTCATGAGTCACAACCTTGTGTTTTTTCCATCCTGCAACTATATTGTGCATCTTCTGTTCCAAACATATGATGATATTGAAATGGAATGTCTTTTGAAAGTAAGGGTTATTATAAAATATAAAGGTGAACTTCAATACATTTTTTTGTTACAGTCCTCATAATAGAAAATTCTCATTAAACAATAATTGAGAAGTGATACTTAACAACTGTGTGTTTTTCATCTTGCAACTATTTTGTGCATTTTCTGTTCCAAACATATGACAATATTGAAATGGAATGTTTTCTAAAATAACGGTTGTTATAAAATATGAAGGTGAACTTGAATACATTGTTTTGTTATAGTCTACAGAACAGAAAGTGCTCATTGAACAAGAATTGACAAGTGAGTCAGAACCCTATGTGTTTTCCATCCTGCAAATATATTGTGCATTTTTTGTTCTAAACGTATGATGATATTGAAATGAAATGTTTTATGAAAGTAAGGGTTGTTATAAAATATGAAGTTGAACTTCAATACATTGCTTTGTTATAGTCTACATAGCATAAAGTGCTAATTGAACAAGAATTGAGAAGTGATTCACAACCCTATTTTTTTTCCATCCTACAACTATTTTAACATTTTCTATTCCAAACATATGATGATATTGCAATGGAATGTTTACTGAAAGTAAGGGTTGTTATAAAATATGAAGGTGAACTTCAATACCTTGTTTTGTTATAGTCTACATAGCAGAAAGTGCTCATTGCACAAGAATAAAGAAGTGAGTCACAACCCAGTACATTTTCCAAACAACAACTATACAACAGAAAGTGCTCATTGAGGGTATGTGTGGGATCATGATGGGCCAAAAAGTGGTGATATGTAAGTGATATGATGGCCCATGTGGCTAACGACTCTTTTTTACCCAAAATTGATGAAACGAAAAAGGGTTTTTAAAGGATATTCTTAGCTTTCCATCAATATAAATTATGCTTTACTTTGAATTTAATACATAATTATTATTAATTTTCTATTTCAATTACAACTAAAGTCCTGATTGATAGGCTAGTTGAAAAACATCTATTGCTTTCAAATGGTATCACATTTTTTTAATCCAAAACATGTGTCACATTCTATGCTTCACATACTATAGGATTAAAAAAAATGAATTTCATGATGTTTTGATCAAGTTAAGGTGGCTAGACATACGAGTTTTTATATTTTTTAAAAGTTGTAATAAAAAATTAATAATTAATTATTTACTTGGAAAAAAATTACAAAAAAATATGCATCACATCGGGACATGAGTCCTCTACTTATATCTAAAATATTATCATTTTATTGTGGTTAGGGTGGTCAGATAGACACCTACTTATTTCCTCCCTAAAATTTAAGTACTACTACATTGAAATTTCAAATTTTCACCGAATAGATTTTTTTTAAAATAAACCTAGTAGTTTATAAACTACATTCAATTCACTATAGATTCTATTCTTACATATTTTTGAAATAATATAGATAACTTATTCAATTTTTTACGTCAAGTTTCCTAACTTTGATTTTTTTGAATTTTTCACCACTTAAGGGCTTGTTTTTTCCATGATGATCCTACACATACCCTTGAACAAGAATTGAGAAGTGAGTCACAACCCTATGTGTTTTCCATCCTACAACTATTTTGTGCATTTTTTGTTACAAATGTATGATGATATTGAAATGGAATGTTTGTTGAAAGTAAGGGTTGTTATAAAATATAAATTTGAACTTGAATGCATTGTTTTATTACAGTCTGCATAACATAAAGTGCTCATTGAACAAGAATTGAGAAGTGAGTCACAACCCTATGTGTTTTCCATCCTTGAACTATATTGTGCATTTTTTGTTCCAAATGTATGACAATATTGAAATGGAATGTTTGTTGAAAGTAAGGGTTGGTATAAAATATGAAGGTGAAGTTCAATACATTATTTTGTTATAGTCTACATAATAGAAAGTGGTCATTGAATATGAATTGAGAAGTGAACCACAACCCTATGTGTTTTCCATCCTACAACTATTTTGTGCATTTTTTGTTCCAAACATATGATGATATTGAAATGGAATGTTTGTTGAAACTTAGGGATGCTATAAAATATGAAGTTGAACTTGAATGCATTGTTTTGTTATAGGACCTATATAACAAAAAGTGCTCATTGAACAAAAATTGAGAAGTGAGTCACAAACCTGTGTGTTTTCCATCCTGTAACTTTTTTGTGCATTTTTTGTTTCAAATGTATGACGATATTGAAATAAAATGTTTGTTGAAACTAAGGGTTGTTATAAAATATAAGTTTGAACTTCAATACATTGTTTTGTTATAGTTTTCATAATAGAAAGTGCTCATTGAACAAGAAGTGAGAAGTGAGTCACAACCCTATGTTTTTTCCATCCTGTAACTTTTTTGTGCATTTTCTGTTCTAAACGTATGACGATATTGAAATGTAATGTTTGTTGAAACTAAGGATTGTTATAAAATATGAAGTTGAACTTCAATACATTGTTTTGTTACAATATACATAATAGAAAGTGTGCATTGAATGTGCATACATTTGTAAGTAAGTTGACATAAATAATAAGACTTGAAGTGGAATTTCCTACCATTATTTGATGGCATTTGGCATTGTTTATAATGAAATTTTGCATGGAAACAAAAAGTGTCATATGAAATATGCAAGAACATAGTTCTATATTTTTTTTAATTAAGAGTGGTCAATGATTTTGACCCAAAGATATGAACCAGTGAAGTCACAAACGAGGGACGTCATCCCCAATATAAATTTTCAAAAACTACACCCTAAAGGGATTCGAGCCTTAATGGAAATATTAACAATACAACTTAGCAATCATACCATGCCACTATTGGAAGAAGACCGTAGTCTTCAAACCTACCAAAATAATGTAATTCCACATCATAATTGTTTAATAATTACATGATCAAAGACTGAATGCAAAATGACTATTCTTAGCCCTTCTCATCCTCTCCTACACTGCCTTTTATGTGCAATTGAGGAGATGCTCAGATAAAATATTATAGGCTTCTTTGGGTACTTGGCATTGATGGTGAGGTGATTCCACTTGCATGGATCCTCGCTTGTGTACGTGTAACAAGAGGGTTTGTGGAAGCCTCTGCTTCGACTATTGCACTTTTAACACCTTCAGCCTGTAACAAACCCATCAATATAAATGACTATGTTCAACCATTAATGTATGGATATAAGGAAAAGGAAACATCAAATATAAGTGTAGAGAAAGAGAATTAGTTGGGGGAGAGATGAAAGTCGTATCTGAAAACATAGACAACTTTTATAACACATTTATATATATGGAATGAAATCATTTATATGTACCTGTGGAGGAAAAATACAATTGGAAATAGATAAGGAAAAGGAAAAATCAGATGGAACAAGAAATATCTTCAATAAGGTCAAGGCCCGAATTTATTGCTTCTTTTTCTAGAAATTGAAGGAAATTGAGAAATTGAGTAGGCTAGTGTCAAGAATCGATAAAATTGGGCCTTGACCTTATTGGCTGGCCTTCTCATACCTGCCACTTCCTTGTTCATCCTTGCCCTATAATTTCAAGAATGTTAACATCACATCAAATTCAAATGCATGCAACCAATTCATTCAAAAGAATATTTCAAAATTACCCTTTCTTCCACTTTCTTCCTCTAAAGAAACCAAGGACAGTGTGTTTTCCAATATACTGTCAAAATTAGCATATTCATAACATAAATGAAATTTTCTAAATGAAATCACAAAGACACTCTAAAATCTAAGAAAAAAGTGACTACACCGACACATAAAAGTATTCAAGATATTGAAAACTCTATCCGAAAAACATTGCCAATAAGGTTGAGGCTCAATTTTTCTACTTCCTTGCAAGAAATTGAGAAATTGGAATACCATCATGATATTACATCAATGTAGTGGGATAACGATATTCCTATTTCTCAAAATTTCTACCCAGGAAAACGATCTCCTCCCCAGGCACCCTTTCTTCTTTGTTGCCCTATAGAGGCACATTTTCCTATCCTAAATGGACACACTTGCTCATGCCCACCACTTCCTTCTCCATCCTTTCCTTATAATGGCAAGAATGTAAATGTCACATCAAATTCAAATACATGCAACCAATTCATTCAAAATATCAAAATATGCATTAAAAACTAGATTTCAAAATTACCCTTTCGTCCACTTTCTTCCACTTTCCCATTTAAAGTACACATCTGTGATTGGCTGCAATATGTAAAAAACTGCAAGTGTTACAGATAGTTAAAGTTCCAAAATTTATTGTACTGTCTACTGTAAACAAGCATATATTTTTTCAATCATAGGAAACAAAATTTTAAGGTGGAATTCCTTACATTCTTGGTGCGTAGGAAACAAAAGAATTTCACAAGAAAATAACTGGTACGGGATAGTGTGTTTTTCAACACTACAAATAATGTGAGCATTTTTTGTTGCAATCAAATGAAGATAGTGAAATTTCATTTTTTACTGTTACAAATAGCATTTAATACCATTATTCATTTGTAAGTATCCATGATTAGAAAAATAGTTGAGCTCAAACAATTTAAATGTCAACCTTTTTCTTTCATTTATAAGCAAGCTACCATAAACAATAAGACTTTAGGTTCCATTGCCTATCGATATATTTCATATTAACATAAATAGATGGCACATTATAAACACACAACCGAATGATGCATTTGTGGTTGGTTGTAATATGTAAAAAAATTATGAGTGTTACTGACAGTTAAAGTTCCAAATATTTTTGCACCGTCTTTTGTAAGAAAGCATATATTTTTTCAATCATAAGAGGAATTTCAAACACAATTTTTAGTCTACCTAACACTTGTGATAAATTTTGAAGGTTCCTTTCATTACATTCTTTTTGTTTAACTAAAATAAACTTTTGAATACATTCATACTGTCAATATAATTTCCTACGGGGGATGCATAAAAGTATCCAAAATCAACTGAGGTGTCGACCAATTGGGTTCTCACTATGTAAGTAACAAAAAAAAGTCATTACATTCATACTTTCTATATGTAATTGCAGGTTTAAAAACACTGGGTGTTATGAAACCTGCAACCCAAATATTGTTTTCAAACCCTTTATAAGTAACAATCCAATTGGTTACACACCCCTCAGGTGAATTTGGATAGTCTTATTTATCCTTGACCTGCAACTCCACCTTGTACATGGATAGCTTCTTGCATAAGGAAAAAAATGCTCGCGTAATTTGAAGCGATAGAAAAAATGAGGAATTCCATTTGGCTTCAATGTGTAGAGGGTTTTACGACATTGTGTGGGTTGGTGGTCTCATAAACCATGCACTCACCTCCCACTATTTTTTTCCAACCTGCAATCATACAGACTGTTTTAATGTTTGTTGGAAAACACTCAGTGCTTATAAAATGGTGCCTTTAATTACATTCCTACTGTCTAATTAACAAAATATTTTGAAGAAATTCGTACTGTTTTGTAAAATTATAGGTTGCAAAGCACTGGTTTTATGAAATCTACAACCCACATAATGTTTTAAAACCACTTACAAGTAACAACCCAATTGGTTACTCACCCCTCACCTCAATTTGGTATGTTTTATGATTGCCTTGAGGAACTTTTGTGAATTAGATAGTAAAAATGTAATGAAATTGGAAAAAACTACTTGTTAAGGAACCTACAATGCACAACGTGTTGTAAAATCCTCTATACATAAAAACCCAATTAGTTAGTCAGGAAAAATGAGCTGATGCACCATTATTTCCTTGTTTTCCTCATCATGAAATTTCCTCCCATTTTCTAGTTTCATTAATTTTATCATCTGTGTTGGCAGGCCCCACACTACATTGTCCCCTCTATAGACGTAGCTACTCTCTGACAAAACACACCACTAGAGAAAATGCACTTCTATGCCATCCCACAATGTTATGTATTTTGTTATGTATTTTGTTATGTATGTTTTTATGTGTTTTTATATGTACATAGGTGTGCTTAGTCCAAAGATTAGCTATGTCCATAGAGGGTTTTACAACATTGTGTGGGTTGAAGGCTTCATAAATCATGCAATCACATCCCACTATTTTTTCCAACTTGCAATCATATAGTGTGTTAATGGTTGTTGGAAAACACTAGGTGTTTAAAAAATAGTGCCTTTCATAACATTCCTACGATCTCAATAACAAAATATTTTCAAGACATTCATACTATTGTGTAAAATTCCAAGTTGCAAAACACTAGGTTTTTGAAACCTGCAAACCACGCAATTTTTTAAAACCCTTTAGAAGTCAACCCAATCCATTACAAAACCCTCATCTCAATTCCATTGTTTATTCATCTCCCCCACCTACAACTCTACCCCCTACTCACCAACCTTTTTCTTTCAACCTACAGAATGAGAAATCCCACAACACAGAGTGTTTTCTAGTAACAGTACTTGTTACAATTTAAAATGTATGTCTTAATCACGTCAACCCCCCTTCTAGCTTATGGTGAATGGATAGATTCTCATGCAAGGAAAAGAACACCAACGTCATTCAAAGTAATAGGAAAACTAACCTAAAAAAATTGTTAGGGAAGACGCTAAAGTATATAAAAAACAAATCTATGTATGTAACATTATATCATAACCCCCATCCCACACATTAGACAAAACACACTAACAAAAAGACTTGAAAAATGGTTAGGTATGTTCCATCGTGCATGTATCGTCACTAGAAAAGGACCATGTGGCTGGTGGGTATTTCAAAATAAAAGAATCAATAAACAAAAATCCCAAAATGTTACCATTTTCAACATTTTCATTTTGGAGGTTGCTGCGAAGTGTGGAAGCGAGTTGCATTCATTTGAAGGCCAACCTAAACAAGAGCAGAGACTCTCCCTACCAAAACACATTCGACAAGCGTGGGTGACTAGCTAGCAAGTATGTATATCTACCAAAAATATATGTCATTTTTCCATTCTACCTAGGAACTATGAACAATTGAATGGCTATTCATTGCAAAAATGGGTTTTCATTGACCAGAAAATAAAGGGTTTTCATTTGAAATGTAGAGTTGTTAATGTGTTTTTGTGTAAAGGGATAATTAAAAGGATGCAGTATCATCATTCACTGCTATTTTGAGCATTTCCCATTGTCGACATGGAAAAAGTATCCCTTTTTGCTCGCTTGATTTGGGAATAATTCATGATAAATTGGACTTAATGAGGCTTTTACTTGGTGTTGTGATGTGTTTTACACGTCCACACTACATCTTGGGTCCTTACAAATTGAATAAAATACATTTATTGATGTCTTGCAAGAGTGTTGTAAGATGTTGTAACACATCTTCACACTTTTCTAGGACCATAATGTTATAATTCACCTAAATAACCTTACCAAGACCTATTTCAAAGTGTTGTAAACTATTGTAACAAACTTTCACACTTTCCTAGGCTTGTAATCAATATTTACACCTTTCTTATGTTATAAATGGCCCCTTTATGCACTTACAGGGCTTAATTAAGTGTCTTGTTGAAGAAGAACCCGATAAACATCATTTAATACATCTTAATCTCCGACATCCAATCAAAAATTCCCATGTGGACTAAGTTTCCATATTGGGAAAATTAGTCCCATAAGGCACAAAAATCAAAGTTAATTAAAATTTATTTTAGGTTTTTACTCCTTAAGACCTAAGGTCAGCCTGTGATGAGGTATTTTTGAGAATTAATGCATAATTGTGTATGAATAAAGGGTTTTCCATCTCATTTCACTAGAATTCATCCATTCCATCAATCAATCTTCTCAATCACTCATCATTCTTCTCAAGCATGCTAGGGTTTTATCATTCCAAGTCATAAAGTTAGCTCCCTAAGACATTCAAGGGTAGATTCTTCATGTTTTTATGTAGAAATTCAAGATCAAACATCATGGCAAGGTATTAACTCCATTGTTGCATGCTTCATTACATTCTTTCTTCATTTTGTTTAATTACCTAAAAAGGGGTTTGACCAAGGAAAATCCCCATGCCCTAACATTCAACATTTCTTCTTATCATGTGTATTTGTAGATTTAGGAACTTTGAGGGTCATTGAAGATTTGTTTGAAGACTTGTTGAAGAAATCTCCTTGTTGACCAAGCCAAAATATCAACTAAAAAGTCACTTTCAGACCCAAAAATCAGAGTCTCAGAAGCAGACACCTATGGGGAACTGAAGTGTAGATCTAGGGTTCTCATCTCCACTCTTGAATTTTCAAAGATTTAGAAGTGGACTAAGTCATGACCTTGGGTGACATAGTCCCACTAGCCCTTATTTTCAAAGATTTTTGTAGATCTAGATACCCATTTAGCTAAAACAGGTTTTTGGGTAGTTTCCCTGAATTGGGACTAAAACGCCCCACCTAGCGACTTAATCCCTCTAGGCTTAAAAGTTGAGATTTCCATAATCTCAAAAGTCTCAGTGATCTCCAATTAGCTCTTCTTTACATTCCAAGTGCAAATTTTCAGTCCTATTAAGTTATTTCATCATTTACTTGCTTTCTTAGGTGTTTTTTCATATCATAATGTGTTTTCTAGCACTTCATATTTCTTAGGCTTTGCATCATAATATCATTCCATTTTTAGATTAGTGAATTAGTACTGTAGACATCTAAATTTAATCACTTCCATATGATTAAATTTACTGCCTTTCTATCTATCGTATTAATATTAATTTATTAAATTAATATTATACCTTTTATTTCATATCTGTGAAGTATTTGATTTAATAATTAAATGTTTTATCTTTCACCTTCTTCTTCTCTAAATTAAATAAATATACTAATTTATTTAATTTAGTCATTTTTACCCTTTTTATTTTAAATCAATTTAAAATTCTTCATTTTCTCTCTCCTTGTCACATCCTCCATAATCTTTCCATAATCTGAATTAATTTAATTAATTCATGATTATGATAATCAAAGATTAATGTCACATCCTCCTACATTTGCCACTTGCCTCTAATTTTCCATTAATTAGCCTAATCCAATGTTTGCACAACCTTAACCAAGGTCATTAGCTAAATTTAACACCACTTTTTAGCCAACCTTTGCATTTACCTTCTTTTGGCATTGACCCCCTTTCCCATGTGAATTTTTAATTCACATTTATTTGTCCTAGATTCCCCTCCTTTATATGTGAATTTTTAATTCACATTCCATCCTTCCAAGGCTTCTAGAACCTTGGACTTGTCACAATCTCCACATGTGACCAAGTCCCACATTTTTTGGACCCACCTTTTATCCTCTAGATCATCCTAGGAATGTGAATTTTTAATTCACATTTGTATCCCCAACCACCTTTCATTTTCCCATGTAGATTTTTGAGGAATTCCAAAATTCCTCAAATGTCCCTTTCATTCCCATTTGGGGACAAGGAATCCCTTTTTGAGGAAATCTCCTCACTCCCTAAGATGCATGTCCTTCCTCCACCTCATGTACCTTCTTGACACCTCACTTACACCTCATATCCCCTTGTCCACTTCACCATCCACATGTCAAGATGTGAGGGCTTGTGGGTTCTCAACCCACCATAGCCCTTCATCTTGGCCTTGTTGGAGCAATCCTGACTGTTGAATTCTCCTATAAATACCCCTCCTCAAGGGCATTTGGGAACACTTTTGATTTTCATAACTACATGCTGCCATTTTACATCTTCAATCATCCAATATCATCTAGCTATCCATCTTAATCATTTTGCACACTCAATCTTGCATCTAGCTACATCACAAATCATCTAAGGAGCACACAAAATCATTCCAAGCAAGGGCCAATCAAGGAGACATCAACAGCAAGGAAGGTGAAATCGTTTGTGTCTTATTTTGTCCATTTTCCTTCTTGTTTTATCACTCCTTTGGCTAATCTTGAGGTGTCTTTGGTCTTTTATCACTTACATTTTTGAGTTGTTTTGCATGTTAGAGTAGGATAAAATTCTTAGGATCACATTTCTGGCACGCCCGGTGGGACCCACAAATGGGTTTTTGTATTTAACCTTTTGTTTTGGCTAAGAATTGTGCAAGAAAAGGTTGCAGAAAGGTAGAAGTGCCCTCTGCTTTACTGCAGAAAGGCGGAAGCGCCCTCTGTCCTACTGCAGAAAGGCGGAAGCACCCTCTGCCTTGCTGCAGAAAGGCAAAAGCGCCCTCCTGTCCACTACAGAAAGGTGGAAGCACCCTACCTCTTAAAGTTTTATTTTCTTCTAACAAGTTTGCTGCAATTAGGGATATATTTAGAAGGTTTTTCTAACACTTTTCTTGCAGCGGGAGGGACACAACTTTCTGTTTTCTTAAAAATCTGATAAAGTTTGTTACAAAAAGGCGGAAGCGCCCTCTAACCTCTTGTTGTAGAAAGGCGGAAGCGCCTCCACTCTTGTTGCAGAAAGGCGGAAGCGCCCTCCCTTTTACTGCAGAAAGGCGAAAGCGCCCTCTTCTTTACTGCAAAAAGGCGGAAGCGCCCCCATTTTGCTGCAGAAAGGCAGAAGCGCCCTCTTCTTTACTGTAGAAAGGCGGAAGTGCCCCCATTTTGCTGCAAAAAGGCAGAAGTGCCCCTATTTTTGCTATAGAAAGGTGGAAGCACCCCTATTTTTGCTGCAGAAAGGTGGAAGCGCCCCAAAACAACACAGTTTGGAAGGTAAAACAGTCATTTTAGCTTCGTTTTTGCTCCCATTTTTTGCTATTTTCAAGTAGTAACCCTCTAACATTGTTTTGGAAAGGATATTGGTATTTTTTGCTAACATTTTGTAGCATATTGTGGTGAAATTTGACCAAGGACGAAGAAGAAGACAACTAACATTTGCTTGCAGGACCATCTATTTGGTCGGATTTTTGAAAAATTATCTTTGTTGTTTTGCAACATAGTCTAATTAGGGGGAATCAACTTCATTGTTTGTTGTGACTGTATGTTCTTGTGTTACCCAAGGGGGCATTAATTTGTTTTCACTTTCCCCTTGCACTTCGTGTAAGCCTAGGGAGTAGTTGGAAACGGTTAGTGTCTTCTTTCTAGTGGGACCTACTTGGGGATTTCATCACCCCAAGGGACGATTCCAACCACATGTACTGGCAGGGTATATAAAGAGGGGAGAACGAAAGTTGTACCCCAATCAAGTCACATCGTAATTGGCAGAGCGTTGAAGCTAGGGTGATACCTAGATAGACGTGAAGAGTTGGTCTGAGCCTTTCAGTATCTCGCTGGGGTTCCCGACTCACGCTTGTGACAGGTTGGTGTTCATGGTTGTGCCTCACGTATAGAGAGTATATCGAGGACTCCCTAGAAACCTTGTGCATCCTAGATTAAGACCTTGCCTTGCCATACCCTTAATATTAATCATAGGATTGTGCTTGCTTGAAGTGTTTCTTGTGAGAAATCTGTAAAATCTTTGATACTTTGGCCTTACTTTGTCATTTTACATCCTTGCCATAGCCTTTACCGCCAAAAACCAAACTCTTTCCTACCGCAGAAAGGTGGAAGCACCCCTAATTCTGCTGCAGAAAGGTGGAAGCACCCCTATTTCTACTACAGAAAGGCAGAAGCGCCCCTATTTCTGCTGCAGAAAGGCGAAAGCACCCCTGTTTCTGCTATAGAAAGGTGGAAGCGCCCCTGATTCTGCTGCAGAAAGGCGGAAGCGCCCCTGATTCTATTGTAGAAAGACGGAAGCGCCCCTGATTTGCTGCAAAAAGCTGTCAACGCCCTTGATTTTTGCTACAGAGAGGCAGATTTTCCCTTCTGAGCACCTGAAATTGTCCCATTTGGATCCATTTAGCCTCTAAACCATTGTTTAATCATTTCCAACCATTATCTCATCATCCTAAGCCTTCATTTTGTCATTCTAGGCCTCCCAAAACCTTCATTTGATCTATTCAAACCTCCATTCTATCACTCCAAATCTTCGTTAACCATTATAAATCCCCATTTATTCTCCACAATCATCTTTAATCCCTCCTTTCATATTACATTCAAAAGTCCATACCCTCACCTAACCAACATCATAACTTTACCATTCACATCACCACCTATAGCCAAATCGTCCTAACCTTGTATTACAAAGTGGTTACCCAAATTGACCATAGCACTTGAATTTGATTATTAGTTTTTAACTTCAACCCCAATCAATTCGCTTCCATCTTGAGGTGAATTCGGTGTTGCAAGTTATCATCTTCGGCCCAATCAATCCATTCCTACCTTAAGGTGGATTCGGTGTCGTAATCATCCTCTTAATCAATCAAAACTCTAGGGTCACTAAGGGTAACTTCCCGTAATCAAGCTTAAGGTCTCTCTCCCGTGTCTTTCATCACCCAATCATACCCACACAATAGTCTAGATCCATCGAAACTAATCATTTAATCAAATTTTCCAATCAATCAAATAATCCAAATCCAATCCAAATCCAATCCAATCCAAATCCAAATCCAATCCAATCCAATCCAAATCCAAATCCAAATCCAAATCCAAATCCAAATCCAATCCAAATCCAAATCCAATCCAAACCAATCCAATCCAATCCAATCTAATCCAATCACGCCAAATCTAGTCCAAAGTCCAATCCAAATCGAATCCAATCCAATCTAATCCAATCATGCCAAATCTAATCCAAAGTCCAATCCAAATCCAATCCAATCCAATCTAATCTGATCTTGCCAAGTCCAAATCCAATCCAACCAAAATCCAATACATCCCAACAAGATCTAATCCAAATCCAAACCCCATCCAATCGCAATCAAATCATTTGACAAAGGCATTAATCTACTCATCCCGCATTTGCATGCCCGTTTAGACTCGTTCATAGGCAAAGAAAATGGTCGACCGTTAAGCTCAAAATGCCCAATCAAACAACCCTCAAGATCCCAAAAACACAATCAACATCTCATCAGATCCTAACAAGGGTACCAACATCCCTCACGATCCCCATAATGGTAATTCATCACACTCCAACACTGAGAATCAAAATAACTCGCCACATGGAGAAGAGAGTATGGTTAATCAACCTGAACTCACACTTGAGGAACATTTTAGTAATCCCACCAATGTGCAAATGACTGACCGTTTGCTTGAGAAACATGGGGAAGAAATCTTGGCCCACCTAATTGAGAAGGGTGTCAAACCCCCCTCCAATGTTGACTTGTCAAAATATAGGGGTGCACCATCTAACATGCTCCAAGGTTCACAAAATGCACTTGAAGGTTCATACTTCTCCAATGTTCCTCCAGTCGAGGGATGGCATCAACCTGAATTTGGCAATGCCATTCTTTTTCAAGTTAATTATCCCCCACACGCTTTGACCTTAGCTATAGGAGGACCTCAAGTACCTGATCCCAATAATCCTTTTGCCTATGGTATGCCACAAAATGTTCCACAACAGGTCTGCCATTAACGTTAACCGCAACCCCTCCTCCAAACCAACCTACAGTCAACGTTGGGGGCACTTCCTTTGCCACATCCCTTCCACCTCCTGGGACCACTAATATACCACCTCAACCGATACACCAATCTACCATTCTACCTCAAATACCTCCACAAGGCACACCCCAGTTGAACATTTCGAGCGGTACCCAACAACCCCCTTTACAAAACACTTCTACGCTACCTCCACCATCTCATCCACAACAACCTATACACAATACCTTGGCCTCTTCACAACATCCATCCTACCAATCACAAGGAAATCTGCCTCAATCTATTGCCCAAACCATATCTCCCTTTCTTGCATCCCTTTTGCGTCCAAAGGTTCAACCACAACACAATATCCCACCTCAACCCATACAACACTTGACATCACAACAACAACCTCCCCGACACTACTACTATCACAACCAACAACAATTTTCCCAACAACCATTTTATGCGACCTCCCAACAATCACAACATAGCCAATACCCCCAATACCAACAAACCAATGCACAACAATACCCCCAATACCAACAAACCAACGCGCAACGTCCCATCCAAGTTCCTCAACAACCTATCCCGTACTTTTATCAAACAAATCCATATCATGCCCCACAACAACAGCCCACGTATCAAGAAAATCCCCCGTCTTACCAACAAGCCATGTCATCATCCAATCATCCAAACTCATATTTCAACAATCCAATGCCCTTTCAGCAGGATTCTTTATCAGCCTATCATCAATATCCCCCCAATCCACCACCCCCTAGCTCAGATTTGTTGGAAATCAAAGCTGCACTTAAGGATCTTCAAGTCAGGACTACAAAACAATCATTCAAATTCGAAGATATATGCCCATATCCGTTTGATCCCTCCATCTCATTGATCCCGTTTCCTAAACATTTTGAGATACCAAAATTTCAAAAATACAAGGGAGACAAAGACCCTAAGGCTCACTTGCAAGAGTTTTATTCTCAGTGTCAAGAAGTCATGTACAGTGATAACTATCTCTTGCGTTTGTTCCCGCGGAGCCTAGCAAGCCACGCCTTAGATTGGTTCATGACTCTCGAGAAGGGGTCCATAAAAACTTTTGCAGACCTGTCAGAAAATTTTGTATCCTACTTCTCTTTCAATTTGCAAAAGGATATGGACACCTTAGATCTCCTAAATGAGAAACAACGTGATGGAGAAACCTTTACTAGCTACCTACAATGGTGGTGTGCATTAGTAAGTCGAATGAAAAACCCTCTGAAAGAAAAGGACATGGTCACTCTTTTCGTGGAAAACTCTCATCCTGACATGGCCCACAATTTTAGACTACATTGTGTCACCACTTTTGTAGAGATAGTGGAAAAGGGACCCATCCTCAAATGTGCCCTTATTGCCAAAGGTCACGTCAAAATACACAGTCATGATTAAGAAAGGTCATTTGGAGATAAACCACGGTTCTAGAATAAGAACAAGAATGCGGTTAATGATGGTGTGACAGACACCAAACATGTCCAAGTGGCTAATACATCCCAAAATCAACAGCAATCTATACCCAATGCCATATCTGTACCACAGGGGGCACCTCGTCTCCCTCAACAGTCAAACCAAAATAATTAGGGGAACACCAAACGGAAATACGCCCAATTGGGTGAACCCCTGAGTGTTGTTTTCAATAAATTGCTACAAATCAATTACCCCATCACATACCTTGTCACCAAGCCATTCAATGAGTCCAAACCCAAGCCAGCATGGTTTAAAGAAAATGAGTATTGTGACTTCCATAAAATCAAGGGACACTCTTTGAATAAGTGTCAGGGTTTGAAAAGCTATGTCCAAGATCTCATTGATCGAGGAGATATCAAGGTTGACCCTAGTCAACCTTCATCGTCCAATACCCAACTACAGATCTATCAAAATGCCTTCCCAAACCATAATCAATGCCCTAGCACCTACAACAGTAATCCTCAAAACAACAGCACAAATAATGTGAATTACAAGAATGTGCCCTTCAATTATGAAGGTGTTATTCATTACATTGAGCAGGTGGAACCCCAAGTATCCATGATACACGTTAAAGCCAAAGACCCTCAATGTGCTGTTACCACACGACTATCCCGCATCACCGTCCCTGCAGCCTCTGCACCCACCCAACCATCTCCTATAAAATCTCAGTACAACATCCTTGATCACCTAAGGAAGACCCCCGCTCATATATCCATTTTGGATTTACTTAAGTCTTCCCCGGTGCATCAAGAAATCCTCAATAGAGCCCTGCAGGAAACCCATGTGCCCAATGATATCGATCCCATGCAATTTCAAGCTTTGGTGGGACACTTGGCTTCGTCTCATCACCTCCACTTCAGCCAAAATGATATGCCCAATATCGATATCAATCATAACCGCCCACTACATATCGAAGTTATAGTTGTCTGCCATAAAATAAAAAGGGTCTTGGTAGATAATGGCTCTGCCCCTAATTTATGTACTTTGAAATTTATAAAACAGGTGGGATATACTCAAGCGGACTTAAGCAATTAGATCATTACAATCAAAGCTTATGACAATGCAGAGAGAAATTCATAAGGAATCATCAATCTTCCCATCCAAGTAGGACCTGTGCTCCAATATACTACATGTCATGTCCTTGATATGGACTTACCGTATAATCTTCTCCTTGGCTGCCCATGGCTCCATGCTATGCAAGCTGTACCCTCCACTTACCATCAATGCCTCAAATTCCCAGTCAACGGACAAGAGGTTACCATCTATGCCAACTCCCAACCATTCGAATATTGTCGTGCTTTAGAAGCGTCTTTTCCCCATTTGCATTATTGCCCTGGGGTTGAAATGGGGGCATCCCAGTCACCGTCCTCTAATCCACCATCCACCATGATAACCACTCCATCCTCCACCACTAATCCTGCGGTCACCAAAGTCCAGATCATTGACAAAGGGTGTGGCGAATATGAAATGCATACGGCTCTCAATGTAGCCACCATGCCACCGTCACCACACGAGTATGGTCAACCTTTGTATGCTACACAAAAAGAAGACAAGGTCATCACCTTCAGTGGAAAAAACATTCCTACTACCACTTTCAAATCTTCGAGTGTCAAGATCGATGCACCAGAGGAAGACATAAGCCAATGGGTCTACCGAGAAGAGCCCGAACCAGAAACTCCTCTAAGAAATATTTTTAGGAAAAGTACCCTTGGCCAACAAAGTTCATGGAAAAACATAATTATCAAGGTAGGGGCCTAGGGAAAGAGGAACAAGGGCAATTGCAACCCATTGATACACCACAGATACCAAAGAAAGTAGGCATTGGGTATGACAGAAAACAGAAAAGCCCCACAACATCATCTAATACTTCCAATAGTATCACCATGGACAATGGATCATTGGAAGACATACCTGAGGAGGAATCCATCATACATGCATACGATGATATCGATCATACTAACTTATCATCCATGTTTGAATTCCTATCTGTCTGCACCGTTAGCCTATCCCTTTCTCACCCTGAACTTATCGATTGGGACCTACATAATAACACACCTATCAGTATGTCTGTAGACACGTATGTCAACCTTATGGGATTGGGGGAGGATGAACACTCCAGTTGCAAAAATAAAAATAAGAAAAATAAAAAGCGATCATCTAGTGAAAACCTCCCTGAGGCACTTCCTAACCTAGAAAAAGTAAAAATAAAGGATGCATTTGAAGGCAAAAACCTTGAAGAGGCACCGGATGATGGAGATGTTCATCTTCCCCTTATGGGAACTCAACTATCTGCCAGATCATCTATTCTGATTGAAGAGATGCAAGAAGTTAATTTGGAAACTGCTGAAAGTCCTAAGATCACCTATGTAGCCAAGTCACTCTCCGAACAAGAGTATTCGGTCTTTGTACAGCTACTCCGAGAAGGAATCATTAACTTTGCCTGGTCATACTCAGACATGCTAGGCTTAGACCCTGCCCTAGTGGTTCATCACTTAGACATTCACCCAGACGCCAAACCTGTCAAGCAAAAACTCTACAAAATGCATCTGCAAGTCGCGTTGTTAGTCAAGAAGGAATTAGAGAAGTTATTGGATGCGGGTTTTATCAGACCAATCAACTACTCCGAATGGATCTCCAATATAGTCCCCGTGGCCAAACCAAACAGAGACATTCGGATCTGCACAGACTTCAAAGATCTTAACAAAGCCTTCCCAAAAGATGATTTCCCTCTTCCTAATATTGACATGTTGGTCGATCTAATAGCAGGCCATGAGATGTTATCCCTTATGGACGGCTTCTCTGGTTATAACCAGATTTGAATTGCACCTGAAGACCAACACAAGACCACCTTTATGACTCCTTGGGGCACTTTCTATTATAATGTTATGCCCTTCGGTCTCAAAAATGCGAGGGCAACGTATCAAAGGGAAATGATGGTCATCTTCCATGACCTCATCCATATTATCATGGAAGACTATGTTGATGACCTATTAGGGAAATCCAGAACATGAGCAGAACATCCCGCCATCCTGAAGAAGATATTTGAGCGGTTAGAGCATTATAAGTTGCGGTTGAATTTGAAAAAGTGTGTCTTTGGGGTCATGTCAGGGAAGTTGTTGGGTTTCATAGTCTCTCGCAGAGGTATTGAAGTTGATCCGGCCAAGGTAAAGGCTATTCTGGACATGCCACCTCCACGCAATCTAAAGCAGTTAAGAAGCATCCAGGGAAAGATGCAGTCAATCCATTGGTTCATAGCCTAGCTCGCGAATAAATGTCAGCCATTTACCCATATTTTGAAGAAAGATTCCACCTTTCGATGGACCCAATAGTGTCAAATGGGTTTTGATAAAATTAAGGAATATTTAGCTCATCCACCAATTTTGATGCCACCTATCCTAGGAAAACCCCTCCTGCTCTATATCTCTGCTACCTTAGTCGCACTGGGGGCATTATTGGTGCAACATGATGAGTCACTCAAAGAGAGGGTAATCTACTACATCAGCAGAACACTAGTTGGCTATGAGTTAAATTATTCCCCTATGGAAAAAGCTTTCCTAGCACTGGTTTTCAGCACACAGAAACTCCATCATTACATGCTCAGTCATCCAGTCAAATTAATCGCTAAAATTGATCCCTTGAAGTACCTGTTATCTAGAACCACTCTGACTGGCCGCATGGCCAAATGGGTCATGCTTCTAAGAGAATTTGACATAGAGTATGTGGATTGAAAAGCCATAAAAGGATAGGTTATTGCTGATCAGTTAGCTGAGGCACCATTGGTAGATGCCTACCCACTCGACACTGAATTCCCAGATGAAGAAATCTGCACAGTGATAGAAGCACCAACTTGGACGTTATACTTTGATGGCTCATACACTCACAATGGATCTGGGGTAGGAATTCTATTAGTCACTCCTCAAGGTGACTACATCCCAAAATCATTCAGGATAG
Source organism: Sequoia sempervirens (assembly GCA_007258455.2). NCBI lineage: Eukaryota > Viridiplantae > Streptophyta > Pinopsida > Cupressales > Cupressaceae > Sequoia > Sequoia sempervirens. The sequence continues at coordinate 348,690,443 of VDFB02058242.1, read as the reverse complement.
TGTTTCCATGTACCAACAATATGGCAGAATATGAAGCTCTCCTCACAGGCCTCAAAATTGCAAAACAGTGGCACATAACCCATTTAAAAGTCTTTGGTGATTCCTTGTTGGTTATTAGACAAGTTAATGATGAATTCCTCACAAAAGATGATAAACTGTTACCCTATAAACGGATGGTGGACGATTTCAAAAAATATTTCACCTTCATACAGTTTGACCTAATTCCTCGAATATAGAATAAAGCGGCAGATGCAATGGCCACTATCGGTTCCCTGATCGACATGCCCAAAGATCGAACAAAGTGTGAGTTTCTTGTTGAAAAACTTTTAATCCCTGCATATGATGTTCCTGAAATAGACATGGTGTGCGATATTGTAGGTCCTGCCTCTCCGTGGTACCAAGACATATACACTTACCTCCGTGATAATACCATACCCCCAGAGCTTACACGCAACCAACGTAAATCCTTTATCCATCGCTCTTCCTGATAAATCATTGTTGGTGATACGTTTTATCATCGTGGGTATGATGGAATCCTCCTCAGATGTCTGAATGAGACCGAGGCCCAAACGGTACTAATGGAAGTACATGGTGGCATTTGTGGGGCCCACTCAAATGGTATGGCTCTAGCCAAAAGGATCCTACAGGCTGGATATTACTGGCCTACATTGGAACATGATGCTTGCAAATTTGTGAAGAAATGCCTTCCATGTCAACAACATGCCGATTTGATCCATGCCCCAGTACAAGATCTTCAGCCTCTCCTAGCACTGTGGCCATTTTCTCAATGGGGTTTTGATTTGATTGGCAAGATTCACCCACCATCATCCAACGGTCATACATTTATCATCACTGCAACTGAGTACTTTACCAAATGGGTGGAAGCAATGCCACTCTCACAAATTACTGGTACTCAAATTTCCAAGTTCATCCTCTACCATATTCTCTGTAGATATGGTATCCCATCCACCATCATTTCTGATAATGGAAAACCATTCAAAAACCAAGCCATGAAACACCTCTGTGACACCTTCCATATCCAACACCACTGGTCAACGCCTTATTACCCCCAGGGTAATGGTTAGGCAGAAGTGACCAACAAAACCCTCATCCGTATTCTCAAAAAGGATGTCAATAACACTGGATGAGATTGGCACCTCCATATTCATCCTACCCTCTGGGCATATCGCACATCCATCCGCACCCCGATAGGTGCCACCCCCTACTCTTTGGTGTTTGGTGCTGAAGTCATCTTGCCAATCAAGGTTGAACTTCCATCATTGAGAATCTCTTTGAAGAACCTTATTAGCAAAGAGGATGCTCGTATTGCGCGGCTTGCGCAACTAGAGTTACTAGAAAAACAAAGAATAAAGGCCTACAACCATCTGCAAGCATATCAGAATCGCCTCAAGCGTAGTTACAACAATAAGGTTTTCCCTCGCCAATTCCAGGTGGGCGAGCTTGTCTTTAAGGAGAACCAACGCACTCAGCAAGACCATGACAAGAAAGGAAAATTTGAGGCAAATTGGTTAGGGCCATATATCATAACTGCCAAATATGGATCTGAAGCCTACAGGTTGACTTCTCTAGAAGGAGATCCCCTTGACGAACCTGTCAATATTCTCCATTTGAAAAGGTTCTACGCTTAAGTCTGCTTGATCTACCCTCTCAAAAAAATTAAAAAAAATCAAAAAAGTATGAAAAAATCCAAAAAAATAGTAAAGATAAATAAATCCGTCCTATGGTGAAAACCACCTCTTGGTGGCACCTTGGATAAGTATGGATGGTGAAAACCTGTCAACAGGCGTCATCCATAAAGGGCTTAATCATTATCTACTTGGCATCCTAGTTATTTTATGTTGTCATCCGCACTATCATCCCCACCCACATCAGCCTAGGCCGCTCAGTATTTGTTGATTGAGCACTAGATGACCCACCTTACCTATCACTCATCCTGAACTTTTTTACATCCTACTTTGAGCTTATGTCTTTCGCTCCCTTTGTCAGTGGGTCCATGTCATCATATAGGATCATCCATTGTGTCGGTCTTCACCTAGGTCCCATCTTGTCGTGTCCATCAATCAAACTATGTTGCCCCTGCGCTTTCACGTAGGCAAGGTTGGTCATTCGATCCTCCCCCAGGGCATTTTGTCTGTCGTGTGTTGTGTCCATCATCGGTCACCATTTTCTTCTTTCCGCTTTATCCATGGTCTCTTTTCATGAACTACGAGGGCTCTGCGCTTTCACATAGGCAAGGCTAATCTCTGATCGGCCCCCGAGCCCCTAGGTCTTTAGGTTGTGTCTTGCCTCCCTCGTGTTGTGTCATCAAGCTATGCCTTTATCTAGCTGGTCCTTAACAAACAAGACCCACTTGTACCAATGAATCTAATCAATTTTGAATATCCTATATCATATCGATCTTTTCACTTAGTATCCATCATAAGTCTCAGCAGGATACATCCTTCCTAACAGACCTCATCAATTACATCCGTCCCCTTGATCCTATTGCAATGGACATTTAAAATTGATTTCGATCTTTTGATGCTTTTGGTTTTTGTTTATCATTTGAGCTCCCTATAATCACTTGTCAAGGCTGCCATAATCCATCATATTATGGCGTGTTTTGATTAGTCCACATAGGGGCATATCTTGATCTTTTCTTTGATTGTGTCTTCTTGGTTGTCCCACATGGTACCCACCAAGATCCTCGAGGTCTTGTGTTATGTTGGGGCATCCTTTTGTGTTTGTGGTTATCTTAATACCAGGCCTGACTAAATTCTTTCTTTGAGACTTTGGGGTATTGGGATAGCCTTCTTGTCTGGCGTGTTTGTCTCATGCATTAGACACTAATCTACCTTGGTCCTCCATACCTTGGTGTATCGTGTCTTATGCTATAGTAAAAACCAGTGCTCCAAAGATGGAAAATTGTATTAGGATTGCATTTTCATAATCATTGCATTACACTCACCCTATGGTTTTGGTTGTGCAAATACTTTCCCCATTTCCACTCCCCTCAGGATACTGATATTTTTTGACAGATGCCAAATGACATCCATCTCCACCATCACTACATACCCACCCCCCATTATCATGTCAGTTCTTATTGGCACTTATGGCCGTGTGTTATTTCCTCTAGAATTACAAAAGTACTATCCCATACATCTATCGTCACCTGCACTATGTGTTAGGTCCATACATCTATCATCACCTGCACCACCACATGTTAGGTCCATACATACTTTGCCACCTGCATCACAAAGTATTAGACGCATAATACATCACCTCCTGCATATATAAAAGGTTCATACAAAATCCATCACACATATACATACATAACAAATAAGTCAACTAGGCATCCATATATATAAATCCTCATAGATCCTATAGGTACACATATCATATCACCATGCATCAATAAAACTATTCATATTCAATAAGTACATATATCCAATCACCCACATGAACATCTCAATAAACCAACGCACAAGCATAAATAAACATAAGCGAGATCATTCATATAAAATTATTTTTATCATCCATGTGAACATCTCATACCATGAGCATGAGCATAAATAAATCAACACATGAGCATAAATAAACTAGTGCATCCATCCACATAAACATGTGATACCATACACGCATGCATATAGTCACCCATCATAAAAGGAAACATACTACATAGTGTCAATAATAACTGTCCCATATCAATATCATATAATATGTGTCACATGTCCATCATACATATATCCATCACATGATAAACTACAAAATCCAAAGATATAAAATATCTCTGATCTCTGTCAAAAAATCCTACACACCCCATCCTGCATCTCTCAAAAACTCAGTAGCATGTCACCTCTCAAACGAACTCCCCACATCTGATCTCTGTGGAGACTCAGGTCCTGCTCCTCTTCCTGGTGAAACACTTGGTGAATCACTGTAACCACATGTCCGTGTCCCCAATGACTAAGATGGCACTGGCATCTGAGGTGTCTATCTGGTATAACGAAATCTCCACTGTGCTGGATCATGACTGCATCATAATATGCAGCCATCCAAAAACCTGCCTCTCTCATGCTATCCTCTCTCTTCTCAACCTGGATCCAAGCAGAATTTTGCTCATGTCGATACTTGTCTTGGTTCCTGGTGATAGCTCTCCTCTCTTGCTCCTAGGCCTCCTAAGCTAACCGACTCTGTGCCAACTCTGCCTGAAGACGATCCCTATCTCTTTCCACAATCTGCATATCTGCCCCTAACAACTCACCCACACCCTGACCTGTCGGCACACGAGCCATCGCGACATCCCTCTCTACCTATAGGGTCTGCATCCGCCTTTCTACTGCCTCCCTCTCCCTCTCAACTCCCTGTGCCCGAGCCATTGCTGCATCTCTATCTCTCTGAAGAGCCTGTACCCTCAGCTCTGCTAAATCCCTCTCTCTCCAGAGAGTCGCTACCTCCGCCACTACCTCATCTCTCCCCCTCTGCAATGACTATATCTCTGCCTCTGCTACTGCCCTATCACTCTGAATGCACGCCTGTGTCGTATCCCTCTCTGCCTCCATCACCTGTACCTGTGCCTGTGTTGCATCCCTCTCAGCTTGCATAATCCATGCCTGCTCTACTGCCACGGCCTCCCTCTCCTGCATCAACCCCATATCTCCAAGTGCCTGCTCAAGACAATGTACCCTATCCTAAAGCTCGTCCCAGTCCCCTTGGAGATCTCCTGACTGCTGACTAGTACATCCTACTCCCTGATCAACTCCCTGCTCTGTCCTCTCTTCTGGCTCCCCCTGGCCTATAAAACCATGACCTCTACCTGCAATCTGCCGCGGTCCCATGTCATGCTAGTCAACTCCCCCTGTATCCTCTACACCTCTGACTATGCCCTGTCTCTCTCCCTCACCGCTCTCCCTAGCTGGAAAGTAATGGCATCATAATCTATCAGTGACTCCCGCTGTACTCTCGCTAGCTTGGCCTCAAGATCCCTCACTCTCCCTTCTGCCATCCATACTCTCACCTCCGCCCCTCTTGCCTGCACAATGGGATCCTCTAGCACATAAGGAACCAATGCTAATGCATCTGCTGCCACAACATCCTCCTCTGCCACATCTTTGTCTACATCCATCACATCCTCCTCCCCAACCACCAGCTCTATCCCATCCTCCCCATCATCCTCCCCATCCTCCTCCCCAACCACTAGCTCTATCTCCTCCTCCCCACCTGTTGGTTGCTCCCTATCCCCCTCCTCTTGTCGCTCCTCTCGGTCCTCCACAATCTAGTGAACCCGAAATTGTCTTGCCTCTCCCTGTATCTCAACCACAAATCAATGTCGTGGTGACCTCCTCTCCTCTCCTGGTGCTGCTCTCACCTCCTCCTCTCTACTCTCTAGCTCCTGATGAACCTCCTGGCTCTCTGTAGTCGGTCGAACCCGCAACCATCATGGCTAACCATGTCGTCCTACTA
>VDFB02058242.1:348661570-348684880 GCA_007258455.2 Sequoia sempervirens | reverse complement strand
TTTTTAACCCTTCCTCCAAAAAGGTATTTCTTACCTTTTATTTAACTTTTTATTCCTCCAACTAATCCCAAACTTCCCGAGGCTGCCATTCACAAACCGTATGTCGGATCACCTCCGTTCAAAAACCAAAATTGCTTAATTTTTTTAGCTCTATCCAATGGTTTCCTTATTTCCTTCCTATCGAGATGTCATCTGGGGACCCCCTTTTTCATTCCCCGACCACCCTCTCGAGGGGGCATACCCTCTTACCATTCCTCTATTCCTTCAGCTTGGTCATTGGGGCATCATTAACCTTTTCATGTCAGGGGCATCACCATCTGTCACCTCTTGCCTCATTCACATTTTATTTTTCTTTGAAACACTGTTATCCTAACAATATTTCGAAGAGGGGCAAAATGTAGACATCTAAATTTAATCACTTCCATATGATTAAATTTACTGCCTTTCTGTCTATCGTATTAATATTAATTTATTAAATTAATATTATACCTTTTATTTCATATTTGTGAAGTATTTGATTTAATAATTAAATGATTTATCTTTCACCTTCTTCTTCTCTAAATTAAATAAATATATTAATTTATTTAATTTAGTCATTTTTACCCTTTTAATTTTAAATCAATTTACAATTCTTCATTTTCTCTCTCCTTGTCACATCCTCCATAATCTTTCCATAATCTAAATTAATTTAATTAATTCATGATTATGATAATCAAAGATTAATGTCACATCCCCCTACATTTGCCACTTGCCTCTAATCTTCCATTAATTAGCCTAATCCAATGTTTGCACAACCTTAACCAAGGTCATTAGCTAAATTTAACACCACTTTTTAGCCAACCTTTGCATTTACCTTCTTTTGGCATTGACCCCCTTTCCCATGTGAATTTTTAATTCACATTTATTTGTCCTAGATTCCCCTCCTTTATATGTGAATTTTTAATTCACATTCCATCCTTCCAAGGCTTCTAGAACCTTGGACTTGTCACAATCTCCACATGTGACCAAGTCCCACCTTTTTGGAGCCCACCTTTTATCCTCTAGATCATCTTAGGAATGTGAATTTTTAATTAACATTTGTATCCCCAACCACCTTTCCTTTTCCCATGTAGATTTTTGAGGAATTCCAAAATTTCTCAAATGTCCCTTTCATTCCCACTTGGGGACAAGGAATCCATTTTTGAGGAAATCTCCTCACTCCCCAAGATGCATGTCCTTCCTCCACCTCATGTACCTTCTTGACACCTCACTTACACCTCATATCCCCTTGTCCACTTCACCATCCACATGTCAAGATGTGAGGGCTTGTGGGTTCTCAACCCACCATAGCCCTTCATTTTGGCCTTGTTGGAGCAATCCTGACTGTTGAATTCTCTAGAGAATTCAAATTCTCTTATAAATACCCCCTCCTCAAGGGCATTTGGGAACACTTTTGATTTTCATAACTACATGCTGCCATTTTACATCTTCAATCATTCAATATCATTTAGCTATCCATCTTAATCATTTTGCACACTCAATCTTGCATCTAGCTACATCACAAATCATCTAAGGAGAACACAAAATCATTCCAAGCAAGGGCCAATCAAGGAGACATCAACAGCAAGGAAGGTGAAATCGTTTGTGTCTTGTTTTGTCCATTTTCCTTCTTGTTTTATCACTCCTTTGGCTAATCTTGAGGTGTCTTTGGTCTTTTATCACTTGCATTTTTGAGTTGTTTTGCATGTTAGAGTAGGATAAATTTCTTAGGATCACAAGTACATCTTATTTAGATATCATTCATTCCTCTTCGCATTAATCTTTGAGTGTTAAACAACATATTTTTAACCCTATTGTTTTCCTTTTTAGGTGAAACATCCTACAAGGGTAAGTGTCCAATAGGGTTCCTAAAAATATTTTTTTACATTTTGGTGAACCTTCTTTTTGAATACCTCCTTGTCTAATTTGGAGTCTTTCATCATAAATCTAGCTCACATTGTGATGTAGGAGCATCTTGGCTCCATCATGCAAATTTTTGAAAATTGATCAATTTTTTTCTACATTTTGGTGAACCTGCTTTTTGAATACTTCCTTGTCTGATTTGGAGTCTTTCATCATATATCTAGCTCACATTGTGATGCAGGAGCATCTTGGCTCCATCATGTATTTTTAAAAAAAATTGATCAAATTTGGTATCTTTACCTTGTAATAGGGTTAAATGAGTCATTTTTCACAATTATGGGTCATTACAAGGTCATTTGAGTCATTGTTTATTGTTTTAGTCAAATTTTGCAAAAATGTAAAAAAGTTGTCTTCTAAAATGTAAAATTGCAAAAAAAGATGCAAACTTGGAAGGTGAAAGGTCAAGTTAGTTTTCCTCATTTGAGGTAGTTAGAAACTCAAGAGTCATGTATGCAATTCCTTTAAAAGGATTTTTAAACACTTTGGAAGGCGTGGGTGATTGATGTTTTGATTTTGAATAAAATAAACCTTTATTTTTATGCATTTTCTATAGAAATTCATAGTTTCTAGGAACTTTATGGCCTTGTATATATAGAAAAGTGTGTCTAAATTTTTGTGAGTGATAATAGGCTCAATCACCTTCCATTTCAATTTTTTTTCATGCAATTTGGTTGGATTTTGAGAAATTTCTTGCAAATTTTCTATAAACTGTCAAAACCCTGGTTAGGGTAAACAACAACATATAATTTTTGCATTTCTCTCATTTTAACCATTGAAATATAATCCTATTTGGTGGAGATATACTTATTAGCATCTATTTTCATATTCTTGGAGTTTTAGATCAAATGATTAAGATTGATGAGTTGAAGAATTGACGTTTCATATTGTAAATCTATGTTATGACTGGTAAAACAGAATTTGAGGAAGTTAGCATCTAGTGTTTGAAAAAATATAAGTGGGAATGGAATTTTAATAGATTTATGAGCTTGAGAATAACCAAACAAAGCTATTTTAAGTGTTGGTTTCCTGTATTTGAGATTGGAAATTATTAAACCAATAATCCCTTGATTAATCAAAGCCTAATAAGGCCTAAATAGAACGTGGATGGTCTTGTTTTGAATTTTTCTTCCCAAAGAAACTTATATTGGTTTTGAGTTATGTTCTAAAAACCCTTTAAGGGTATCTAAAAGGGTAGTTACAGTCTTAAGTTGAGGTTTGTAAAAAAAGCTATGTTGGACAATTCATAGATGGATGGCTACAAAGAAAGTAAATAGTCAAGATCTTGTGCTTTGTGGATGTAAATGGTGTTCACTTTGGACAATGGTGTTTTCAAAAGATTCTTGGGTGTATTGAGAGTCACTAATTGATAGGGTTTGGTGATATTATGTATGATTGAACCTATACTTGTTACTGTCATGTATGCCAGGCTTATGACAATCATGTCTTGAGGTCTCAAATGAAAGTTTAGTATGAGGATTTAAACAAATGTTTAAATAAGGTTTGGGGAATGAACTAATGTGTTTTTTAAGGAATAATCATACTTGTTTGGGGCATTAAGAAGGTGAAGTGGGCCTTGGAAGTTGGTGTTGCTTGATTAAGTGGCCTAAAAGGGCATGATTGTTGATTTGGAACAATCTATTATGTGTGTTCATATTTTTGAGTTATTTTTGTTGGTGATAGAGATTAAGTTGGTCATTTTAATGTTTCTTAAGGAGATTTGAGGAAACTTCAAGTGATTATGTGCCTTATTCTCAGTTAGAAGGTTTTCATTTAAGATTTTTGTGAAGAAAAATGAGTCCTATATGAAAGTACATGAAAGATATGTTTGAGTTTTGACAAGCAAGATTGAGAGAGTGATTTACTTCCTATAGCATTGCATCAAGGTGGTATCAGAGCTAGAAGGCTCTGGGAAAAGTGTGTTGGTTTTATGTTTGTGGTTTTGTGTTGTAGTTGTGTATAGGTTGAGAAGATAACCTAGTTGCTACCAAGAGAAGACAAAGAAAGTTGAGAAAATTTTAGTTGAAGCAAGGAGAGAATTGCTTGAGAAGAGGAAAAGATAGATGTGTTAAAGAGACATTTGTAGGTAGAGGAAGAAAGGAAAAACAGAGAGGCAAGAGAAATTTGACAAAGAGATAGCTGAGTTGAAGCAAGAGTTGAGAAGATTTGATAAAGAGTTCTAGGTGTCCATAATGAAGATGGAGCAAATGATTGAGTAGTTGACAAGTTGGCATTTGAAAGTGAAGAAGAGAGCATCATGGCCCATAAAGGAGATTGTCAAAGAGAAGGAGAATACAAACAAAGTTAGCAGCAAGAAGGAAAAAAGAAGATGAAGATGAGTTTCAAGATGTTGAAGGACTCTTTGATGAAGAAAAATGTAGTGCAGCCATTTCCAAGCATGAAGATAAAGGAGAAATAAAGACAAAGAACCTGATTTCAGAGAGTGAAGAGTAGATTATCGATGAATTGCTTTTGGAGGTTTACAGAGAATTGAAGAAGGATGGAAGTATTGTAATAGAACTAATGTATCATTTCTTTATTGTTCTAATGTTTTGGACAAGGAACAATCTGAAGATCAAGATGCAACAAGGATAATATGTTGAGGTCAGAGTTGGAGAACATCAAAGCATAATGAATTTGATTTTAGTTGGCAAGCAAGATAGGAACTTGATTTGCATGGACAAGTTCAAGCCTAAGGTGAAAATAAAGGTGTTTAAGAGTAGTTTCACGGTCAATTAGAGGTTGAGCATACAAAATTTGCAGGTTTGATGACAACTTCAATTTCAAGTGGACTTGAAATTTTATTGGTTGGGAGAATGATGCAAGAGCATCTTGGCTCCATCATGCAATTTTTTGAAAATTGATCAAATTTGCTATCTTTACCTTGTAATAGCATTAATTGAGTCATTTTTCACAATTATGGGTCATTACAAGGTCATTTAAGTCATTGTTTATTTTTTTAGTCAAATTTTGCAAAAATGTAAAAAAGTTGTCTTCTAAAATGTAAAATTGCAAAAAATGATGCAAACTTGGAAGGTGAAAAGTCAAGTTAGTTTTCCTCGTTGGAGGTAGTTAGATGAACCAACAATTTTATGAGTTGGTGAAATGGGAGAGGAAGGTTCTATGTCCTCTTGCACTCTTAGGATCTTTCACCTAAAAGGAGAGAGATAGAATCCTCTAGGCCACAATCCACCTACTCCAAAATTGTAGAGTTCACTCAAATATAGATGTATAATGATAAATGGAGTGATATGAATGCACCTCAATAATGAAATTGACTAAATATGAATTTAAAATTAAAATATAATGCAATGTTTGAAAACACAATGAAATATGCAAAACATAAAAACAGAATTGAATGAAGCAAAACAAAGATAAACCGAGTGCACCTGGGAGAATCTAGAATATTCTGAATGCTAACAGAGATCAATGAAAATCACCAGTGGGAATCATTTTCCACTAATGGTGAATCAATCCTAATCCTAATAAGAACACCTGAAAACTGATTTCTGAGTATCGGGATCCAGAATCTAACAAAATCATTTTTTCAGCCCTAAGGTGGGACTCATTCACCACAGATGGTGAATCAATCCTCTTCTAGAACTCTATAGATTTAGGAATCAGGACTGTGGGCCCAAATCTGCAATTCTCTTCATGTCGGGTTGTCGAAGTCAAATCTATAGAAAATGGACTATAGGTCTTCTCTAAGCTTGAAATAGGTTGATGTTGACTTGAAATACTTTGTTGACTTATTGACCACCTTCCAACATGTTTTTACTTGATAAATCATCATAAAAAAGTCTACAAACAAACATGCAAGAGGGGAAAAATGGTTGAGGGTTAGGATATAGGGATTTTCCTTGGTCAAATCCCACATTGTTAATCAAACCCTTGATAATGAAATGAAATATGAAGAGAATGATAAACAAATAACATGTAAATGCTATCACTTACCAAACCCTTATTGAAGAATTATGAAGATAAAGCAATGGCAGCTCCAAAGAACTTGATTAATGCTTGATAAAATATGTAAAATGCTTGAGTGCTTGAATGAATTAAGACGAATGGGGGGTGAATATTAATGAGATAAAAATTATTATTTATACACACTTGTGCCTTAGTAACCTGATAATACAACATCACAGACCTACATAAGGTGATTTTGAATAAAAACCCGTTCAAGAAAATTTAAAATATTTTGAATTTGGAGCCAAGGGGGACTCATTCGCCACCCATGGTGAATGGGTCCCACCCTAGGCTTGTGAGAGGGTGTCATGAATTAAAGTTCATTTAATATTGTTTTTATGGTTTACATTCAAAAATACACTTAAATGTGTCCTATAAGTGTATAAAGGGGTCATAAAAGACGTAAGAAATGTGCAAACAAGGAAAATAAGCCTAGAAAAGCGTGAATCTTTGTTACAAGACTTTACAACACTTTAAAATAGGACTTGATAATGAATAAAAAAGGTGATATTTAGATGAATTATGATAGGAAGAGTCTAGAAAAGTCTAGAAATGTTTTACAACACTTCACAACACTATCACAAGACATGATAATTTGAATATTTAGAATTTAATGTGAATATTTAAGTCATATTACATCATTAAATCAAGAAAAATAGATCAAATACTAAGGAAACAGGACCTAAATAACCATGAAAATGTCAATGATCAATTTTTGTACGGTACATTTAGCCCCAACTTTAGTGAGAGGATGAACTTGCTTCAAACTCACACTAAAATAACCATGCATATCGAGAAGGAATTTTCAAATGCACTTATGCTAGAAAGATGGAATAACAATGATCAAGAGGGATGATCAAGCCCCCAAGATGAAGATACCATGGATAACTAAACATAAGAACAGAGGAATGCAAAGAGAAGGAAAGAAGATCAAGAGAAAAAGGAAAATGTGAATCAAGCTTCGATCATTTGTCTAGCAAGTTGTAGATCAAATCTAGGTTGTTTGTCCAACAAAGAAAAAAAAATGCATACTCACTCTGGGTGACAGAACTCATGGTTTTTCATCGGGTGAGAAGGCCCAAAAGAGAGAAACATATGCTAGTTGGTATGCACTCACAAACAGAAAGGTGGCTATGGGGAAAGTCATGCCTCGGAATGGGCTTCCCCCTCAACCATACCAAAGTTATACCTCCTAATAACTTTAATAAGGTGCCACAAAGGAAAAAGGTTTGAACAAGATGGTACCACAGGAATGCAAGCTATGTTATGCAAAGTGGTAAAAGGGTAAACATGTAAAAAGTGCAAAAAAGAAAAAGGAAAATGTTCAAAAGAGTCTTGTTAAGATCATGCAAGGTTTATCACTTAGGGAACATTGTGTCTAATGTCTCCAAGAGAGGACCAATCAAAGAATAATAGATTTGCATCTTAGGGGATGTAGTGCATTGCATCAAGCCACTAAGAGGAATGTAGTATGCTAAGATAGATCACACTTATGAAAGACACTACACTCAATGTCATCCACAAAGTAACAAACACATTGTATGAAGTAACAAGGCTACACTAAGAGGAAAAATGAATAGGGCTAATGTATGACCCCACTCTAAAGTAATTTCTACAGACCATTTTGTGAGAAATTACTTTAAAGTAGCAAAGGAAAAAAAAAGCAATCAAGAGAAAGACATGAGAGCCAAGTAAAAAAGCCCCTATACCAAGTCATATGTTTTTGAATAGGCTGCATCATGTAAAGGAAAAATGAAACAGAAAGAAAGAAAGAGGGGTTGGCCCCAAAGGAAGAACACCAAATAGATAAGGGATCTATGGATTTTGGGTCAATATGTTCATTGCTGCAATATTTTATGAAAGAGGTCAGAACTATCATCATTCGTTGAATACATAGAATGAGAAGAATGACACATAGAGAGCGAAAACAAAAAGAAAAAGAAAAGGTTCATTTTGGGTCAACATGGAAGATACATTAGGGTCTCAACACTTTACATCATCCCCAAAAGGAAAACATGAAAAAAAAAGTGAAAGTGAAAGGTGAAGGAAAAACGCGAAATGAAAAAAAAAGAATTTTGGGTCAACATGAAGGAGACATTTCAGTCTCAGTGCTTTGTGTCATCCCCAAAAGGAAGACATAAGAAAAGAAAAATAAAAATAAAAAGGAACCTTTTGGGTCAACATGGAAGAGAAATAGGGCATCTCAATGCTTTGCATCATCCCTAAAAGGAAAACACAAAACAAAAGAGAAAAAGCGAACAAGGCGAAAAGTGATGTACAACATATAGAAGAATAGAGTACAAAGAAGTTCACAAAGAGAGAGAGAGCATCAAACACACATTACCGGGGAAAACAATACACACACACAAGAAAGAAAAAGGACTGGTAATGTGAATTCTAGTCACACATCAAACATGTCATGCACCTTCCAATCTCAATTGGTATAAGCGGAAGATGAATAACATAGCTAGGGGATAAGGACAAATGCATTACTAGGACAAGGCTAACAACTACTTTCCCCCACTAAGTGCAAGAAAAAAGTGAGCCGAGGTAGGGGATGAGAAAATATCATGGAATGATGAGAATGGAAGATTCTACAATCATGGCATGAGAAAGGAATGAAAAAAAAAGTGAGGTTATGGAATTATAGGATAATTGTCGGTATCAGTAAAGTGATACATACTTAGTACTTCTTTTAATGTTCGAAATTCTTCACTGTGATTTCCAAGAATATGATGGTATTTGCAATAGGGAACATTTGAATTATTAGAGTGTATAAAAAACCTATTAGAAGGTGTTAACGATATAAGACCCCTATTTAAGAGCATTTTTAGTTTCCTTTCACATTCAGGTGGTGGATGGAGAGGAAACTTGATTTTTTTCAGCTTGTATGGATGTTTTCGTTTGCTAGATTCTCCTTTTTCAAGAATGGAAGGGGAAGGAGAAGGACCCATTGGGATCCTCATTTCCTCAGAATTATGATCATGAAATGGTTGTTCTCAAGGAATAAGGATGTTTAAATCAGGAGGAGGTTGATAACCTATTCCTTGTGTGTTTTCTTCAGTAGGAGTTTGTTCAAAAAGTTGGTGAATTTCATGTTCTTTAGTTATATCACATCCTTGCTTTCGTAAAATAGTGTAACCCTTACCATAGGTCTCTTCAAGATTGATACGGGTATTAGTGACTTCAATAGTGTAAGATGTTTGTGGGATTGTTTGCAAGGAAGAACTAGGTCCATTTGTAGGAGGGACCTTAGGCCCTTCATTAATTTTAGGATGTAGGAAGCCAAAAATGTCAGGAGGAGAGATAGTAGGAAGCTCTTGAGACTTCATGGATGGATAAAATGTCTTATTAGCTTCAAGGTTGTCAAAGCATTCATTAAAGAACTCATTCATGCTAGCATCATCTTCTCCTATGATGTCAACATCACAAGGAGGACAATCATGAGGAGTTGAAGGAGCATGAGGAATTTCAAGGTCATTAGAATCACAACCAAAAGCATGATTGGACATATCAACTAAAGATTTCAAGGATGTCAAAAACTTAATAAAGGTAAAAATCCATGATGAAAGTAAACAAATATGGAAGAAAGAACATAAAACAAAGAAACTGGAAAGTTTGAAAAAAAAAAGAAATAATAGAAAATTGTAATACAAAAAATGCACAGAAAATTCCTAAAAATGTAATGCAGAATGTGCAGTTGGACTAATTCACCCTAGGTGGAGAATGAGTCCAAGATGAGATTTTTTTGTATTTTTCAGAAAATTTTATGCGATTCTAATGCTTTTCTGATGCAAATGCAAATTTTTAGTTTTTCAATAATATGATACGCAAAAATGAAATCTAAATGAAACTTTCACTAATGTAAACTTAAGAAACCCAAGGATGCAAAAAAAAAAAACTTTTCGTAATGTAATGTTGATGCAAATTAGACCTAGGATGCAAATGAAAGTGAAAATAAGAAAGATATGTTGTTCAATATGCAGGTTCACCAAAATGAACCAACAATTTTATGAAATGGGTGAAATGGGAGAGGAAGGTTCTATGTCCTTCTCTTGCACTCTTAGGGTCTTTCACCTAAAAGGAGAGAGATAGAATCCTCTAGGCCAAAATCCACCTATTCCAAAATTGTAGGGTTCACTCAAATAAAGATGTATGATGCTAAATGGAATGATATGAATGCAACTAAGTAATGAAATTGACTAACTATGAATGAAAAACTAAAATATAATGCAATGTTTGAAAACACAATGAGATATGTAGAAAATAAAAATAGAATTGAATGAAGCAAAATAGAAATAAACTGAGTGCACCTAGGAGAATCTAGAATATTCTAAATGTTGACAAAGATCAAAGAAAATCACCAGTGGGACTCATTCGCCACTGATGGTGAAACCGTCCTGCTCCTAATGAAAACACCTAAAAATTGGTTTCTAAGTATCGGGATCCAGAATCTGACAAAATCACTTTTTTCAGCCCTAAGGTGGGACTCATTCACCACAAATGGAAAATTAGTCCTCTCCCAAAATTTTGTAGATTTAGGAATCGGGATTATGGGCCCAGATCTGCAATTCTCTTCCTGTCGAGTTGTCGGAGTCAAATCTATAGAAAATAGACTATAGGTCCTCTTCAAGCTTGAAATAGGTTGATGTTGACTTGAAATACTTTGTTGACTTATTGACCACCTTTCAACATGTTTTTACTTCATAAATCTGCATACAAAAGTTTGCAAACACACATGCAAGAGGGGAAAAATGGTTGAGGGTTAGGATATAGAGATTTTCCTTTGTCAAATCCCACTTTGGTAATTAGACCCTTGATGATGAAATGAAATATGAAGAGAATGATAAACAAATAATAGGTAAATGCTATATCTTACCAAACCTTTGTTGAAGAATTATGAAGATAAAGCAATGGCAGCTCCAAAGAACTTGATTAATGCTTGATAAAAGATGTAAAATTCTTAGAGAGATGAAATTCTTGAGTGCTTGAATGAATTAAGATGAATTGGGGGTGAATAATGAGAGAAAAATGCTTATTTATACACACATGTTCCTTAGTAACCTGATAATACAACATCATAGGTTGACATGAGGTAATTTTGAATAAAAACCCGAAAGAAAATTTAAAATATTTTGAATTTGGAGCCAAGGGGGAATCATTTGCCACCCATGGTGAGTGGGTCCCACCCTAGGCTTGTGAGAGGGTGTCAGGAATTAAAGTGCATTTAATATTGTTTGTCAGGTTTACATTCAAAAATACACTTAAATGTGTCCTATAAGTGTGTAAAAGGGTCATAAAAGACATAAGAAAGGTGCAAATAAGGAAAATAACCCTAAAAAGCATGAATCTTTGTTACAAGACTTTACAACACTTTAAAATAGGACTTAATAATGAATAAAAAAAGTAATATTTAGATGAATTATGATAGGAAGAGTCTAGAAAAGTGTAGAAATGTTTTATAACACTTCACAACTCTATCACATGACATCATAATTTGAATATAATTTAATGTAAATATTTAAGTCATATTACATCATTAAATCAAGCAAAGTAGATCAAATACTAAGGAAACAGGACCTAAATAATAATGAAAATGTCAATTATCCATTTTTCTATAATACATTAGAAACTTAAGAGTCATGTATGAAATTCATTTAAAATGTTTTGTAAACACTTTTCAAGGTGTGGGTGATTGAAGTTTTCATTTTGAATAAAGTAAACCTCTATTTTTATGCATTTTCTACAAAAATTCATCGTTTCCAGGAACTTTACGGCCTTGTACGGACAAAAAAGTGTGTCTAAATGTTTGTGAGTGATAATAGACTCAATCACCTTCCATTTATTTTTTGTTTCATGCAATTTGGCTGGATTTTGAGAAACTTCTTGCAATTTTTCTATAAACTATCAAAACCCT
The DNA here is from genome assembly GCA_007258455.2 of Sequoia sempervirens. Classification (NCBI taxonomy): domain Eukaryota; kingdom Viridiplantae; phylum Streptophyta; class Pinopsida; order Cupressales; family Cupressaceae; genus Sequoia; species Sequoia sempervirens. Next base: position 348,673,059 of record VDFB02058242.1, on the reverse strand, counting down.
GGTTAGGGTAAACAACAACATATAATTTTTGTATTTCTCTCATTTTAACCATTGAAATTTGCTCCTATTTGGTGGAGATATACTTAGTAGCATCTATTTTCATATTCTTGGAGTTTTAGATCAAATGATTAAGATTGATGAGTGGAAGAATTGAAGTTTTAGACTGTAAATCTATGTTTTGACTGGTAAAACAAAATTTGAGGAAGTTAGCATCTAGGGTTTGACAAAATGCAAGTGGGAATGGACTTTTAATAGATTTATGAGCTTGATAATAACCAAAGAAAGTTGTTTGAAGTGTTTCTTTCCTGGATTTGAGATTGGAAATAATTAAACCAATAATCCCTTGATTAATCAAAGCCTAATTAGGCCTAAATAGAACATGGACAGTCTTGTTTTGAATTTGTCTTCCCAAAGAAACTTATATTGGTTTTGAGTTATCTTCTAAAAACCCTTTAAGGGTATCTAAAAGGGTAGTTATAGTCTTAAGTTGAGGTTTGTAACAAAAGCTATGTTGGATAGTTCATAAATGGATGGCTACAAAGAAAGTAAATAGTCAAGATCTTGTGTTCTATTGATGTAAATGGTGTTCACTTTGGACAATGGTGTTTTCAAAAGATTCTTCAGTGTATTGAGAGTCACTACTTTACAGGGTTGGGTGAGATTATGTATGATTGAACCTATACTTGTAATTGTCATGTATGATAAGCTTATGACAGTCATGTCTTGAGGTCTCAAATGAAGGTTTAGTATGAGTATTTCAACAAATGTTTAAATAAGGTTTGGGGAATGAACTAATTTGTTTTTGCTGGCACAATCATACTTTTTTATGGAATTAAGAAGGTGAAATGGGCCTTGGAAGTTGATGTTGCTTGATTAAGTGGCCTAAAAGGGCCTAATTGCTGATTTGGAATAGACTATTATGTAAGTTCATATGTTTGAGTTATTTGTGTTGGTGATAGAGATTAAGTTGGTCATTTTAATGTTGCTTAATATTACTTGAGGAAACTTCAAGTCATTATGTGACCTATTCTAAGTTAGAAGGTTTTGATTTAAGATTTTTGTGAAGAAAATGAGTCCTAGATGCAAGGACATGAAAGATATGTTTGAGTCTTTTTAAGCGAGATTGAGAGAGTGATTTCCTTCCTCTAGCATTACATCACATTGATCTTGCATTAGGATTTTCATATATTGGTTTGCATTATAGGTTTCAAGTTTTGCATTCATAAAAAGTGCATTTAGCTTGCATTTTTTACATCTAAAAGCATTAAAAAAATTTGCAAATTTTTATTTTCATCTTAGATCTGCATCAAAAAAATCAAAACCCATTGAAAATTCTTGAAAATTTTGCCAAAACCCCTAACTGGGACTAAATCGTCATTGTAGGCGACTTAGTCCCTGCCTTAATTTTTCAATATCAGTTCCAGCATCAGAAACCTCATTTATGTGCTTCCTAGACCTCCTAGTATCATATACTATAAGTTTAGAAAGTTTCGAGAACATTTTTTTATGCCTCTAGGTCAAAAACATCATTTAAGGGTAATCACTTTTGAAATCATTTCAATTCTGAGCATTTTTGCCTCCTAAATCATTGAAAATCTTAGACATTTTGCATGTGCATTTTAGGTCTACATTATATAGTACAGAGACCATCAACATCCATCAAAAACATAAAAAAAAAAACTCAAAAAAATCCCTACTGGGACTAAATCACCACCTTGGGCGATTTAATCCCTATTCACCCCTAAAATAGCCTTTTACAGAGTTGAAAACCCTATGTTTAAGCTTTTGTTTGATGCCAATATCTATCTGTATCAATTAGTTGTGTTTCCGTAACATGCATTTCATCAAAATTAGCTTAAATTGTCTCATTTCATGCATTTTTAATTTCACATTTCATTTCATCTTTCAACTTCTTGCATAACATTATCAGCAAATTACTTTGTTTTACATCTGGAAATAGCATTTCCCTTTATTTACTTTTGTATAGCATGTTCTTTTTCACAAGATGTGTCTTTGATTTGGCTAAACATGAATTTTATAATCACAATATCCCTTCTTATGAGTTTAATCTTGATAACAACAATGAGGAACATGTTAGTAATAGCTTTGACCAAACAATTACATCACCCATTGGTGAGAATGGTGGTGTAGATAATCATAACAAGCATACTTTTTCTTCTCCAAATACCTCTCCTATTAGTGATGAAGGTATCTTGGTGACAAAAGTTACAAGCATTAAGGGTCTTGATTGTCCATCTCCTCATTCCCCTTTGGAAGATGTTAAACAACACAAGCATGAGATCATCGACACATTTCTAAATATCATCTTACCTACTCTCCTTAAACATGATAATCAAACTTTTCCATCTCCTAATATCCTTCCTGGAGGTAATACAGATAGGTTGGTGTTAGAAGACATCCCTCTTAAGAATCATGAAACCCTTGATCCTTCCTTCCCTAATGCTCCTGCCATTTGGGATAATCTATTTGAAAACAATAGTGGTCCTTCTCTTAATACCTTCCCCACTTGTGATGAAGTTACTTTACAACAATCAACCATGGATGAACATATTCAAAGCTCTCCTAGTAGGGTAGATAATATGGAACAAGAGAATGAGAACTTATCAAAAAAACACTATCAAATAGAGTCTTCCCCTAATCTCCCCACAATCGATAAACATGAAAATCCAACAATTAATCATTCCCCTACTTGCGATGCACTCACTTTAGAAGAACAAATCCATGAATTTCAAGAAAATGTGGTTTGTAGTTCTCCTCAAACTCTTCTTCTAGGGAGAATATCATGGTGCTCAAAAAAGATAATAATGTGTTTTCCTTGCATACAAAGGTGATTCGTGATTTCCCTTTATTAGAGATACATCAACATAAGACCATTGAGGTTATGAATGCGCAAGTGTCCATTATATCCCCCTTGTTCAATGGACCTCCTACATATCCCGTGGGAAATCCTAAGAATCCTTTCATCCTTTACCCCCTTTCACACAAACCTAAAACTCAACACCAACCTGAACTTGTCCTTTACTTGCCTAAGCATTATGTATCACAGCAATCGAATCATAATACTGTTGCTCATACATATAATACTAGGAACAATCTGCAACCGCCGCAACCAACCCTGACACCTTTACCTTTTCCTAATCCTATCCTACCTAACCCTTTCTCACCCAATCGAAAGGAGTATGATCTTGTCAAGTAACTTAAGAATACTCCTACTAAGATATCATTATGGGACCTTATTCAAGCTTCCTCTCACTATCACACTATGCTTCAAAGTTCCTTACAACAAGTTCATGTCCCTTCTAATGTGCAACCAAATGACATAACATTTGTAATCCAAGGACTAAATGCTGACATTTTTTCCCACCAAAACAAGCTCTCCCCTTTGGATGTGCAAAAACAAAATGATGATTTCATGATCATAGCTCAATACCAATGAAAAGGGATAAACCAAACCCTTGTAGATAATGGCTTTGCCCTTAATGTGTGTAGTGTGAGCCTTTTGAAGAGGCTTGGTGTTCATCAATCCAACATTCAACGTGATTTCTTTATCAATTAAGGGATTCGACAATGTTGAAAAACAACCTCTTGGTGTGATCACTTTACCTATTACAGTTGGAGTGGCCACATTGGAAACACCAATCCATGTTATGCCTAACGATCTTGGATATAACCTTCTCTTAGGTAGACCGTGGATTCATGCAATGAATTGTGTGTCTTCCACTCTTCATCGTAAAATGAAAAACATTTATAAAAAACAAGTGCACAAACTTGAATTTGACCTCCATACCAATAGTTTTTTGAACAATGAGAAAAACAAAGCAAATCATTTACACACATTAACACCAACCACATAAGTGGAACCCGTTCAACAAAAAGACAAACAACAACACATTGAACAAGTTACAAAGCTATTAGAAGATGATTGGGGTTCCTTAGATTTTGAACATGACTTCATGGGTGAATACAAAATCATCCACAAAGATACAAATAGGGGAAACCAAAAATCAGATGACCCTTCGATAGCATCCACCTCTACCACTTTAGAAAAAGAAGAAAATTACACAACCTTTGACGAACACAACAATGAACAACCACCCAATCCAAAAGCCATGAAAAAGCTTTATGGAAAAGGTTATGAACTTATGAAACAACTTGGATATAGTGGAAAAGGATGTAGTGCTAAGGAACAAGGTATTTGCAACGTTATAGATATCGATCCTCACATACAACAAAAAACCCATGGTCTTGGTTATTGTCCTTTAATAGAAATAACCAAACCTTCAACCAACATCAATAATATCACAAACAATTCCTCTAAACCAACTTTAATTGTAAAGCATTCTAAACTCATCAAAACTAATTGTCTTGATAGTCATCCTTTACAAAACATGAAGCCAACAAAGAACCCTTTGCTTAATGTCAATCTCATCTTGCAAAACAGTAATGATTTTACTTCGTTAGATTTTATATCTTCCTATAAAGGAGACAACAAAATCTTGCAATCAAAAAATTCTTGTGTAGGTATGACATCTTGTACATCTAAGAAAGAGATATCTTTGTCACATAATCAAGAAACACCTTCTACCATTAATCAAGAATGTATCTTGTCGAGACTCCTCCAAGATCACTTGATAACCCTTCCTCCACAAACTTAAAAGAAATTCTATTACAAGATTTCATTTTGAAAATATCATAGAATTCATGGTCATTACTATTATAATAGAAAGCTTGAGATGTGGAAGACATGCCTTAAGTTGGATCACACATGACATACTACCCCTTTTTCATGATGTAGCTCAATTCATAAACATATGACTTGGCATAGGGCTTTCTGAGTAAGCTCGCATGTCTCCTTCTACTTTAAAGCAATTTCTCATAGTACTGGTGTTTGCAACCACTTTAAAGTGGTGGCATACATCGACACTCACATTTCATTATGTGATTTTTTCTTCTTGTGATGCATCCTTTTCCTGGTGGAGTCGTTGGGCTTGATTCCCTCCAAGAGTGTGATACTTCTTTGACACATCCTCTCTTGGAGATATTAAGCACAATGTCCCCTAAGATGAGACCTCACATGAATTAATCAAAATCCCTTTGAACAAACCTTACACTACTTTTCATTTACAATTTCTATGAGTGTCAAGCATACAAAGTTTTGCTTACATCATAGAGCTCAAAAAAAATATTTTCCTTTGTTGTTCCTTATTAAAGTTATCAGGAGGTATAACTTTAGTATGGTTGAGTGGGAAGCCCATTTTGAGGCAATACTTTACCCATAGCCACCTATGTGCATACCAACTAGTGTATGTTTCATCTTTTGGGATTACTCACCCCGCGGACAACCTAAAGTTTTGTGGCCCTAGAGTGAGTGTATTGTGGATTACTCACCTCGTAGATGACCTTATGTTTTGTGGCCCTAGAGTAAGCACATCTTCCCACCCCACTTTCTTTATTGCCATTGTATGATTTGATCCTTGGGGCTTGACTACCTTCTTGATCTTTTCATTTGTACATTCGAATCTCTCTTGAATGGCTACTTTGGTGTGAGTTTGAAGCAAGTTCATCCTCTCACTAAAGTGGGGGCTAAATGTGGACACAGAAAAATTATCCCTTTTTTCTTGCTTGATTTGGGAATAATTCATGATAAATTTGACTTAATGAGGCTTTGACTTGGTGTTGTGAGGTGTTTTACATATCCACACTACATCTTAGGTCCTTGCAAATTGAATAAAACATTTATTGATGTCTTGCAATAGTGTTGTAAGGTGTTGTAATACATCTTCACACTTTTCTAGGACCATAATATTATAATTCACCTAAATAACCTTACCAAGACCTATTTCAAAGTGTTGTAAATTCTGTAACAAACTATCACACTTTCCTAGGTGTTTCATCAATATTTACACCTTTCTTACGCTTTAAATGGCCCCTCTATGCACTTATAGGCCTTAATTAAGTGTCTTGTTGAAGAAGAACCTGATAAAAATCATTTAATAAATCTTAATCTCTAAAATCCAATCAAAATTGCCTAGGTGGACTAAGTCACCACCTTGCGTGACTTAGTCCCATGAGGCACAAAAATCAAAATTAATTTAAATTTCTTTCGAGTTTTTATTCCTTAAGACCTAAGTTCAGACTGTGATGAGGTATTTTCGGGAATTAACACATAATTGTGTATAAATAAAGGGTTTCTCCTCTCATTTCACTAGAATTCATCCATTCTATCAATCAATCTTCTCAATCACTCATCATTCTTCTCAAGAAAGCTAGGGTTTTATCATTCCAAGTCATCAAGGTAGCTCCCTAAGACATTCAAGGGCAGATTCTTCATGTTTTGTTGTAGAAATTCAAGATCAAACATCATGGAAAGGTATTAACTCCATTTTTTCATGCTTCATTACATTCTTTCTTTATTTGTCTTAATTACCTAAAAAGGGGTTTGACCAAGACAAACCCCCATGCCCTAACATTCAACATTTCTTCTTCTCTTCTTGTGTGTTTGCAGATTTAGGAAATTTGAGGGTAATTGAAGATTTTTTTGAAGAATTTTTGAAGACATATCCATGTTGACCAAGCCAAAATATCAACTAAAAAGTCACTATCAGACCCGATAATTATCAAAGTCTCAGAAGCGAACACCTATAGGGAACTGAAGTGCAGATCTAGGCTTTCCATCTCCACTCTTGAATTTTAAAAGATTCAAAAGTGGACTAAGTCACTACCTTGGGTGACATAGTCCCACTAGACCTTATTTTCAAAGATTTTTGTAGATCTAGATACTCATTTGGCTGAAACAGGTTTCTGGGTAGTTTCCTTAAACTAGGACTAAAATGCCCCACCTAGTGACTTAGTTCCTCTAGCCTTAAAATTCAGTATTTCTAGAATCTCAAAGGTCTCAATGATCTCTGGTCAACTCTTCTTTAGATTCCAGGTGCACATTTTTAGTCCTATTAAGTTATTTCATCATTTACTTGCTTTTTTAGGTGTTTTTTGCATATCACAGTGTGTTTTCCAACAGTTCATATTTCTTAGGTTTTGCATCATAATATCATTCCATTTTCAAATTATTTCACTAGTACATCTCATTTATACATCATTCATCCCTCTTTGCATTAATCTTTGAGTGTTAAACAACAAATTTTTAAACCTATTCCTTGCCTTTTTAGGTGAAACATCCTACAAGGGTAAGTGTCCAATAGGGTTCCTAAAAAAATTTGTTTACACCCATGTAACACTCACACTTCAAAGAGGAAACATCCTTCATGTAAAATTTTGGGATAAAATAGGCACACAATAATGTAACATTTTTTTAAATTAAATTGGAAATTGATCGCATTCACCATAGTAAGCAACTCATCTATAAATAAATCATAACTTCTAAATGCAAAATAAATTTTGGAAATTTAATTGACCATTACACTTGTGATTGAAGATATGATAGCTAGAATCACCTGTATTTAGTGCAAAAGCTTCACATCTCCTAAAGTGTCCTCAATCCACCTGCCCTTGTTTTATTCAATTTTATTTTCTCAAATATATCAACCACCTAGAAGGAAGACAAGTGTTAGCGATAGATTAAATTGGAGAATTAAAGACATTTGGTGCTACAAAGAATTCATTTTATTCCAAATTTCACCAATATAGGATTATATGTTGTGTTGACTGCAAAATTCCAACTTGTATAGACAATAAACAAACATATTAAACTATGCACTAGGAATTTACTTTCCAATTTAACCTATTGCTAACACTAGTAATATATATCAACAATTATATCTATCATTTTTCCATTCTACGAGAATTGTGAAGCATTGAATGTTCATTCAAATATATAAAAAACTCATCTCTCTTGACATATTGAAAGAGGCCATAGCTTGCAATAATCAATAAGGGCTAATTAGGTGAGAAAATTTGTATTTTATCAAGATTAAGATAAACAACTAAAAAAATTTCACACTAAATCACTACAATTCACATAATTATGAGAGTCAAAAGATATAAATAACAATCAAAAATTGACCATAACTGTTATAGAAACTATGAGGGGAGTTTTTAGGAATCAAAGAGGTGTGTAACTTGTTGCAAGAAGCATGTTTTTAAGGCACAAAGGACTCATTCGCCTTTAGTGGCGAATGGATCCCTATTAGGGTTTTTGAAACTAAGATCTGGGTTATTTTCCTTGATGTTTGCACTCTCAGATTCTCAGTTTTCAGCTCTTGAAAACATGTACTTAATTATGTAGCCTCAATTCTTTGTTCTTGCACTTTGAAATTCAACTTTGCAACTTGACAACTTTTGTAATTTTTCTCTAAACTTCTTGTCCACTTGATCTTCAACCTGTAAATCTACAAACACATACTCAAGGGAGGATAAATTTTTGGTTGTTAGTGAATAGGGGTTTTCCTAAGTAAAACCCCTTGTAGGTAATTAAACCAAATGATGAAATAATGTAATTGAAGCATGAACATGAAATGATGCAATGTTGATACCTTGGAAGATGTCTTGGAAGATAAATCTACAATCTAACATGTAGTGGCCATGAAGAATGTAGATCTTGATCTTGAATAGATGTGAACAATGCTTGCAATAGATCCTCAATGCTACATTAACTTTCTTAGCTCAAAAACATGCATGAATGCACTGAACCCTTGACATGATGAAATGATCTTGAATTTCTGCAATAAAATCTTGATTATCTACCTTGAAATTTTTGTGAACATGCTCTAGAATGCTCTTGCTTTTGATCTTTTGAAGTCACATAAAATTTCTAGTTGAAACAATGTGAATTAACCCCTTATTTATAATAAATCAAGAGACTAACGCCAAAATTCAAACAATTCAAGCTAACACCAGATCTGGAAACAAACATTATTAAATTCTCACCATAATGAAATTCAAAATGGGGGTCCTCACTAAGGGAGGACCCATTCACCACCTAGGGTGAATGGGTCTTGGCACTGTTTTCTAGGACCTTTCCTTCAGGGCATGAAAGCTCATTAAAAACCCATTTGAAATATGTTGATAAAGGGAGGTCCTATAGAGGGAGGACCCCTTCGCCACCTAGGGTGAATGGGTCCTAGCACCAATTTCTAGGACCTTGATTTTTCCCAATTAAATGTTATGTAATTTGAATTATAGGTGTCAGGATGGATCTTTGAGAGTTGTCACAAGTCTTAAAATTTGAATTAAAGGGGCTAATTAACTCTAATTAACCACAATTAATTAAGAGGGCCCTAGATAAGTGTGAAAGTGTGTTACAACACTTTAAAACACTTAAAAGAGGGTACAAATTAAGTTCTTTCATTAAAAAGGGGGCACAAGATCAATGTGAATGTGTTACAACACATTACAACATTAAACCTAGGCAAAATTAGGTTAATTCAATGACAATTATTTTCAAATCAAGGGAAAAGGATACTTTTTCCGTTACTACATTTTCCCCCCACTTTAGTGAGAGGATGACCCCATGTCAAACTCACACTATACTAGACATTCAAGACACCTAAGTATGCAACAATAACAAAGTTACATGATCATACCCTTTCAAAGGCCAGGGAAAGGAAAAACAAAAGGATCAAGCACAATCATTCCAACATGACGTAGAATGGGGTTTTTTTTTGTAACATATGTTGCTCACTCTAGGGTAGTGGAACCTTAGTCTATCCACTAGGTGAGTTATCCCAATGAGGTGGAAAATGAGAGAATCATATTAGCTGAGCTCATACCATACCAAAGTTATCCTCCTGACAACTTCGATAAGGCACCATAATGTAATGCTTTTGTAAATGCTTTTGTAATGTGGGCAGGTGCACGAAGTTGGTCACACTTTTGTGGCCAAATGGGAAAAAAATGGGGAAACACATAATGCGCTCGCGTTATAACACGAGGGTGTTATGTGCTTTTAAAAGAAAATAAAAAAGTGAAATTTATATCATTTTCTTTTCACTGTTTCTTAGCTTTGCTCGCAACCAAAAACCCTCATTTCATGCTCGCGTTCTAGGAGGAAGGACTTGTGAAAATTTCATCAAGAACAGTTGGATTTTGTCTGCAAATATGGCGCCACAACGATGAAGAGATGCAGGAGGTAAGTATTGCTTACTATTCATTTTGAATTTGTTAGTTTGAAATTGATTTTGTTTGTTTTAGGTTAGATTTGATTTTTTTTTTTAAATCTATAGGAAATCCTGCAAATCCTCAACAAGAAGAGGAGGTAAATCCTCAATAGAAAAATCCTCAACAAAATCAACCTCCCCCACCATTCTCTGAATTCTCCGGCACCAAGAAAATTTGAGGAGTGAATTGAGAACAATAGAAAAAATTGAGGATCTTATCAAGAGGGTTGAGTGATCCAAATGCTTCAACCATAGAAAGAATGCTTCTAGCAAATTCATTGAAAGACATGTTAAAAAATGTAGATGCAATCACCCAACAAATATCTGGATGGCAAGATAGGAGGCAGACAGCCTAGGGCATATTATGCAGACAAATTATCATATAAACAAGTAAAAGATTTAAAAATTACTAAAGGTGATTTGTGCTCTCTATTCACTGACCCTAAAACAAATAAAAATCTTACCCTCAATGCAAAGAGGTTTCCTATTCATTGGTGCCACCACCAAGAGATTAAGAGCCATTTTTATGAAAGATGGTATATGGTATTTGATTACCCACCATGCAATAATTGTAAAGTCCCCCAATATTTTCTTAGGAAACTATATAGTGAGTTTGTATTGAACCAAATCCCAAATTATTTTGATATGAGGGAGTTCCAGGGGAGAGGTGGGGGTCAGCTTAGAATAGGCCCGATGCACAGCTGGATCCTACGTGGCAAGGGAGACGACCTCTCGATAGGCCGCCTCGTGAGCAGACTGTGATGTCTGTCATTGCGAAGGAGAGTGCCGACATAGAGACATTGCATGCGATCACAAATTTGACCTGGAGTGTCATCCATCACAATAGCCCTATTGTACAGTGCCATCCAGGGGAGTCTTCAGGTGGTGGCCTTCGAACCCATGTGTGTCAATCTTGCGGGGCGACTTGTTCGTATGACCCTACCGACACTCAAGAGGGTGCTGCGCAGGATCCATATGCTACTATGTAGCCTGATCCATATGCATCTATGAGGATGGAGAAGACGGCTGACATTTTGCATGATGCATATGGCATTAACACTTAGGTAAAATTCAGCATGTTCATTGAATTTAATTTATTAAATTTTGATTGTGAAATGCAAGATTAACTATTTGAGTTTTATTATTTTAATAAAATTGCAGGGTCACAGTGTAGAGACTGGATACACCAGTCATGCACCTACTTATTTTCGCAGTACACATATCGGTGGGGTATGTAAAGTTAGTAAACAATTATAAATTTATTACATGTGTTAATAGCATTGTTTTACAAATGGTATTTTAATATGTGATTTTGGATGTTGAACAGGGTACTATTGGAGGTTTCAAGGAAACACC
>VDFB02058242.1:348618730-348661470 GCA_007258455.2 Sequoia sempervirens | reverse complement strand
GATGGTTTCTTCGGCCAAACATATTGCTTCTGGTGTGAGGTCATAGCAAATATACATTGTCACACTGACCGGTGGTAGGAGGATGCATATCGGTAAGAGTTGAGGCTTTTGAAGTAATGTCTCGGCAAGTGACCTTTGATCTCGCTGATAACACAATGAGGACTTTTTTGGGATGAAAATTGGATTGTCTTAGTGACACACAAGATAGATAAAGTCTTTCAGTAAAACAAAGTGCACTCTGTATGAGGTCTCCTCAATGTCGGTATGTTACGGCAACCCACATAAGATAAAAGAATACATCGGCAAGAGAACCAATTTGTCATAGTGACTCATGATGAATGAATATTTTTGGTAAAGCAAATTCTAATCTGTGAGATGTCTCTCTGATATCTCAAGGTTATAGCGAAACGGATGAAGCAAGGAAGCACGATTCGGTAAGAAAATTTCTTATGTCTCAGTGACTGGGAGATGGCGTTCTGGGTGACTCTCGGTATAATGAAGCATTATCTACATGATGTTTCCCTGACTCCATGAGGTCACAGTGAAACACATTGGGATAGGAGGATTTTCTTTGGTTTCAGCATAACAAACAGAATGCTATAGCGACATGAAAGAGGCAAAAGGATGCATATTGATGAAAAATAACGAGATCAAAACTAGGAAATAACGCTCTTGCATTATAACGCGAGCACGTTATATTTTTCTTTGGGAATCCCTCACCCTTAGCATTGTTAGTTGCCTTGGAATACCAACCCAAAGGCTTAGAGGGCATTTCCAATGACCAGAGACGTGTTTTTGCAAATTCTACAATTTTTTCACATAATCGGGTTCGTGCTCACCATTAGGATTGCATCTGGTTCAATTTCGACAAAAGAAAACACATGGGTAATGTTAGGTTCTCTCTTAGCTATCCAACGATGTAATTTTTTTCACTTTTTAACAATGTTAAGTCTTTAATCCATAATTTCTTTTGTTTGTATGTCTCTTTTTCGCCAAAAAGTAGTGTTTGGTTTTTTTTTCGTTATAAATTAACCATTCATCAAAATTTCAAATAAATTACATTTTTAGAAACTAGACTCTATTGCATTTTTTAAAAAATTGAAAAGAAAAATCAATTACCTTCAAAATTTAGAACCGCGGTAAAGTGCAGCACCGAGGGAGGAAGTGCCCACTTAGAAAAATTAGTAAAAATCAAATATTCTTTAAAAATTGTCGGAAAAATGGGTACATCAAGCTAAGATACTATTGACTAACGTGACCATTTGATTTTAAAAATACTCTTTAAAAAAAGTTCAAGTGCTTTCGGGTCATTTTAAAGAGTTGCTATGTTATGTTTTCTGACAAAAATAGCACCAATTTGTGTACGTACCTCTTTTGAACCCCTTAATCTCAACCATTTTCAAAATAAATTAGTAGTTTAGAAAGTAGACTCAAAGCACTTCGATCCTTGTTTTTGTTGCATCTCAAAATTTTGAATGTAACTATCCTCAATTTCATGTCCAAGGTCAGTATTTCCTTATTTCAGAAAAAAAGTGGCCACTTAAGCCTCTTTTTTGGGAACCATCTTGCTGCACTTACCCATGTCATGTATGTAATTTTTTGTTAAAGGGGATTTTTCTTTGTTTGTGTAAGGTCTTCTTCTTAGGGAACATTGTGCCTAATGTCTCCAAGAGAGGACAAGTCAAGGGTGTTAGATCGTCACTCATGGGATGCCTGATTCGCATCATGCCATGATGGTAGATCATACACTCCTGGAGGACATCAAACCCAATGACACCACCAAGAAGAGGACACATCACAAGAAAAAAGAAAAATCACGCCATGAATTTTTTTCAAAAAATGTCATCAATGTATGCACTCACTTTAAAGTGGTTGATACACCATTATTGTGAGCAATTGCTTTAAATTAGCCAAATTTTTTGCCTAATACATGAGATCTTTCCTCAGAAAACCCTATACCAAGTCATATGTTTCTGTAATAAGTTGCATCATGAAATAGGAAGGGTTTCCCCCACAAATACATAAGGGATCTATGGATTTAGGGCCAGTATGTTTTTGCTACAATGTTGTCATAGAGCATGGAACTATCATCATTCCCTAAATACTCGTAGAACTGGAAGAATGACACAAAGAGATTGAAAACAAAGAAAAATCCTTTTGGGTCAACATGGAAGAGACATAAATGTCTTGATGCCTTGCATCATCCAAAAAAGGAAAACACAAGACAAATGAAATGATAAAAGAAAAGCTTTTGGTTCAAATTGGAAGAGACCTAAATGTCTCGATGCCTTACATCATCCCCAAAAGGAAAACACAAGACAAATGAAATTAAATTATGACATATAGAAGAATGAAAGATACATATAGAGGAATGCACAAAAAGAGAGAGGTACATCAAATGAAACAACATGGGGGGTCACATTACGCACATGCAATCACATAAAGAAAACATGAAAAATCAAAAATATAGTAAGGCACATGTGAGTCAACCTAAAGTAGGTCATCTAAATCCCAATCTCAGTTGATAAACAGAAGGTGGAAAACTGGCCAAAGGGACAAGAGCAAGTGTTGAACTAGGGGAAAAGTTATCAAATTCTTGCCCCCACTTAGTGTGAGGAAAGAAAGAGCTAAGATAGGTAATTAGAATGAGCTCCTTGCATCAAAGAAAGTTATTTGCATAAATTTACAACATGTAATAGTGAGAATATTATGATTCTACAACCATTACATGGAAAGGAGTGGAAGGGAATGCTATGTAATCACTTGATAAAAATTATTACCATTAAAGTGAAAATTGCTCAAGATTAATTTGAATCATGACACTTATGAGTACTATGTCCAAGAGTTTTGTAGTATCGACAATGTGGAACATTTGCACCTTTAGGATATAGTCTTATCTTTTCTTTCATGGGTGGTAATGTTATAAGTTCTTGGTTTAGAAGTATTTGTAATTTTCTTTCAATTTTAGGTGGCGGACAAGTGAATTTTAGTTTCTTTAACTTGCAAGGCCTTTTGTGCTTTCTAGATTCACCTATTTCCCTTGGTGGATATAGGGTAGGAGGACCCAAGATGACCTTTTATTCTTTATCATAGTCATTAGGAGGTATTGGTTTCTCTTTAGTAAGGAGGATATTTATGTTCAAAGGAGGATCTAAGACAATCCTTCCATTCTTATGAGGCATTGGTGTTTCTTTAGGAAGCAAATTACTTATATTGGGGGGTGGATCTTGATATCCTAACCATTTAGTATCTTCGGTTGGTATCTACTCTAGGAGTTGATGTATTTCATATTCACTTGTTATATCACATCCTTTTTTTCTTAAGATTTTGAATCCTTTTCCATATGTCTCTTCAAGGTTAATTGGTGTGTTGGTTACTTTGTTAACATAGGTGGTTGCATGTTTTCTTGTTTAGAGGAGCTAGGTTCACTTATTGTAGGGAACTTAAGCTTAACTTTTGTTTCAACTTCAGGGTGTAAATAACCAAACACCTCAAGTGATGGTATGGTAGGGGGTGTTGGTTGTGTCATGGATGGGTAAAAGGATGCATTATTCTCAAGATCATTAAGGAAATCATTTATGAAGTTGTTCATGTTGTCATCATCTTCTCCAATAATTTCAACATCACGAGGACATGCATTAGGAGTTGTGTGAGTATGAGTGAGTTAAATTTCATTAGGATTGAATTTCCAAAAACACAACTCGAAACATCAACCAAAGAGAACAAGGATCTCCACACATTGCTTAAACAATTATCCATTTTTAGAATTTCAAATCTAAACATGGTAATATGCTAATTACGCAATGTAGTAAATTGAAAATGAAATGTTGTAGATGCAATTTTGAATTTTGAAAATGAACTTAAATGAAGCAATTTAAGATAAATACAATGAATTTTATGAAACAACAAATCAGGGAACCAAAATAGGAAAGTAATAGCAACAAACATAAGCCTAAAACTGAGATTTAATTTCTAGAAAATGTAGATCAGTAGGTAACAAGAACTCATTTTCCAGTAAGGGAAAATGGGTCTTGGTTAAGTTTTTCTAAGATGTTTATGTGGATTTTAAAATGATTTTTAATGCCTTTTCAGATGCCAGAAGGTTTAGGTTTGACCTGGTCAAGGACTCATTCGCTAGTATGGGAAAATGGGTCTTGGTTAGGTATTGTTAAACTATTTTTGAATGATTTGCAAGCTTTCAGTAATGTCTTTTAGTTCCAGGACTGAGGTAGTGAGTTTCAATTTCAGATTTTCCAAAAATGCAATGTCAAAATTCAATGAAAAGATGAATGCAAAGACCTATGTTGAAATGCAATTTTGTTCTGATTTTCAAATACAAATAAATGAGATATAAATGATATGAATAATGACCAATTTTTTTTTGTATTTTTCAGATTTAGAGAGATGAAAAACAATGCAAATTTAAAACCTAAATGAGATGCAATTGTGAATACAATGCAAGAAACCCTAAATGATATCTTAATTCAATGTAAATGAGTGAAAGATGTAATCTAGGATGCAAAGACTTCAAAACTCATAATATTACAATCTTCAATATGTCAGGTTCACCATTAATGATTAGGTGAGAAAATTAGTAGTTTATCAAGATCAAGGTAAACCATTAGAATTTTTTTACACTAAATCATTGCAATTCATGCAATTATGAGGACCAAAAGATATAAATAGCAATCAATAATTGACCCTAACTATTATAGCAACTATGATGGGAGTTTTTAGGGCTCAAAGAGGTGTGTACCTTGCTACAAAAAGCCTATTTTTAGGGCACAAAGAACTCATTCACCTTTAGTGGTGAATGGATCCCTATTAGGGTTTTTGAAACTGAGATCTAGGTTATTTTCCTTGATGTTTGCACTCTCATATTCTTGGTTGTTAGCTCTTGAAAGCATGTACTTAATTCTATAGCCTCAATTATTTGTTCTTGCACTTTGAAGGTCAACTTTGCAACTTGACAACTTTTGTAATTTTTCTCTAAACTTCTTCTCCACTTGATCTTCAACCTGTAAATATGTAAACACACACTCAAGGGAAGAAAACTTGTTGATTGTTAGTGAATAGGGGTTTTCCTAAGTCAAACCCCTTGTAGGTAAATAAACCAGATGATGAAATAATGTAATTGAAGCATGAACATGAAATGATGCAATGTTGATACCTTGGAAGATGTCTTGGAAGATAACTCTACAATCTAACATGTAGTGGCCATGAAGAATGTAGATCTTGATCTTGAATAGATGTGAACAATGCTTGCAATAGATCCTCAATGCTACATCAACTTTATTAGCTCAAAAACATGCATGAATGCACTAAACCCCTGACATGATGAAATGATCTTGAATTGTTGCAATAAAATTTTGATAATCTACCTTAAAATGTCTTTGAAAATGCTCTTGATTTTGATCTCAGGAAGTCACATAAAATTTCTAGGTGAAACAACGTGAATTAACCCCTTATTTATACTAAATCAAGGTATTAACCTCAAAATTCAAACAATTCATGCCGACACTAGATCTGAAAACAAACATTATGAAATTCCCACCATAATGAAATTCAAAAATTGGGTCCTCATTAAGGGAGGGCCCATTCGCCACCTAGGGCGAATGGGTTCTAGCATTTTTTTCTAGGACCTTTCCTTTTGGGGATGAAATATCATTAAAAACCCATTTGAAATATGCTAATAAAGGGGGGTCCTATAGAGGGAGGACCGATTCACCACCTAGGGCGAAAATGGTTCCTAGCACCAATTTCTAGGACCTTGATTTTTCCCAATTAAATGTTATGTAATTTGAATTATGGGTGTCGGGATGGATCTTCGGGATGTTTCACAAGTAAGGCTTAAAATTTGAATTAAAGGGGCTAATTAACTCTAATTAACCAGAATTAATTAAGAGGGCCCTAGATAAGTGTGAAAGTGTGTTAAAAAAATTTACAAAACTTAAAAGGGTACAAATTAAGTTCATTTTATTAAAAAGGGGGCCCAAGATCAATGTGAATGTGTTACAACACATTGCAACATTAAACTTAGGAAAAATTAGGTTAATTAAATGACAATAATTCACAAATCAAGTAAGGAAAAAGGATTATTTTTTCCATTACTACAAGGGCATAGTAGACAGACAAGAAGTATACCATGTACCACTATCAGACTTTTATTTATATCATGTTTATCAATGAACACCTAAATAAGATATCGGTATTGTAACCATTGTTCAATGATATTGTAAATTGAACCATTACTTGTTCAGCCGACTAAAAAAAATATAGATTATTGAAACAATAAAGGTTAACAAGTCAACAAAAACCTTGGTGATCACCTTGATTGACCAAAAAATAGTAGCTAGTCTACTGACAAAACTCACCTATGTACATACAAAAATGCATAAAAACATGTACACAAAAACATACATAGACACATACATAACATGAAAAGAAGGAAAAATAGGATGTTAGTGTAGAAAAGAGAATTAATTGGATGGAGACATGAGAGTCCTATGTGAAAAGGTAGACAAATTTTGTAAACAACTTATTAAAAAAAAAAAACATTTGCATTCTCTAATCAGAAAGACACTCTCAAAGCTGAGAATAGTATTTGGGTTGCAAGTTTCATAATACATAGTGTTTTCCAACATGCAATTATATATAGAAAGCATGCTTCTAATGAAAACCTGAAAGTTTGTAGACAGTAAGAATGTACTGAAGTCCATTCACCTTCACAATTTATAGCAACTCTTACACAAAAAAATTGCAATTCAATTTCCTCATATGATTTAAAAATAAATGCAAAATATAATTTGCAAGTTGGAAAATAAAATGTGGTTTGCCATTTATTTCATTTTATACATTTAAAGTTACGTGGTGGAGAGCACAGGCAAGAATGTCTTGAAAAGATTTTGATAATTAGCTAGTAGGAATGCAATGAAAGGCACTGTTTTATAAACACCCACTGTTTTCCAACAACCATTAAAACTTTGAATGATTGCAAGTTGGAAAACACAATGGGAGGTGAGTACATGATTTATGAAACCTCCAACCCACGCAATTTTGTAAAACCCTCTACAAATGTAGGTAATCTCTCAACAAAATGCACCTATGTACATAGAAAAATGCATAAAAACATACATAACAACATACATAGAAACATACATAACATGATGAGATGGCATGGTGCAGGGCCCGCCAAGATGGATGATAAAAGTGATGAAGCCAGAAAAAGGGAGGAAACATCATGATGAGGAAAGCGAGGAGGCATCCCATCACTAAATTACACCGATGGTTTTTTCCTTGTGCAAGAATTATCCATTCACCATGGGTGGGAAGGGAATTGATGTGATTAAGACATGCGTTTTAAATTGCAACAAGTACTATTCTTGGAAAAAACTCTTTGTTTTGGGTTCTCTCATTCTACAAATTGAAAAAGAAACATTGGAGAGCAAGGGGGAATTGCAGGCGAGGGAGACAACCAACAAACTTGAGTGAGGGGTTTGTAATCGACTGTATGTACATAGGTGTGTCACCTCAGTTTTCCTGACTTACCAATTGGGTTGTTATGTCTAGAGGGTTTTACAACACTATGTGGGTTGCAAATTTCTTAAACTCAGTGTTTCCCAATCTCATTACATTCTTACTATCTAATTCACAAAAGGTTCTCAAGGAAATCACAAAACATACCAAATTGAAGTGAGGGGTGAGTAACCAATTGGGTTGTTACTTGTAAAGGGTTTTAAAACATTATGTGGGTTACAAATTGCATAAAACCAGTGCTGTGAAACCATGAATTTTAAAAAAAAAGTATGAATTTCTTCAAAATATTTTGTTAATTAGACTGTAGGAATGTGATGAAAGGCACCATTTTATAAACACCCGGTGTTTTCCAACAAACATTAACAGTATGTATGATTGCAGGTTGGAAAACATAGTGGGAGATGAGTACATGATTTATGAAACCTCCAACCATATAATGTTGTAAAACCCTCTACACACTGAAGCCAAATGAAATCCCTCATTTTTTACGTTGCTTCAAATTATGTCAACATTTTTCTCCTTGTGTGAGAAGCTATCCCTGCATAGTAGGAAGGAAGGCTGACATGACTAAAACATGCGTTTTAAATTGCAACAAGTATGTTATTGTCTATCAGCTCGGTCCCTCAAGTCTTTCCATTGGTGCATTTTGTCAGGAGAGTGGGATGAGGGATGGTGTTTGTACCATATAAAAATGGATCATTGACATTTTCATGCTTATTTAGGTCTTTCTTCCTTCATGCTTGATCTCTTTTTCTTGATATTATGTTGTAATGTTGATTAATTATTCATGTTAAGTCCTAATGTACCGTAGAAAAAAGTATTTCTTGCTTGACATGGGAATAATTGATGATGAATTGGACTTAATGAGGTCTTAATATAATGTTGTGAGGTGTTTTTCACATCCACACTACGTCTTGGACCCTTCCAAATTGAATAAAATGCATTTATTAATGTCTTGTGAAGGTGTTGTAAAATATTATAAAGGACTTTCACGCTTTTCTAGAATTAATAAACCTATTCTCCTTAATTTAACATTATAAAATGTATTTAAATACATCTTCACATCAATCTAAAAGGCTTGTAAATAAACTTAACTTTAACCAGGTGTTGTAATGTGTTTTACAAATTCACATTGGTTCTTGTGCCTTTCTAGGTTATGTGGACCTCATTTTAGTGTTGTAAAGTGTATTTAATCACACTTTCACATTGAATTTTGTGTCCCAAGCCATAATTTACCTTTATATCATCACTAATAGGCATCATCACTAATAGGCCCCTATTACCCTATATTGTGCATCTTGAGGCTTAATTTGATCAAATAACCAACATAGTCATCATATAAACCTAATTTTCTTACTTCTCAGCATTCCAGCTAGCAAAAATGGCCCCTATGGGACCCATTCGCCATTAATGATGAATTAGTCCCATCTAGGTGGGACCCATTCACCATTAGTGGCAAATGAGTCCCATTTGAGCCATTTTTGGGGTTTGAGCGGGAAAAATTAGGTTTTAAGTTTAATTTTTCTCCATGTCGGCCTTAGGGATCCAATTAATGGGTAAATTATGAGGATTTCCTATAAATATAAGTCTTTAAACCCTAATTCATCATAACTCAACTTCATTCATCATTTATCTTCTTTCTCAAGTCAAGCAAGTTAGGGTTTCATCATTTCAAGTCATTAAGATAGCAATTTTCAGACATTCAAGGGCAGATTCTTCATGTTTTGCTATAGAAATTCAAGATCAAACATCATGAAAAGGTAATCAACTCCATTATTGCATGATTTATTTCATTCTTTCATCATTTTGGTTTAATTACCTAAAAGGGGTTTGACCAAGGAAAACCCCCATGCCCTAACAATCAACATTTTCTCTCTCTTCCTTTGTGTGTTTGTAGATTTAGGTGCTTGGATGGCTTCAACATGATTGAAGATTAGGTTGAAAAATTTTTGAAGTCATCTCCACTTTTGCAAGGCTGGGATCTACACAAAATGTCACTTACAGGCTTGAATTTGGCAATTTCAAAATAGGACACCTAGAGGTGCAGATTAAGCAGACCAGGAGCTCTAGATTCCATTTTTGAGTTTTCAGAAATTCCAAAGTGGACTAATTCACCATTAGTGGTGAATGAGTCCCACTGTACATGTTTTCTGAAGATTTTTGTAGATTTGGACACCCATTTAACCAAAATGAGCTCTAGTATAGTCATCTAGAATTGGGACTGATTCACCCAGAATGGCGAATGAGTCCCACTAGGCCTAAAAATTAGGATTATCAACATTCCAGAAGCCATTTCCAGTCTCCATCAAGATCTCAAGTGCACACTTTCAGTTTCATCCATTTCTATTACAATTTACTATTCATTTCTAGGTGTTTTTGTATTGCACAATGTGTTTTCAAACAAGTCACATTCCTTAGATTTTGCATTAATAAGTCATTTATTTCATTAGTTTCTTGCATTCAAACATTGCATCTAGATATATTACATCTACTTCCCATCCATTCTTACATTAATCTTGAGTGAAACATTGTACATTTTGGCCTACCTCTCTCCTTTTAGGTGAAAAACCCTAGAAGAGTTAGAGAGTCTTGTGGTGCCAAAATCCTTTATTTCACCTAAATATACAAATTATGATGTCTTGTGAAGGTGTTGTAAAAAAATTCTACACTTTTCTAGACTCTTCTTATCATAATTAATCTAAATATGACCTTTTTATTCCTTATCAAGTCCTATTTTAAAGTGTTGTAAAGTCTTGTAACAAGATTTTATGCTTTTCTAGGCTTCCTAGCATTATTATACCTTTCTTATGTCTTATTTGACCTCTTTATACACTTATAGGTCATATTTAAGTGTATTCTTGAATGTAAACCTGATAAACAATATTAAATGTATTTTAATTCCTGACACCCACTTACAAGCCTAGGGTGGGACCCATTCGCCATGGGTGGCAAATGAGTCCCCCTTGGATCCAAATTCAAAATAATTCAAATTTTATTTCGGGTTTTTATTGTAAAATACCTTATGTCGGCCTGTGATGTTGTATTATAGGATAATTAGGGCACAAGCATGTATAAATAAGTGATTTTACATTCATTCTAACCCCCATTCATCTTAATTCATTCAAGTATTCATTTATCCTATCTCTCTTAGCATTTGATCATAACATCATTTCATCAAGTAATAATCAAGCATTTTGGAGCATCCATTGTTATATCTTTAGATTTATTCAACAATGATTTGGTAAGTTAATAGCATTTGCATGTTATTTGTTTATCATTCCCTTTCTATTTCATTCCATTTCTCTATTAAGGGTTTGATTACCGAAGTGGGATTTGACCAAGGAAAATCCCTATAACCTAACCCTTAACCTATTTTCCCCTCTTGCATGTGTGTTTGTAGACTTTTTTATGCAAATTCATCAAGCATATAGTTGTTGAAGGATGGTCAATAAGTCAACAAAGTGTTTCAAGTCAACTAAACCTTATTTCAAGCTTGGAGACAACCCACAATCTATTTTTTGCAAATTTGACTCTAACAACCCAACAAGAAGACAAGTGTTGATCTAGAGCTACAGAATTGACCTTTGATCTCATAGAATGTTGGAGGAGGATTGATTCGCCATCGTTGGCAAATGAGTCCCACCTTAAGGCTGAAAAAGTTGATTGTGTCATATTCCAGTTCCTGAGTGTCAGAAAGCAATTTTCAGGTGTTTTTGTCAAAAGCAGGATTGATTCACCATCAATGGAAAATGAGTCCTGGAAGGAAGTCAGGTGGAAGAGAATAGGTCTTCCTTTCAACCATCCTTCCTTGAAATCTCCCTACTATTCTAAGGGCCTTCCCTTCCCTTCCTAGCATGGCTAGAACTTGAACTAGTGATTTACACTGATCTTTATCAGATTTTAGAATATTCCATATTCATCATCCAATTCATAGGTGCACTCTGTTTAACCCTGTCCAGTTTTGTTTGCATTAGTTTTCATTTCTATTGTATTTTCTACATACATCACTGTGTTTTCAAGCATTGCATATATCTTAGGTTTTGCATTCATACTTAATGAATATCTTCATTTAGTTGCATTTACATTATTGCATTTAGTCCTAATTACATCATACAATCCTTATTTGAGTGAACCACTTCAATTTTTATAGGTTTGTGGATTTCTAACTCTCTCCTTTTAGGTGAAAGATCCTAAGAGTGTAAGACAAGTACATAGAAGTTCCCCATGTATAAAAATTGTTGGTTTAATGTGTTATGTTATAATGTCTATATATTGGTGTGTTTTGTCAAGAGATTAGCTTCTCCCATTATTTAGCACTTATTACTAATTGTTTAAAGTACTGTTATTGGAAAAAACTCTGTGTTGTGGATTTTTTTCATAGAACTACAGGTTGAAAATAAAAAGTTGGAGAGTAGAGGGTGGAGTTACAGGTGGGGGAGACAACAAACCAACAAAATTGAGGTGAGGGGTTTGTAATCGATTGATTTGTTACTGCTAAAGGGTTTTAAAACATTATGTGGGCTACAGATTTTGAAAAACTAGTGTTTTGCAGCCTGGAATTTTACAAAACAGTATGAATGTAATTTAGACAGGACAAACAATGTATGAGTTGTCATTTTCAAATATTTTTTTTGGCGTAGGAATTGGAGGCGGACTAACATGTGCATTTTCAGTTTGGAGAAAGAAGGGGGAAAACACTTTGTGTTTCATGTCTACACATTGAAAGCTAAAGGTTTGATTGCATGTGGAGGAATTGGAGGAGAAAACTGACAAAATCGAGGTGAGGGGTGCTAAGCAATTGGGTTGTAGAGGGTTTTACAACACTATATGGGTTTCTTGTTTCTCAACACCTAGGGTTTTCCAACATGAATTTTTACAAAAAAAAATTAATTTCTTGAAAAGCTTTTGTAATTTAGATAGTGTGAATGTATTGAAAGGCCCCTTCAAAATTTATAAGGACTTTTAATTTGAGTAAAAATTGCATTTAAATTTTGCATGATTGAAAAAAAAGGTGCACAAAATAATTGTAATTTGGAAAACACAATGTGGGTTTTCAGTTATGTAAGACCCCGCTTTGCATGTGAATAATACAATCTTAATTTTGTTATATACTTATAGATGCTTAGATATATTTCAAGCAATGCATAGTGTGATTTCATGAAAATGTGCTTGTATTTCATTTTGAAATGTTTTATTATCATTGCCATGAAGGTATTAGGCACTTGTAAACTATGAATATGAATTGGAATTTTAATGAAATTGTTGAACAATTAAATCTTATTTTAGTTACCAAATTAATGTGATATATGATTGTTGCTTATGATTTCATTGGTAATGTGCAGGAAAGAAGAGAGGTGCCAATACAAGAACAGAGAACCAATGAGAACAAATTGAAAGACACCCTTTTGTGCTTATGTATTTGATTTCCTTATTTTAGAGCTGAGGAAATATAGTTACTATGTTTATTCTTTTGGGTTGAAAGGCTACTTAATTGTGTCATGTGAGATGTAAGTTGGGGTTAAGGTTTAGGAACCCTTATCCAAGTGTTAAACTCGGATACAACCTTAAGTGGGTCTTTAAAGAGGGTTGTTGGTCAATTTCCTTGGTTGGGATGCAAAAATAAATCCCCTAGGGTCTATACCATAGTGGTAGGGGTCAAGTGGGCATGCAATAGGGCCCCAAGGACATGATTTGACCCTTGAAAAGTCCTCATATTGAAGAGTGACGAGTTTTGAGGAGGGGGGTGGAAAGATTGAGGGATTGTCCAAGTGCATATATCTTCTTTAATAAGGAAATGACCCTCATTTATGGAAAAAAGGACACTCCACACATCCCCATCCAAGAGTTGCAAGTTGAAACTCTATATATTTTGAAGAAGAAGAATGAGTGGGTTGTTACCCACTTCTCCTCTTGGAGAACTTGAGTGGAGAGGGTAGAGAGGATGAAAAAAGAGAGGATTTCACTTCTTGGAAAGACAAATACCAAGATGGCTTGGTTGGATGAGGAAGGATGGATGCAAGAATTCAGTCCCTCTATTTAAAAGAGAATAGATAAATTTTTTCCTATTCCCATTTTCCTTTGTTTATTGCTGTAAAAAGTTGGCATATAGTAGGGATCATGGTTGAAATATAGAGAGTAAAGAATCTGGATACATGTAACTTTGTATTATGCTGGTCTTATTCCTTATAAAAAAAAAAATGTGAAAGAGCTCCATTTATCATCGTGGAGCTAAGAGAATTACTTGCTCGGGGGTATGGCTAGAGCCCATGAGGCTCCATGACGCCATTACGGTAGGGCGGAGAGCAAGCCTTACTTAGTAGTATGTCATGCATTGTATTTCTTAAAATTAGTTGTGATATGGAAAGCTAATGATTGTTGTAACATGAAAGAAAATGGAGAAAAGAGTAAGCCTTTATACACTGATTTGTTTGTCATTTAGTTTTTATATACATTATAGGGAGATGATAATTATTGTAATGGAGAAAGGAAGTCTGCTCGTTCAAAATTCTTGCATCATGATACTTATTTTGTGATATTCTTGAGAGAAATATTGGAGTCATTTATCTTCAAGTTGAGACATTGGTTTTGTAAAGCATATATATTGAAAGGTTGTTATTATCTTCTTCACAAAAGAATAAAATGAAGTAAACGGTTATTTATGGTACTCGGAGACTTTTGATCATTGTTGTTACTGTATTAAACAGTTTCCTCATAGTAGTAGAATTAACAGAAGGTAATCATATTTTGGTTTATTAATTTTGCAAAAATTAGAGGGGTTAGTAAGAGAATGTTTTTGGTGTGTTCTTCTCAGGAATAATACCTAGCTGTAGTTTCAATCATTTCATAACAATTAAATGTGTCTGCAAGTAGCTATAAAACTTAAACCTTACATCGACCACTTTTAAAGCCATTTCCAAGCAAAGGTATATTGCGTAAATCCAAGAATCACAATGTTGCTCATGTGATTTGGTAATTAGATGAACACCATGACATACTTAAAGGAAAAGAAAAATAACAATGTAGTAGCTTTACCTCATGCCTTTTTTTTCCCTTATACATCTACCTCAGTCAAATAGAACGTCTAGATCATTGATAGTTTTTGCCAAGAGCATGGCCAGGAAAATCTTACACACAAACACTGACAGAATAATATTAATCGAAAGTAAATTATGATTGTAAAATTAAGAACTAAATCTTCTAATCATGTAGATAAAAGGCTCATTAGAAAACTTCAACTGATACAATATAGTCAATTGAGCTCTTATCTTATAACATTTGAAATACAAAAAATTGAATTTTGCAATTCAAAAGTCTAATATTGCGATACCGATGATAAGTTTTGAGCATTTGGCATAATGCTTTGATTGATATTTGGGATGTTGGTTTGGTCGATACTTGGTAAAGGGGGAAGCCCTAAGCCAAGGATTGGTGTGGATGATGATGGAAAAAGCGAAAGTGGCAAAAATGTAAGGGATGTGAGTCCTTGCAAAAATGTTGTGGTGTCGAAAATGCCCCCTGGTTTGAACATATCTCCCTCCTCTTGTGAATTTGTGAGGAGAGAATTTTGAAGTGTTGCATAAAAAAATGATGATGATGGATCATGATGGAAGGTGAGAGGAACATTCTTATGTAATGGGTTTTCGAGTATGTTTTGTTCCAAGGTGGTGTTTGCATCCAAGTTTTGATTATTAACAAGGGGGTGTGCTTGAATAGCATTGAGAAATGCATTTCCCTTATTAGCGTTAGGTTGGGTTGAAGCAAAAGATGTCATGATTTGCGGAATGTTTTGGGTGATTTTTTGGGATGGTGGTGCAGATGAGATGGGGATGGTGGATGAGATGGGAGGAAAAGATGTCTCCACTATGGTACTCATGTCAAAATCCAAAGGTAGTTTGGCCCCTTGTTTTGCTAATTCAAGCATGTATAATGAAGGGTTAAGCATCATCATGATGTTAATGATTCTATGATTGTCTGAATTTTGGAGCATTTCAGTTATTTCTTCGTGGGACATCCCAAAAGTAAGATCTTCTCCTTGGTTTTCCTCTTGCAGATTTTGTGATGATGTCGGAAGGTTAACTGTGAGAGTTCCAGACCCAATGGGATTCATTTAAGGCATGGTTTGACTTAAATCACTTGAAGCGGGTGTTTTGTTGTTGGCTTCCATGCTCTTCTTGTATTGAGATCTAGTTTGAACCATAAAACAAGGATCAATCTTTAAGAATGAGAGATGAATCTCTTGATTCTCTGGATCGATCTTTACTTTATGCCCAAAGTGGAAAAATTCAGGATATCTTGAGGATCAAAAGGTGATATGATGATGATTTAAGGGATGGATTATGTGTATGTTATGATCTTTTGGTAAATCTTGAAGGAGATACTAGGCTTTTGGGACTTTCAGATATGTTATGGATTTTTATTTTGATTTGATTTGGGATTTAGGATTTTTCCTTGATTTTGATTTTGATTGCTTTTGATTTTGAACAAAAAGACCCTAAGATGTTGGATGATTATCTAAAGGATAAATTTGATCAAAGGATGATAATTTGAATATGTGTGGGGAGAAGGATGCATCTACCCACACCTATCCAAACAAGATGATAGTTTTACTAAGCATATGAAGAAGGATTCATCTTCATATACTAAGCTAAACAAGATGATTTTGATAACTTTGGACAAGTCTATGCAAAAGGATGCATCTACATATACCTAGCCAAAGGTGATTTTGATAAAGTTTTCAAGGATTTAGTCTCAATGATTTTGATGATTTTAATTTTTCTGAAAAGCCTAGCATTTAAGGATGATTTCAAGATTTTCCAAAAGGTGATTGTGAGATGATGTTTGTTTTGATGTTTTGAAGGATGGATGAAAAAGATTTTGATTTTCTTTGATCCTAAGATGAACTTAAAAAAGACACTTTGTTTGCCTAGACCTAGGTATTGAAGAACATGCAAATGCTTCTTAGAGACCTTTCTAACCAAAGAATGATTCAATTTGGACATACATTTTTGGACTTTCAACCAATGATCTTCGCTTTGGACTTTTTCAAGAATCATGAGGCTTCAACACACATGAAAGTTCATTTTGCTTAGCTTTGCTTAATGGCTTCATTTTTCCAAAAACACTTTCTTTGATTAAGTTTTCAAACTAAGATGTCCAATGTCTTAATTTCTTCAAACCCCACAAGATATGTTATGTGGAAATTTGATGAACTCAAGGCAAGGGTTTTCCTATTGTTTACTTAAGTAGACAAATCGAGATGTAATCCAATGTTTAGAAACCTCTAAGGATGTGAATCCCAAGGGAAAGAAATAACATATGGATTGAGTCAATTGTATTTGTCTCCAAAAGGGTTTAAAATTTGGATGATGATGTTAAGTGTTTGTTTTCAAGATGTTTTCGATCAAGTAATGCATTTTGTAACCCAAGAATAAGTAAAACCCTATGGATGTGTAAGACAATATTTGTTGGATTCCCACTTGGACAAGTCCAACTACGCTTATCTCTAGCAAATGGTTAGATGCTTGACCCCACTGGCTCCCCTCCACGGCTCATTAACGTCAATCGAGGCAGCCAAACATCAACACCCATGAAACTCCCATGGAATGCTTTCCATTTCTACTAGAAGACCGTAAAAGTGTGGGGCGACTTCATAACGACCGTTCTTGCACCAACAAATAGATTAAAGGATTTTGGAAAATTCTAGCACATGGGTTTTAATAAGGAATTTCCGTTCATGGGGATTGACCCATACGGCAAGAGTCCCCTTTCGGATCCATCTTGTCAGAATCAACCACATGATACTGGTGTTTCTTCCAATATCCACATTTATATCCCAGCTGGAAATACTCTCGGGTTCAGAGTGTTGTCAGTTGAGTCATTCCCTTGGGTGAGTACTTTTTCCCCAAGGCAGGCCCTCTAGGATAAACAAAAGCGAGTAAAGACAAAATCCATAACTCGATCAATCTTTGATGGAAACAAAGAGAGAGAATATACGCGATAATTCCCCCTCTCACACTCGCATAATATTTTGTTCAATTTTAAACCCAAATCGAAGTGTGGAGGTGATTTCTTTATCTCACCCTAAAGTCATGAAAAAGGCCTTTTGATTCTCAAGATCGCTATAAAGTGCGAGAGAAGCGCATATGTCCTTTTTCAATGCCTTTAGTTTAAGTAATCCTTCATGAAAAAAAAAGTTGCACTTGTTCTTTTTAAATCCACAAAGAAAAATGTGAGTTCTTTTTAAGCACCAAAAGACGAGTGAGGGATACTTTGTTCAATTGTTAATCCAAGAAACAAAATCTAGTAAGTTGCATTCCTAATGTTCATTTTAGCCTTTGCAAGAAATTGGAAGATTCTTTTTAAACCCAAACAAAAATTAGTGTCCTAAGAAAGAAGAGATAGCAATTTCGTGAAAAAGTGTTTAAACAAACAGTAAAGTGTTAAAAAATACTTTAATCTTTCAAAACATCATCTTCATTACTTCTCCTCCTTTTGTTTTCCTTCTTCGCTTTTCTTTGTTCTCCTTTGTGATCCTTTTGCTTCCCTTTTTTGCTTTCCTTGTACCTATAAGATGGAAAAGACAATAAATGTGAGCTCAAGTTACCCAATTGACTTAAACGATTTCAAAAAATGACACCATTAGTAATGATCCTAATTTCAATGGCTTTAAAGAAAAGCGTATTCAAAAGTATGCAATTTGAAAAGAAAAGGGTTTCCCCTACTAATAACTTGTCCTTACCAAATTAAATTACTTAGGCTTCCACAAGTAATTGGATTCCTAGTTTCTTCTTTTTAATGAGGTAAAAGATAACAAAATATGTATGAACCTATTTAATTTGCAGTCCTACACAAATAATTTTGTATAAGAACATTATTACATACTTTTATACCAAGGCTATTATATCATTTCTATGAAATCACTGTTATATCTCTTGGTCTTGGCGCTGTTCTATATTTGCATAGCATGCCCATTAATAATATCAGTAACAATGATGATATCGGTCATTATCATAATGTACATATCGACCTCCTTTCTTAGAGATTTACTTGCATTCAATGCTGCAACCAACTCTTTTCACTTAAAGAGAATAAATCTGAAATACACAAATAGAGAATGGCATGAAATAAAAGCTTACTAACACCATTAAATCTCAGAACTAAGGTGCAACACCTTCACTGAACCTCGAGATAAAAAATGTGGCTTGAGTGACATCTTGTCTTCTTTCGGTTTGGTCACACAAGCATCTAGGCATGGGGCTCTTGTTGTGATTAATTAATTCCAACCTGTGGCTCTATGTTTTAGAATACATTGTCTCACAACTACTGTTGGACAGTGACTGGCAAGAGTTTATGATCTTAACTACCCGCACTTGAGTTGTTCCAAGTACGCATAGAAAGAATCAAATATTTCTAATTTATGCACAGAAAGAATCGCGCCCAATGTCATTGAATAGATTTTCAAATTCATTCCATTAGTGGGTGAAACATCATGTTTCCCATCTCATCCATCATCATGTAACAACAAAGAGACTGCAAGTCAGTGCATGGAGGTCAATCTGCTAATGGAAAAGGACAGACAAAAACTTGTAATTCCGCTTGTACGTAATTTTGGTTCCTGCACCAACCATAACATTAATTGAAGGAATTCATGGTTGAATGAAGAATCATATGTACTAACTCAAGACCCAGGGATATGACTAATGATAGATTGATTCAAAATGATGCATTCATATTTTAGACAAAGAATTCTTGACAAGCAACACACAAATTTGCATGGATTCTGAACTTGGACAGACATATGGATGAGGATTGGATTGATTTCAAAATGATGCATTCAAATTTTAAATCTTAGACAATGATGTTATTAATATAAGGCACCCGAACCACTTGTGTC
This sequence comes from Sequoia sempervirens, assembly GCA_007258455.2. Classification (NCBI taxonomy): domain Eukaryota; kingdom Viridiplantae; phylum Streptophyta; class Pinopsida; order Cupressales; family Cupressaceae; genus Sequoia; species Sequoia sempervirens. The sequence goes on along the minus strand of VDFB02058242.1, from coordinate 348,642,041 downwards.
CACAAGTTCCTGTTAACAGGCCAAGAAATTTTAAAATAGAAGTCAACGTTATTTAAGAGTAGAAAGCAAGACTTGGATACGAGGCACGAGAGTCCAGAGTTCTATCTTTAAGCTTTAAAACATGGTCTGCAACACATTGATGATAGAAAACAACAATAAGAATGTTGTGAATACAAGAGGAGGGGCTACGCCAGAAAACACAAGAAATCTGCGCCTATATACTCTTATCTTTATACCCAAAAAAAAAATCTCGTAGAGATCAAATCCATTACTTTTGTGTATTCTTATAGACATCGGCTGGCAGTCATTACACATAAAACGTGAAGCAACATGTTCTATGTAATTTCAAATTTGGGAAAGGTAACGGCTCTATCTGCTGCTATACAAATTCATCAAAATGCTCCTATGAAATAACATGTAAATGCTTGAAAATGCAACAAATGACAAAAGAGATCAAAAAAACATTTCTAAAGCATAACAAGTACCTATTCCATATTGGATTGGTGTCAAATGTGCCAATGACCCTTTCCCAATCCTTGCTAAAGTTGAAATAATGAAATGCAATATGATGAAGAGCAAAATTAGTTCTCAATTTCAGAGAGTAACTTTGCATGAAGATGTAGATGAGTTGATGAAGAATGAGGCCCTTCATTTATATAATATTTTTATGAGAGAATGGCCAAATGGATGAATGTGGGATAAAGATTGAACCAATAAGATGAAGCCACTTGTCAACATGCCATAGGTTGAGGAATGTGCAAGTTTTGGCCAATGTGCCCAAGAGGGGGAGATTTCAAATTTCAAATTGTGAAATAAATGTTGAGTGGGGGACATGAAAATGAGAAGTTAATGCAATGTTGGAAGGGACAAGTCAACTTGTCTTCATTTTCAAATTTGAGGGAATATTCTTTTTTTTATGCCAAGTTGAAAGAAAATAAGGATTTTAATAAATCAATAAATTGATTTATTCATGCAAGTGGGAAAAGCTAGAGGATGTGATGGGTGGTTAGATTAGGTAAATCAGGATTAGATTAGCTTAATGATGATTATGATGTTTTGACCCTTTTGACTTGAATATTTGGATTTATTTAAATTAAAAAAGGGATGGAATATGCATTTGGAGATTTAATTAAATAAAGTTTGGTTTATTTAATTAAAAGGTTGATGTGAGACTTTGATTTATTTAATTTAAATGAATAACCTTAGGAATGAATTAAATAGTCCTAATTTACTTGGTGAATGGATTTGCTGAGTTTGATTAATTTAATGAGCGGATGCATATGACCTAAGTGCATAATGCTAATTTTGCATGTCTATAGTACGTAGTTAGGGGTAGGTCATTTCATTAATATGTATTGTGCTTTGTAAGTTCTATATATTGTACTCTTTTCTCTGTAAATCATATATAATTTTACCAGTGAATCTCTTATCTTCACAATGCTGTCATTTAGGATTTTAGGATGCTAATTTAGGATTTTAGCTGTCAAAAAGTCAAAAGAATTGCAATGAAAAGTTTGCTTACCATTGAAATTTATTTTGAAATGCTAAGTCTAATACATAATTGCTATGGTACACCCTTAGACGAGTCTTCATGTTTTCGGCTGCCAGAAACCAAATCCTAACCATTCCATATTCAAGTGGCATTTAAATCTGATTCCAAGATAAATCATACCCACAAACATAGGGTTTTCCTGTGAGTCTAGTAAAATATTGTTAAAGGAAAATAATTTGTACAACATGTGCATAGGTAACAGATTTTGTAGTAGCTAAGTGGAAACTAAGAAGAAAGGTATAAAAAAGTAAATTTTACATAAAAAATTATGTCATGAAAATGATATTCAAATAGATGTCCATAATTACATATGTTTTTTATTGAGCATTCTAATTATAGACAAAATCTATACTAGGCCTGCAAAAGTCCGAGAGACAAATTTTTCTATCTCCAAGGAACAATAAATTAAATAACAATAGCATTTCTAATATTGGAGTGCAAGGTGTTGTACTAGCAGAAAATGAATGTTGAGTAGCTTATGGTGAGGATTTTTGGTAGTTGCTTGGCATAGATTACACATAATTAAGGCATTATATAATTGTTTAGTTGATGACACATGCATGAAGGAGCACAAGCTTACAATATCATGAGTTTTAATATTCTTTAAGAGTACTTGATATGCATTCCAAACAATGTTTGGACAATTGTATTGGAAATATGACAATCTCTGCTCTTGGCAAAACTTGGATTCAAGGCCAAAATGTATCCTCAATGTTGATCAGGTAGCATCTTCATTTTTGGCCAAGAAAAGTTTTTAGCTTAAGGAGGGATTATTGGGACAAGCAATGAAACTTTTGGGTTAACTGGTGAGTAGTGCACCTCTTATTGTTTCAACATTGCTGATAAGGCTATTGATTTAATTTTTTAATCTGATTCTTCAAGCTTCTCTATTTTAAATTAAATTTAAGGCTCCAATGTCCATTTAAGAAGACTGTAGGATAATCTTTAACCCAACCCTTACTATTGTTGTGACTAGAAACAAGATGCAGTTTGTCTAATACCCAATATTTTTGGGTAAAATGGCACAACTCCATTTGAAAAGTACAAATAGCGTTCAAATCACTAGTTTTTTGTCGGTTAGTTAACCATCAAATTTCAATGTTCTTAGATTGAAGAAATCTTATCTGAGATCAGTAAGGCTTGTTTGGTTTGCAAGGAAATATTTTTCATATGTATTCTGGCAGTGAAGGTTGAATTGGAGTATTTTGAAAAAAAGTAGGTCATTTTGTTAAACCCATTAAGAATAATGGTGTCCTACTATGTGGCACATGGATGACTTAGAAATATGGGGAAGCCATTTGAACACTGTAAGGATTTTTGGCATCACTTTCTTGTGGAGGTACAAACACAAACCAAATTTCATTGCAAAATTTGAAATCTACATTTGGTAGATACTTAAATTTTAAAAGAAGATTTAAATGCTCTGTATTGCTCCTATTGAAGAAAGAAAAAAATCACAACACTTAAACATGGACAATGACTCTAATGATGGGATTCATTAATATTATCAAAATAAACAAGGGCAAAAATTTCCTTGAATTATATATATTTAATTACAATTAAATTAAAAGGGTTTTAGGCCAGTGATTAAGGGGAATAGTTGTGACTTCCAAAAAGGAAAAAAATAATGAAGAGGTGTGACTCCATCAAACTTGAAGATATAAGAGGGAGAGCATTTCATTTGAAATGAGAATATATAATAGCATTCAATCAATCAATTAAGAATAAATATTATGAAACTCGTAATGTAAAAGGTTGTGGCTCTTAATATGAAAGGTTGTGACTCCTTCAAATATGAAAGGTTGTGACTCCCTCAATAATAAGATATAAAAGGTTGTGACTCCCTCAAAAATAAGATATAAAAGGTAGATCATGACTGGTAGACTCCCCATCTCCAAGGATGAAGGCTAGAGATAGAGGATCCCAAACACAGAATATAATAGAGAGTAGACAAAAAAAATAATGTACCCAAAAAAATAAAAACTGAAAACTCAGAAAATAAAAACACACTTTTGTATTATGTATTCAAATCTTAAACATCTGATCTCATAAAATAGAGCTGCTATCAAACTTTTTGCTACTGTAGAGCATTACTATTTTTCGTATATATATAAAAACATAAACATCTGAGTATATATCAAACTTCAAAAACACAGTAAAATTCTCTAGAAAAGAGGAGTAATAAATGTCATTAATACAATAATAAAACTTGAAAGATATGCCCAGATTTATCTATCGCATCTCATTTAAAAACTGTCCTTCATAATGCAAATGCCAACAAAGAAAACTATATGCAAAAGATGTTGTCAAAATGTCACCACCGCACTATCACCAACCAAGATGAAACATGATGTGGGACTGTGGTATACCCACACTACTGCATGAAGTAGATGAAGGGCCAACATGACTGTGGTTGAGACTGCCTCGTTGCACAAGAAAGAAGAGAGAGTTGCGGGTCTACGGTAGACACCACTTTACCACACTAGCTAGGAGGAGTGAATGCAAGAAGGCAGGAAAAGAAGCATGGTGAAGTTGGAATTATTTCCAACACTCCCCCTTAATTACAACTAGAGCTGTCAATGATTCCCAAATGATTTGTTTGATAGATAAAGTTATCTTTTCGAAGTGCCTTAGTGAAAATGTCTGTGCACTATTCCTGAGACCTACATAACTCTAAGAAGATTTCACCATTGTTGATTAACTCTTTGATGAAGTGATATCTGGTGTCAATGTGTTTGCTCCTTTTGTGAAAGATTGGATTTTTCGATAATGCTATGGCTGAATTGTTGTCACAAAATATCCTTGTTGCCTCTTCTTGTTTTTGTTTCAACTCTCCCAACACTCTTCTCATCCATATTGCTTGACATGATGCACTTGTGGTTGCAACATACTCTGCTTTAGCTGATGAAAGAGTAACAATCGGCTATTTTTTTGAAGACAATGATATTGCACTAGTACCAAAATGAAAAACGTAAACTGATGTGCTTTTTCTATCATCAATACTTCCAGCACAATCACTATTAGTATACCCAATCAACTTGAACTCATCTAAACTTGAATATTGGATGCCAAAATTCTTTGTTCCACTTATATATCTCAGAATTCTTTTTCCAACTTTCCAATATGTGTCTTTAGGAGCTTCCATAAATCTAGAAATCAAACTTACAACATACATTATGTCTAGTCTTGTGGCTGTCAAATACATGAGACTACCAACAAGTCTCTTATATAAGGTTGGATCTATGTTTAAACCTTTGTCATCCTTACTTAACTTCAAACTTGTGACAATTGGTGTAGGCGCTGATTTGCAATTTGTCATGTTAAACCCTTCAAAATATCATTAGCATACTTTGATTGGGAGATGAAAATGCCATTTTCATTTTGATTTACTTTAATGCCCAAAAAATATTTCATGAGACCCAAATCTGTCATTTCAAATTCTTTCTTCATAGCTCCTTTAAACAAATCAATTGATAAATCACCTGTGAAAATTAAATCATCAACATATAGACATACAATCAAAATTTCACCTTTTTCATTCATCTTGGTATACAATGTAGGCTCACTACTGCATTTGATGAAGCCATTCTATAACAAAGATAAATCAATTTTTCTGTACCAAGCTCTTGGGGCTTGCTTGAGACCATACAATGCTTTCTTCAGCTTGTAGACTTTGTCTTCTTGACCCAAAATCTCATACCCAGACCTATGGTTGTTCCACATAAACTTCTTCAAGATAACCATTTAAAAATGTTGATTTTACATTCATTTGATGAACTGACCATTTTTTTTGAGCTGCTATGGCAAGTATCATCCTTACTGTGTTAAGATGTGCTACAGGTGCAAACGTTTCATTATAATCAATTATGGGCTGTTGTGAATAACCTTTTTCTACTAATCTTTCTTTATGTTTTTGCACATCTCCATTTACATTTAATTTGGTTTTGTAAACCCACTTCACTCCTATTACATCCTTGTCTTTTGGAATACTTACCAACTCCCATGTTTGATTCTTTTCAATTGCATCAATTTCTTCATCCATTGCACATATCCATTTATCATCCTTAATTACATCCGCAAAATGAATTGAATCTTCCACTTGTGAATAAAATGCAAAAAGAGACATTTGATCACTATTATTCTCACCTTCATTTTGTTCATATATATCCCTTATACTTTTGATTTTTTGTGTTCTCATGCTTGCCAATGTAGGATTTGATAAATCACTTGAACTTGTTGAATGTGGACTTGCTAGTCCAACACCTAAGGTTGTTGTTGTAGATGGTTTTTTCTGTCCTAAATGTGAAGTTGCTCTTACATTTGATGATGGTGTCACTTGTGGACCACTTGGTGAGCTTGAATGAGTGTGGAAGGAATCATATTTGTAGGATTATTTACTGGTACAAAAATTTCATTTTCCTCTTGTGGTATGCTTGTTGATACATTGACTATTTTCTCTTTGATTCCATCCCATGCTTCATCTTCTACAAACTATACATCTCTATTGATTATGAATTTCTTGGTTGTTGGATTATAAAGTTTATAAGCCTTGGATTCATCACTATATCCAACAAAGATACATTTTTCTCCTTTGTTATCTAACTTCCTTCTTAATTCATCAGGCACATGTGCATATGCCACACAACCAAAAAATATCATGTGAGCAACATTATGTTTTCTTCTAGTCCATGCTTCTTTAGGAATGATATTCATAACAGTTTTTGTTGGACACCTATTCATTATATAAGCTGCACATGATACGAATTCAGCCCAATATTCATTTGGTAAATGCTTGGCTTTCAACATGCTTCTAGCCATTTCCATGATTGTTCTATTTTTCCTTTCAGCTACCCCATTTTGTTGAGGTGTGTATCTAGTATTAAACTACTTATGAATCCCATGATCTTTGTAGAAATTTAAAATTTCTTTTGAAATATATTCACCTCCTCTATATGTCCTCAAAGCTTTAATGTAATACCCACTTTTCTTTTCAACAAGAGACTTAAAATGATAGAAGAAATCAAACACTTCAAAAATTCTTGCTCTTTAGAAAATAAACCCATGTTTTCCTTGAATAATCATAAATAAAAGTCAAAAAATAAAAAAATGCCACCAATTGAGGGTTTTTGGCATAGGTCCACACAATTTTGAATGTACAATTTCTAAAGGGGGTTTTGCTCTAGTTGACTTTCCTGCTAGGAATGAATCTTTATGTTGCTTTCCTAAGATACATCCTTCACATACTCTTTCAAGTTTTTCTATTAGAGGTAATCCCTTGACCATACTTTTCCTATAAAGCAAATTTAGACCTCCAAAGTTAAGATGCCCAAATCTCAAGTGCCATAACTAGTTTTCATCTTTTATTTCTGCCTAAAAGATAGTTTGAGTAACTGCAGTGATTTCTTGTGTTTGTGCATAATCTATATTCAAATTTGGCTGAATCTTCAAAGGAAACATTATATTACTTGTCATTTTGACCTTAGTAATGAGCTGATTACTTAGGTATTTGTCTAAAATTGTGCACAGTTCATTTTTGAAAGTTACTCTATACCCTTTTTGAACAAGTTGTCCTATACTCATCAAATTGTGTTTTAGACCAGGCACAAAATACACATCTGAGATATATTTTTTCTCCCCCTGTTTAGTTAGAATGTTGACATTTCCCTTTCCTTTAACTGACACTTTGTTGTCATTGCCTAGTGTGATATCAGACTTTATATTTTCATCTAAACTTGAAAACATTTCTAGATTTCTTGTCATATGATTGCTATAGCCTGAATCTAAAAACCATACATCTTTTTCACTTGCTTGTGTAGCATTACATTGCAAAAACATTGTCCTCTTTTCTAATTTCTGATCTTGAATTTCTTTTGTAAATTTTGTTTACCAGAATCATATTGTTTCTTTCTACATTCATTCATGTAATGCCCAAATTTTTAACAATAGTGACATTGGATTTGAGATTTATCATACCTTTGTCCTTGTGACTGATTTTGAGTGGGGATTTGGCTTGAATGTTGACTATTGCCTCTTCCACTTGAACTTGATGGGATGCTTCTTCCACCTCTATAAAAACATCTTCCTCTTCCTCTGAAATTTGATCTTCTGCCACCTCTTCCTTGGCTGATTGAAGCTTGTGATTTAAAATCATGCTCCAATGATGTGTTTGCATACCTGCTTATCCTTTGTTCATGATAAATAAGAGATGCATGGAGCTCATTGACTGAAAATTGTGTGAGGTCCTTTGTTTCTTCTATGGTTACAACAATTGCCTCAAATTTTGTGGGTAAACTCCTTAGAATCTTTTCAACCACTCTTCTATCTTCAAGTGTCTCACCATGTGATCTAATTTGATTTACCAGTCCAATGATCTAGGTGAAGAATGAATCTACTGATTCATTGTCCTTCATATATATAGTTTCAAAATCTCTTCTCAATATTTGTAGTTTTGCTGTTTTGACTTTTTCCATACCTTGATAAGTTGTTTGAAGTATGTCCCATGATTGTCTGGACCTTGTTGCTGTTGCAATCCTTGGAAAAATGCTCTCATGCACTCCTTGGAGAATAAAGAAAAGAACTTTTGAGTTCTTCTTCCTATTGTCTTTCAACAAGTCCTTCTTTGCTTGAGTCAAAGCATTTTAAGTTGCTGCATCAGCTGGCTCTATAAATACATTCTCTACTAACTCCCATAAATCTTGTGAGCAAAGCAATGCCCTCATGGTAATTTCCCAATAATCATAATTTTTCCCATTAAATTGTGGGATTTGTGGGTTATTCAAGCTTGTGCTTGTTGCCATCCTTTCACTGATACTTTTAGAAACAACCCTTTTATTAATGTCTCTGCTCTGATAAACCTGCCCTGATACCACGTGAAGGCCAGCGGTAGAGGATTCTAAACAAATAATATAACAAAGAGCAGATAAAAATAATAATTTACCAAGAAAAATAAAAAACTGAAATCTCAGAAAATAGAAACACACTTTTGTATTATGTATTCAAATCTTAAACATCTGATCTCATAAAACAGAGTTGTTGTTCAACTTTTTGCTACTGTAGAGCATTACCATTTTTCTTATATATATAAAAACATAAACATTTGAGTATATATCAAACTTCAAAACCATGGTAAAATTCTCTAGAAAAGAGGAGTAATAAATGTCATTAATACAATAATAAAACTTGAAAGATATGCCCAGATTTATCTATCAAATCTCGTTTAAAAATTTTCCTTCATAATGCATATGGCAACAAAGAAAATTGTACACAAAAGATGTTGTCAAAAATTCACCACTGCACTATCGCCAGCCAAGATGAAACATGATGCAAGACTGCGGTATACTCACACTATCACATGAAGCAAATGAAGGGGTAGTGGGACTACAATTGACACTGCCCAACTGCACAAGAAAGAAGAGAGGGTTGTGGGTCTACAGTAGACACAACTTTACCGCACTAGCTAGGATGAGTGAACGCAGGAAGGCGGGAAAAAAAGCACGATGAAGTTGGAATTATTTCCAACAAGGGATTGGGACATCATACCATATTAATGGCGCAACCCTTCTTAGTCATGCATGTGCCCTCTCCTCTTTATTAGTACTTGCTGTTAGCAATACTATTGCAATGAGTTTTGTTTTTTTTGGCTAACTAGTTATTAATAAGTTGGCTTTCAATAATTTTCTTTTTGAAAAAAAACAAATCAAATTTGTAAAGTAAACTTGTATAATATTTAATTTTATAAATTACAAAAATTATTTCTTGTGATTTTGATTAACTAAAAAGTTTTGTGTGTTATTGACGAATTTTTAGGAAAAGTGAAAGTGAACTATTATTTTGCCTATTTTCTAGAAAACACTATTATTTTTCCTATTTTTCACATAATTGATCTATTACTTTGCCACTTTTAAAAAATTAATATTTCTGAATTTATCCAAAATTCTACATTATACATTACCACCCACTCCTCAATTATCCCTTTAGTGCCATATGACTGTTGGTTTAATATGGACTTGACTCTGGTAAATGTCAGCTTTAACACCGACTGGAATAATTGATGGTAGAATGACAATCACAGAATCTGTTGCGTGCCATCAGAAAACCATGATGTAGAGCTCCTATCAAAACTGACGGCCTGTATCCCGTATTATAGGATTTTGAGTGCATTTTACAGTATTGTACGTTCAAACGATTTTGGATTTTGATGGCGACCTTTTAAGAAGAAATGCAAAACTTATTTTTGAGTGAATAATGTTTAACACACCATGAATTTTCCACAGTTTATGATATCATTCCAACTAATTTTGGATTTGATTGTCTCATAAAAAATAATTCAAAAATTGTTGCTCAATGTTTATCACAATTAAATAGAATTATAAATATAATTTGTTTTCAAATTTTAAAATAAATTATTTAAATATTAGTATCTAATTTTTAATAATACATTAAAATCAGAAAAAACAAAAAAAATAAATTATAAAGAAGATGTAATGTATCAATCAATCTTGATTTAATCTTAAAAACACTTGACAAATAAATATGTAATTAATGGTTTGAATGATGGAAGGCAAATTATATGTCAATTATACCACATAATCCTATTAAATCATACTTTCACCAAAAGTTCAAAAACACATTTGAGTTCTAATAAGATTTTTTTAATAATAAAATTATTTATTTAAAGTTGTAATTATTATCAATGGGTTATTTATTTATTTATTTATATAAATTTTATTTTTGCAATATTAAATATTGTATGTTTATTTTTTTACATTTTAAACTTTTATGTATATGTATAGTATTATATGTTTATTTTGATATTATATTATACATATTGTTATTTAACAAAATTATTATATAAATTTAATGTTTAAATAATTATTATTTAATTATTTCTTTTAATTATATTATATAATCATTCCATTTTATTTAGTATAAAATAATTTAAAAATTATTATTTAAATTTATATTATAATATACATATTATTAGGTAACATAATTATTAGATAAATTTTATATTTATATAATTATATTTTTTCTTTTAATTAAATTATGCTTTCATTTCATTTTATTTTTTATTTTGTTTGAATATCTTTATAATCTTTAAAAAATTCAATACATAATTATTTTTATATGAGATAGTTAATATTTATATAATATAATTAAGATAAGATTAATAATTATTAATATTAATATAAATGCATTAACTATCTTTTATTAATTATCTTACAATTTACTTTATAATGATTAATATATTATTTACATAATTTTAATAAAAATTAACATTAATGTGACATTTTTAAATGATTATTTTAATATTATAATTCACAAAACCAACATTTATTTTTTATTAAATCTAAAATACTATAGGGGAGAGGACCTAGTACCTGAGCATGTTTCAATAGCTATGATAGTAGTTGTTTATATAATGCCCAATATTTTTATCAATATTAGACCAATAGTTGTGACTTTAAAGTTGTTAGTGTTGATGATGACTACCCATAATTAAACAAAATGTATTGCTTTGATCTAAAAAGCAACCAATCATGTGATTCCACATCAACGCTCAAAACATGTTGTGAATGCACAAGTATTGGTCTCACTTTTTTGGGGGGTCTTTTTGGACACCTTGAAAAAAAGCATGTTGATGTGGCATCATATTTGATGATGTGGCCCTGAAACCTTAGTTATAAGTAGGAGACTTGCCAAGTAAGTTGTAAAAAATTGGGAGTGATTTGAAATTTCCACATAGGATAATTAGAAGCGCGAAGTTAGGGTGCACAACTACTGGGTCCTCTCCCCTAGCTAAAATACTACAAAGGAAAGTACTAGCCACTATGTGACACTTGTTATGAGTTGTTCCCTCTTTTTGAGTTGCTGGCATAAATGCTACAAGCCAATTTCTTTTAATATTTCTCATTTAATATGTTACAAAATACTTACCTATTAAATAGGGAATAATGCTTAAAAGAATCATAAAGAAAAAAAGAAAATCAAGGAATTTGATACTTATTAATATAAACTTAAAAATTAAAGTTATAAATTTTAAATATTTATTTGACAAAAGAAAAGTAAAATTATTTCTTTATTTTATAAGAAGGGTTTTATATCAAGCTTTGATTGTTTTAATCTTAGTCACAAACATGAAAAAAATTAATACATATTTAGTTAAAAGTGAGGATGAGAGATATCCATTTTGCAAAAGTCGTCCAAGACAAGATATTAGTCTTATTTGTTGTCATGTCATGATCTTACACTTAACAACAATTAATCTCTTGTAAACTAATTCAAAACTATTCAACTTCATCACTAAACTAAAAACACTTTAAATTATTTTTATTTTAATATTCTAATAATACTTTTTAATTCTATATGACTATTCTCGAAATAAAACAAAAGCAAAAACCTCTTTTTTGAAATGATATCCTTATTATATTTTATTACATGTCCAATATTGAGGAAGCATCCTTAATTAAACTTTTGAAACAGTATTTTTTTAAGAAAATCCACACCATTACTAAAAAATTGCCCTTCACAGCATCCAACTATGTTCTTGGAAACTTTTCCCTTAATGAAATAAAAAATTATTAAAGAAAAAAACATTCTTGGTGGCGGTCATCATTCTGAAGTGACCGAAGACAATCATAAATATTAAACAGGAGACAAGGTAAAGAAAAACAATCATCAAAATAAAAAAAAAGATTTAAAGAAAATAGATTGTCTCAACATGTACGTAAGGAACAAATTTCAACTATATGAGAAACCCAATTCCTGTGATTTCTATCCTACAACTGAGCACTTCTTTCATTGTTTACCGACTTACAACTGTGAGTAATTAGATGTTTTGAAAGTATTATCATCTTTCGACTTGAGTTCTGTCTAATAGTAGTTACTGTGATTTAGAAGAATTTGTTCTCAACCATTGCCCTGTAAAAAATTGTATTACCTGTGTGTAGATTAATTATTTTAATTTTTCAACTCATTTTCATGTGCATAAAAACGACTTGGTCGACCCCGAATGATGTTATCTTCTGGTAACGGTAATCGATGACTGAACTCTGATATGTCTACGCTTGAGCTTTGCAGGTGAAGTGATAAAAGCAGCATTTTCCAGATCTCAGATCATAATTCCGGGCAGGAGGCAGAAGGTTTAGCTCTTCGAAAGATCCTAAACAATTGGGTAATTGTTTTTCACGTCCTATAAATTCCGCATCTTGTCTATAACGATTCCAGGCAGGCGGAAGAAAATTGAGATATTCAACAGATTATATAGAAACTGCTTTCTTTGCTTTTGTTTTTCAGGTATCTTTTTACTCTCTGTGTCTTTTAGCGGTTAACAATGACGAAAAAGAGTAAGAAGGGGGGCGTAAAAGAGTCGTACATAGAGGTAGCAGATCCAGAACAACGTTACTCATGGTTTGATGATGTGAAGGGCAGGTTTGAATTTTTCAAGGCCGAAGACGATAAGCCAGATGATAAGTCAGGAAAGCTTTCTTCTGTCTCCATAAACAAAGTGCCCATGTATCTTAAAAGCTTAAACAGAGATGCATATGTGCCTCGGGTAGTCTCATTGGGCCTTTTTCATCGCAGGATATCTCAACCACTCTCTGAAATAGAGTTATATAAAGTGGACGCCGTAAACCGATCTGTGAAAAGGCTACCAGAAGGCCGGCAGCACGCGCGCTTTCTAGTCGAAGAAGTGCAGCAGTTGCTTCCAGAAATTACAGCAAGCTATGAAGGAGAAATGGAATGCGAGCAAGAAGTCCTTGCTTGGCTCTTCACTCTGGATGGATGCTTCATTCTAGAGACTCTCAGGCTTCTCAGCGATGAATCACAATGGAGCCTCAATGGTGATTCACGGTGGAACCTGGATCCTGTTTTTAATAGAAACAGGGTCCGCTCTTGTCAATTCGATATCTTAACTGATCTTCTATTGCTTGAAAATCAGGTCCCAATAGTCCTCCTGCTTAGACTGTTGGAAATGGAGGACAAGCTAACAGAAGAAACAGCGAGGATAGAGCTGCTTAGGATGATATGCGACAGTATAATTGCATTGGCTCACCCTTTCACATATTCTTTGCAGCCAAAAACAGGGGAGGAACCTACAGAGCACCAAGAGCGCGAGGCAAAATTAAGAGAAGCCGTCCAGTTGAAGTATACAGATCTACACGAATACAACCACATTTTGGGATTTTTTCATGATTTCATTGTGCACGAGTCCGAGACTACCCAGGAAGGAGAAAAGACGGGGGATGTTCATATTACAGTACCAGAGGAGCGCCATCATCACCGTCTTCGTGGTCTTCTGAATCATCGTCATAAAACAGCTCATAGACGTAAAAAAGAGTCTCACTATCATTACCTCATGGCTTCTGTTACAGAGTTATACAATAGCGGAATGAAGTTTAAGTCGTACGAGGGAGTTCCGACAGCCAAGTACCTCCGTTTCGACGAAAAGAAAAAGACTCTGTTTCTCCCAGTGATATGGGTATCTGACACTACAGATATGATTTTCAGGAATCTCATGGCTATGGACGTCTGTCAAGAAAAAGAGCTCAGCATTATTTCAGAGTATGTGTTTCTTATGAATAGTTTGATCCAATCTGAGAAGGACGTGGCTTTGCTGAGGAAGAATGGAATAATTCAGAGCTCCATTGGGACTGATAAGGAGGCGAGTGATCTCTTCGGTGGTCTGTGCAAAGGGGTTAACTTCACTTTCGCTGATGAGGATAAGTTTATGAATTTGAAGATTGCTGTTAATGGATGGTACAAACGCCGGACCATGGTGAAAATTAGTGACTTTATGGAGAAGAATCCAAAACTTATGAAAATTATTTATATTTTCTGGGGGGTTGTTCTAGTGTTGGCAGCTTCAGCACCCTCAGCTGTGCAGGTAATTAGACAACTTCTTCCAAACAAGAATGATGATTAACAGAAGCCAACATGGTTAAACTAGGAATGCTGTAGTCTTAAGAAGTGTGTCTACATATTCAATGTAGTTTGTATGACTTATTTTTATATGTTCTGTCAAGAAAATAAAATTAATTAATATGTTGAGGGCTTTCACATTAACACTGGGTTCATCTCTTCATAATTCAGTGGGCTCTTCTTTCTCTGTGCATAGGCCAGTACACGGCTAATCGTGATCTTCTTTCTTTATACTTAATAATTTTAAATTTATTATTAATCATTTGCCAATGAGTTTTATAATGAGAATCAAACATTAAGTTTTTTTTTTGGGACTGATTGTGAATTTTTATTTTTATATTGGAAATCCATTATCAAAAAGAATAAGTGCAGTGCTTTTATATTATTTATCAGATGCTTGACACCCTCGTTGAGTTCTAAAAATGTTGTTAAATATATTCGATTCAAATATTTTATTAATTTATTTATTTTTAAATCAGGAGAATGCAAGACAGTCCAATTTTTACTTCTATACGACATTTAATTATACTTTTTTATGTATCGAGTAGTATCACTTTTTGAATATGTATTTTTATCTGTATTTTTAATAATACAAATAATTATTATATTATTTCAATTTAAATTAGTTATGTTTTTAAAAAATAAATAAATTAAATAGATATAATTATAAAATTGAAGGAAAAATAAAATTTAATTTGACAAATAAGATTTTAAATAATAATTGTAAAAAAAAAAAAAGAGTTGTAAATAAAATAGCAATGAATTTTTTTCATTAATCTATATATCTAGAAGGATCATTATTTAACTAAAAATTTTTAATTATATATTTAAATTAGAAAATAATTGACATTAAGATGTAAATTGCATATTAGTTATTGTTGATCCAATAATCATAGTCTTAATCATGTTGTCATATCACATAA
This sequence comes from Sequoia sempervirens, assembly GCA_007258455.2. Classification (NCBI taxonomy): domain Eukaryota; kingdom Viridiplantae; phylum Streptophyta; class Pinopsida; order Cupressales; family Cupressaceae; genus Sequoia; species Sequoia sempervirens. The sequence continues at coordinate 348,626,645 of VDFB02058242.1, read as the reverse complement.
ACACCATAGTTTTGATGTTGCAAAATAATCCATTTTGTTATATCATTAGAGATATTTATAATGTCCTAGGGATAAGGAGCATCATGTGGGCCCTTTAAGACTAACCATAGAAATGAATAAGCTCTCCCATGCTCCAATTTTGCATTGTAGGACCCTCCATTCAAATGCATGTTTGTAATAGAGTAATACATAGAGAAAAAAATCAAGAAAGCCTACATTTAAGCTGATTTAGTCACATCAAAATAAATAACTGATAGAAACCTAGGTGGTGGATACCCCAAACCAAAAAAATGACAAAACTTAAGCAAGGAATCAAGCCTTACAACTCTATTCACTCAACTTTTTCCAAACACACCTAGAGGTTTGTAGCCCTCAAACATTGATGTTTGGAGATATCTTTTAGAGAAGGCCATAAAGAGGCCAACCAAAAAACACTAAATACTTACCATATAACCCCACACAACATACCAAAAGGTCTCAAGATATTTCTTTACAACAAAATAGAGATTCAATAGACTACCCCTATTTTTTAGGCCTCCAATTAGCCCTCTTTTACAAATGAGGTACCTCCTAAACACTTTTATTTCACCAAGATTAGACAATCACTAATTGTGTTCCAAAACAACAAAATTCATCATCAATTCATAGATTCAAGGCTTCTAGCATGTTGATCCACCAAACCCTCACTTTTCATGCAAAATGACAAGAGTTTACTGGAACTAATGTTTCCTAGACTTACCAGACTCAACCAATGCATCCAAAAGACCACAAATACCCTGAAAAAGGTCACAAAACCATTACATTGACATACCCTTCAAAAATTTGACAAAACCCTTCTTTAACTCCTCATTTTCACATGAAAAATACACTATCCAACCCTAGGGCATCACCCAATTTCTAACAACTCTCTTTCCTTTCCTCCAAAACCAGATGAACACCTAACATACCATGTGACAAGTCATTCCAACAAGAAAAAATCCATGACAGTAGGTGGAATGACTTAGTTCATTGTTTAAACCTCAAATAGAGCCCCCACTGGCCTATTACAGGCAGTTTCAGAAAACTAAAGAGAACTCCCTCAAATCTTTATGGAATACCATCAAACTTGATTCAAATGAGAATTAAAACATGCCTCTATAGGATACTATGAATTTCAAAGAAATAATAGATAGTATGAGATCGTACGATATTTGAAAAGTTTAAAAACATAGAGAATTTATAGAAATAACGTTGTATTTTGAGTGGAAATATTCAATATAGCATTCAACAACCCATATTTGAGTCTTTTGAGGCTTTTTATACATATTTCAATAAAAACTAACCTCCCTAATGCCTATATCTATCTTTTGAAATAACATGACCCTTCCTATTCCTAAAAGTTGCATTTTTTGCATTTTTTGCTCTTGACAACATTTTTTACATTTTTGCAACTTTTTCCTAATTGACACTAATGACTCAAAAAACCCCCAGTTACATAGAAAATGGTCTCAATAGACCTTATTTAGTTTAAATATCCCTTAACTAAAACAAAAAGACCCCTAACATCACTACTTGGCATATTGTCCTATATTTGAAATCTTCAATTGCTTGGGTGTACCTACACCAATTAGGTCACTTCATCCATTCACCCATAATAAATCCATCCATAATAAGTCCATCCATTTACCCACCAGCTATAGCTTGGAATACACTTATCATACACCCACTCACCCTCCTTTGTGTCACTCGACTAAACACTTCCATAAATAAACCTATAGCTTACATGACCATCACCGTCCAATGTAGTGGGAAGTAGTCTTCAACATACCTAGTTGCTCATCCACCCATCACATAATAAAATCTGATTTCATAATAAAACACTACCCATAATAAACATCTCACCACCACAAATGAACCACACATATCATCTTGCGACAAACAACATACATGTCGGTATAGACCTTAATATTGAACCATCAACATAGTCCTCATAGTCATACTGCCACTTCACTTGCCTCCCATCACAATCCACCCCATCTTTGTCTAATAGGATGCATTCTTCCTTGGTATGAAAACCTATATTTTTCATATTTTGGCAAGATATTTTTCCTTTTCTTTTTTTGGACTTATTGTTGTGATCTATGAAGTCTCCAAATTGAGGCCACCTAGATCTTTTCATATCTTGGTGTGTCAATAACAAGGTACGAAGTAGATATGGGTCATTTTGTGTGGTGTTCCTATGAGTAACCTGATTTACTAATGCTTTCTCACACCTTAGCTAGACAGGTCCAACACAATTTGGTCTGTTGTAGATTCTTTTGATTTTTGGGATTGACCTAAAATTGAGTTTTGCAAAATAAAATTTTTTGCAATTTTCCATGACAAACATTGTACTTTTCACTGAGTTTTATCATTGGGGACATCTCTAGTACTGGCTAGCTTGACCTCTGTGACCTCTATAGTACCATTTTTGGCATGCAAATCTATAAAACTTCAAGTTTTGGGTGGGATTTTTCCTTTCTACTTTAGTGTAGCTAATTTTTTCCAAAATTGAGCCCATTAAAGTGGGGACAAAATGTAATGTCACAAAATTGCACCTAGGGGAAATTTCACATTTTATTAATTTTCCTAGCATTTATGACACCTAAATTTTGTAAGGAAAGCTAAGGTATGAAAAAAACTCTCCTAATGCCAAAACTTAGAGAAGAATGCAAATATGACTTTAAATTCTAGCAATTACAGTTCAATAAGATACACATGAATAGAATAACAGAATAGAGAAATGGACACATACACAATTGGACACCAGATTTATGTGGGAAAACCCTTACAGGAGAAAAACCCACCACACCAAGTAAAGCCTCTTTGCATTACAGTAAAAAAAATTACATATAGAGATCAAACTTCACTTTTAGATGTCAATTTTATAGGAACAACATTTCCCTGATCAACCTTGTACAAAACATCACTATTACAATTCTCTTCTACAACATACAATGAAATTCACACACTCAGTACAATCCTCTGCTTAATTTATCAAAAACTATCACAATCTGAATAGATCATCCTTTCACAAGTGGTATGTTCATTTCCCACAAGAGAACAGTCACAACAGTTCAACTGCCAACCGGTTTGCATTCTGCTTCTCTCATTGGTTCAAGACAAACCACGTAGGATAGTCATTTGTTCAAATGATTCTCAAATGTATCGCTTATCAGTGAGGCAAAAGAATGTTTCTCACCGATGCCAAACTATCCATTGACCATCACACGCTCCACAACCTTCTACTAATCTATTGCTTAGACTTGACAACGTATCCCTGACCACATAACCATTGACATGACCAATGCTATCGACGACAAACTAGGATATCATACCGATAGTTAAAGTCTCCCCAATGTCCCAAAGAACACCAAGACCATGTACATCAGCAAGATTCATACTATCCGCATCAGATCAGAACATCTCATCGACAAACCAAGTCACCCCAATCACCTCATCGACAGGAGTCACACTGATATCTAGACCCGTCGGCAAGAGTAACACCATCAACAATAGTTTGAAATGTCAAATTGATAGTTCAAGTCACCCCGACATGTCCATCGGCAAGAGTCTCCCCGATGATCTCCTTCAGCAAGAAATCTACCATCAAAACGAGTTTGGAATCTCACTCTGACAGTTCAATTCATACCGATGACTTCCATCGACAAGATAGGTCCAAGGTCACATTAATCCGATCCCTTCAAGACTTTAGAACACTGTTGCTTATCAAGAAGACATTCCAAGGGTCTCACCAATTCTTCTCTTTTAGGAGTTCCATGTCAGTAAGCTTGAGGCACTTTTTCCAACAAATGTAGCTATGGAAAAAACCCCATGGCTTGGAATTTCATGATTCCAACTCCATATGGTCCAATGGAAAAGCAACAATAGCCCATCGACCTGTTTCCCAAAAACTAGTATTTTGGATGCTTATGCGGTGTGTAGACATTTGCAGAGTGTGCTAGCATCTTGGTGGTTTTCTAAGTTTGAAATGGGGAATCTCAAATCCTAGATCTTGACATGTGTCTTTGTAGTTAGGCTCTCGGGTTTAATGGATCTTTCTACCCTTGCATGCAACAAAACCCCTCCTTTTCTCTCATTTTTGGGGGTTCTCTCATACATTCAAGACTCTCTTCTCAACTTCACTTCACTTCTTAGCTTCTTCTACTCTTGGTAATATCCCTTCTACAAGAGAAGCTCTATCGGATTAAGTTTCTTCAACCAACAACCAACACTCTCTAACAAGCATTGAACCATGCATCCATGTGTTCAAGAGGGGGCCGAGGCCTATTGGTAATTCTCTCTCGCTCTTTTCTATTTACGAATAGATTAGATCGCTTTGTTCATTTACTACTTAGTGGTGTGGGTTCTCTTCCTGAAGCAGGGATTATTTTCACCACTTCCTTTTATTCACAACTATTCTAGCATGCACGCCCCCCATGCATACTCTCCCTCATGTCTCTCCACTATGTATCTCACAACCTCAGTCATCTTGAGGCTAAAGAAGCATCCACTCCTATTTGGCTGAAGGACCCCACTAATAAGTTCATAGAGATATAAGGGTAGCACTGCCATCTCAATCCCCAAGCCTACATTGATGTCTAACTTCTTCCCTCAGATGGGAAGGTCCATAGGTCCAAATATTGCCTGCACACTCCTATCAACTGAGCATCGGGGTGCTACACTCACCAAATGTCCCCAGATAAGGAACCAAAAAATCCTCTAGATGTCCTCCAAGGTAACCATCATCTCCCTTGTCGAGAGATGGAATGTCAAGGTCTCTAAGCTCCATCGCTCCATCAATGTTGTCAACAATCCTCTATGTGCTCTGATGTTGGGATATCCCAACACATGTAATAGACCCGCCTATGCTAATGTTGCATGATCCTCTGGTGTCATCACCCTCATCATCACCTTGAGCACATCCGAGTGCCTCTCCAATGTCCTCAGCAAGTTGAAACTCTGCATCCATGTCCACCATTCAGTCAGATTCCTAACATTTCATTACTTTTTTCTATCCTTTTTATCCCTACCCCAATTTGGTGAGTTCACCCCTGTGTGAGGTGGGCTTTCCCATTCCCTATCCAAGCACATTTGTGTGTCTAGCTAGTGCATTCACCCCTCTATCTTCCTTTTTTGGGTTCACCTGTTCTACATGCGCACCCACTGCTTTCTTGTCTGGGTGCGGATCTACCCATCTTTTCCATAGAGGCAAATTCACATTCGCCCTTTTCCCCAATGGGCGATTTCGCAATTGCCCCTATATCTTTTTCTTCTCGAAAGGAAAATTTGCATTTTCCCTTTTCCCCAAGGAGTTGATATGCATCTTCCTCTTCCCCCTGTTGGTGAATTCACATTCTCCCTTTCCCGGTTTTAGCGATTTCACAATTACCTATACCTTTTCCATCCAACCCCTGCATTGTGCAAGTTCACCCTTTTCGGGGAGCGTGGATTTCACAATCACCCCTCCCCCAGCGTGCCCACCTTGCAATGCATGATTCCTCCCTTTTTCTCACCAATCCATCAAATAGGTGAATGTGCCTTACTAGAAGGGTGAATCTATCCTTCTGTGGCAAGTCTGCGTACCTAGCTACCCATCCCAAAATTAAAAATGTTTGTAATTAAAATAAAAATCACAAAGTCAGAATTAGAAGCCTACCTAGCGGGGTACCACTTGCTCATAGTAGACCTGTTGCACCTCCTTGCCCTAGTGGATCAGCTCATCATCCATGATTGCCTCATCATCGCTCAACCTGTCAGCCATCCTCACCACTCCCCCTCTCTCTCTCTCTTTCATCTAGTCAGCTACCAAGTGTAGAAATGAGAATTAGGTGAATAGTAATTTTCTAAATTTACTATTTATAATTTTCATTTTTTCCCCTAATTAGCCTTTTAATTTTTGGGTAATTCTTACCCTTTAATTACCCCTTGATTAATTCATTTTCCCCTTTTCTTTCGTGGGCTGCCATTTGCACCCTGTTTATTCATTTTTTATCGTTCAAAAGCCATTCTTCATTGTTTTTCAAGCTCTATCACGTAGTACCCTCTGTTTCTCCATATCGAGAAGTTTCTTAGGGCCCCTTTTCTTCCCCATCCACCCTCTTGATGGGGTATACCCTACCATATTCCTTCATCCTTCATATCCATTCTCTTGTGACATCAGGGCATCATCTAACATTATTTTCTTCTATTGATTCATCTGTATTTTATTTTTCTTCAAAACAATGTTATTCTAATAGTATTTTGAAGAGGGGAAAAATTTAGACACCTGAATTTGACCACTCCCATATGGTCAAATTCACCCTTACATTCCTCTGTCCCACATCCCTCATCCATATTAATTAAATAATTCATTATTAGTTAATACTTCACTTCAGCCTAATGTCCCCAAGGTATTTAATTAATCAATTAAATACTTTACCTCATTCATCTCAAAATTAAATAAATAGACCAATTTATTTAATTTAGTCATTAGCCCAAATGAATTAAATAAATTTTTAATTCATTTTCTTCTCTCTCCTCAGTCACATCCTCCATAATCTCCCACTTGCCTCTAATCCTTTGAAATTATCTTTCCTAATCTCACATTTGCACAACCTTAATCACCTAATTAGGCTAACCTAATCCTCATGCCATTTATGGCATGTGTCCTTAGTCAACCTACATTAAATGCTTTCTCCTTTTGGAGAAGGCATCTCCTTCCCTATGTAAATTTTTAATTCACATCTATTCATCCAAGGAATTTTAAGGAATTTTAAATTCCTTCTCCCATCCCCATGAGGATTTGTGAGGAATTTTTAATTCCTCACATGTCCTCTAAAAGCACGTGTGGACAAGGACCTCCTTTATGAGGATATCTTGTCCCTTTTCAAGGTACATCATGGTACCTCCATGTCACCTCCACATCATCCCTCTTTTTCCATGGCATATGCCACATGTCAGTTTGTGAGGGCTTGTGAGTCCTCAACTCACCCTAGCCCTTGATCTCCTCCACCATGGATCAATCCTGGCCCTCCATTTTTTTAGAGGCACTTCCCCTAAAAATGGTGGAAATGGCTCCATTTTGATCATCCGCAATCTAGAAATCAAGCACACACACTTAGCAATTTTCAATCCATTCAAGCCATCACCATTTTTGCAGCATTTTGAGCCACAATCTTGCATCCATTCCAATACCAATTTGCATCATTACATTCCTCATCATCTCACCATAATTTAGAGATATGATTTGAGTTATTTTTCCAAAGAAGGAGCATACAATCAAGCATCCAAAGGGCCAACCAAACCACCAATTTGAACAAGGTAAAAAATTCCATTTTTATGCGCTTTGCTTGAATTCAACTAGGCCTAATCTTGAGTGTTTTTTTTTTGTTTTTCCTTGTTGCATTTAGTTTATTTTTGAATCTTAGAGTAGGTAAAAAAACTTGCACACAGAATGAAATCAATATCTTTTGTTCTTTATGTACTTTCCTTTATGTTGCAAAATACTGAACAACAAAACTAAATTCAATCTTTTAGCATCCCTCTATTGCAACATGTTGCACAATTGAAAATTGAATTCTCTCTTTTAAACCTTGATATGAAATGGTTAAGCATAGTAGAAACATGTTAGAATACTCTTCACCTTTAAATGTAAGTAAATTTCTTCAACTCTACCAATTTTAAGTTGTAGGTGAAAATTTGGCAACACTACCCTCAACCCTATTCCCTCAACCCAATACCCTAAACCATCAACCCTATAGGTCCTCCACCCTAATCCCTCAACCCTATACCTTCAACCCCTATCCCTTTCTCTCTATCTATGCATCTCACCTCTCTCTCCCTCCCTCTCTCCTACCCTCTCTAATTGTCTCTAGATCTACCCTCTCCCTCTTTCTACATACCTCTTGCTCAATCA
>VDFB02058242.1:348446246-348618630 GCA_007258455.2 Sequoia sempervirens | reverse complement strand
ATTGATCCCCTTTTATACTTTTCTCATTGGAAAACCAATGCCATGATTTAATCTCAATCAATGGCTAAGATTAAATAGACTCTAAAAACCCTAACTAACTGGATTCTAAAAGTCTCTAGAGGAAACAATTATTTAATTACATATTTATCTAGACAACTCAGCCCTTTCTAGAAGTCTCTAGAAAATAATTAAATAATCAAATAACACTACTTGGGAATGGAGACACCTGTCCAAGCTACATAAATTAACATAAGTCCTCAATAGTTTAGATATATACAATATAATTTTATTTTCCACACTAGATGTGTGGGAACATCTCCCCAAAACCATATGAATACAATACTTGACAATAGCACCTCTTATCTCAATTTATTTGGGTAGACACACATATTAGCCCTAGTTCTCATGTATTAACACCTACAAAAGATTGTAGTTTCTTGGATATGTATAGGGTAATTATGAACAAATAGAGGTAAATGGGATCCCCATGAATGTCTCTTACCATAATTTTCAACAACAATTTATATTTATCAAAACCCAACAATCTATTCAATAATTAGATGTAATCTATTTATAATAAAATCATGATATAATAGGAGTAGCTACAATTTTGAGTATTAGAGTAAATATTAGACATAAGAATCTAAAGGTTTCCAATTATTTAATTAGTAAAATATGATTTAAATAAACAAGTTAAAAATTTAAATTAATGTCTAAGATAACAAGATAATCCTGTTATCTTGAGTTTACTACTTAATGATATGACATATACTATTGTTCCAATTAATGTTTCTATATAGTAAAATGAATAAAAAATGCCAATCTTATATCAAAAGAGCCCATGCTAAATGAGAGAAAGTGGTTTAGCTTTAATCTTATGTCATTCTAACATTCATGAAAATGTTACTTACAATAATGAAAAGCATTTAATTATGGTGTAGGAACATCTTTTGTGATCAAATACATAAATTTTCCATTGTCCAAAATGGTGAATTTCGTTTCTTTTTGTTTCATTTATTTATTTACGGCAAAGGCATATCCAATTTGAGAGAGATCAACCTAAATTTTGAAATTCACTGTTGACCTCTCTCCACAACACTTGGCCAATGATTGAGATGGAGCGAACCATTGATAATATTTGGCTGAAAAAGGTTAAACTATAGGATATTTTCCCTCAACAACAACACTCTAGAGGATATTTGATTAGCGAAAGGAAATGCATTTAAACTATAAGATACTTTCCCTCGATGACAACTCTCTACAAGATATTTGAGGTGTCATAAATAAGGTAGATTTTCAGCTGATTGTCACCTCTCCTGCTGGTTCCAAAAGTCTCTTTTGTCTTAAAAATCGTCGCCTCTACAACTCCTTCAAAAAGTTTCTTTTGTTTTAAAAACTATTAAAAAAAAATACCTATCATATCTCCATTTCTTTACACCTACCAATCGCATTTGCTTGAATGTTTCTATAAAAAAGCTTGACTAAATTAATGATGGAAATATATTTCCTTTAAATTTCCCTCCATCATAGCGCATCTTCTGAGTAATGCATCATAATTGCATTTATGTTGCATTAGGTATAGGATATTTTTACTCTCACTTTCACAGCCAACTCCTATAAGTGGTTGAATGGGATATTTTCATTGCATTAATGCACCATGACTGTTGGCCATTTTTCATGGTCTCCTTTCTTCTACAAATAGACCTTTACTTTTAAGAATAAAAAACCACCAAAATGATACATTTACAAAGAACAACCATTGCACAAAGCTTTCTAAAAAGAAGGATTGTAGAAGAACAAATTGGAAATTGTAAGGAAGTGAAGAAGAAATTAGGTATCTATATTTTTTTAACACTTTAAATATTTCATATTATTTGCTATATCTTACCATGTTAACTTACTATTCATAAATATTTGAGTTACTTAAAATTCTTTTGTCGATTAGGAATTTTTCACTCACATTCAAATTATTTCAAAAAAGAAATTATTTTCTTCCTACATTCATTACATTGCATGTCAATCCTGATTCCTGCTCCTTAGAGCATCTTTCTATCATATCCCCTCAATACTTTGTTAATCATTTTTCCTGACCCCTAGCCCTGATGTAATTTGGATTAAGGGTTGAACTTTGAACTTTAATAAGTGAACATGTATAAGTGCTTGTGTATGTGCATGTGAGTGTGTGTTAAATAGGAACCTTGATGTTATTAGTATTAATGTGATTATCAATCCTATTATGCTATTTTAGTTTAATGCATTGAATGTTTAGTTTAATGCGGACTAATGATTTGATTGTTGTGCTTGTGTGAGGTTTTTCGTTGGATGTAGGTACCAGGGTTGCAAAGTAAGGTGGATTATGTGGTTCCATTGGATGAGAGAAAGGTAATTGGTATGTCATTCTAGTGATGACCATGCCTATAGTTTTGTCAACCTGACATTCATTCAAACCCAGAGCCTTAAATAAATAATAATCGCCATAGTTATTCATTTCTGAATAGGTAGAGTCATTAAGATAATCTAAATAGTTCTAGCTAAATTAAGGCTCTTGGTTGATATGGGAAATTCACTTGGAATGGTAATATATAACATACTAAAAATAAATTAAAATAAATAAATATGTATCTAATTAAATAAATAAAATATAACTATAATGTATGGGCCACATAAATAAATCACATCGCCTAAGTAAATTTGTTCACATTTAAAAAAAAGACAAACCTTGAAGTTGGGCATTTGATAAACAAAGAGATAGACAACAAATAAATAGTAAATAAATAAATGGTAAACCACAACGTAAGGAGCAATGAAATATTAAATAAAAATGATTTAAAAATATGAGTAATAAAACATTAGTGGCTTATATTAAATGCAACATGGAGGGCATTGAATCAAACATTGAATAAAATAAATAAAGTTTCCATTGGGAAAATAAGGAAAATGAGAGGACACAGGAAAGAGAGAAGAGAATCTTTCACGGGAGAAGAAGTTGGTGCAAGGCAGTAGTAGAAGAAGAATCTCAACCAAGGTGGAAGAAGCTTGGTGAGGAGGAGGACAACAGAGGCATTAAGAGGCCTGGAAACCCCTGCAACTGCCACCAATGGCAGGAAGAAGCTTTGACCAGCATGCCATGAAAAACCCTATCCATTTCTTCTTTAATTTGGGTGGTAGCATCTCATTCTAGGCAAAGAGGATTTGGAGAAAGGGAAGAAGAAGAAAAAAGGCTGTGGTTGAAGTAGGGACGAGTTTTGAATAGGAAGCTAGAGTTTGGTGGCTAGGGAATTCTATTTTCTACTCAAGACCTCACAACTCAGGTTTGAGATTCTTCTATTTGGCAGTACCATTCTGTATTGCAGCCTTTGTGAAATTTTATTTGGGCTTTAGAATCTTGAATTAAGTTCCTGCAATAAATTGATTGGAGAAGCTCACCACATGTTCAAGTGCTAGGAGCTATTCTTTTCTTTATAAATTTAATCTAGTGTATAATTTGGGAAACTAGGTAATTAGAAAATAAACCTCCTCACCAGCTATAGGATGGAGCACTTGAATATATAATCCTTTATTGCTTATTTTGAACCAAAAAAAAAACTCACAAGAAGATGAGGGTAGGGCATTTTGACTTGAACAAAGATTTTAGAACCACTACACCACCATCACATCATACAGTTGCTTGAATACTTTTTAAAAGAACAAAACAAAACAAAACTCTTTCAGCATAGCCTTAATGGTATGGATTTTATTTTGAAAGCTAGCTAGTCAAACATGGTTTAAATGCATTAAAAACCTCTTTCAACATAGTCTTAATAGTTTGGTTTTTATTTTGAAAGCTAGCTGGTCAAATATGGTTTAAATGCATTAAGAACCTCTTTCAGCATAGTCTTAATGGTCTAGTTTTTATTTTGAAAGCTAGCTGGTCAAAATATGGTTTAAATGCATTAAAAAACTCTTTCAACATAGTCTTAATGGTCTGATTTTTCTTAAGAAAGTGAGCTGGTCAAATTGATGCAAAGGAGTTAAAATATCACTTTCAATCATGTCTTAATGGTCTAAATTTCTTTAGCAAGTGGTTGGAAAAATCTGATGCAAAGGAGTTAAGATATCTATTTCCATTATTGTCATAATAATCTTATTTTTCTTTAGAATTGGAGTTGGGTAAGTTTGATATAAGAAAAAAATTAAGATAACTCCCTTAGTCATTATCTTATTGGACCAATTTTACCTTAGAAATGGTGCGGGTCAAATCTTTTACAACTAAAATAAAAATATGTGGGATGCTAACTCTATGAGATACGTGCACATTGTATAATATATATCAAAAAGTGACTGTGGCAAGGTAATCCCTCTTCATAGAGGTTTTCTCAAATTGAAGCATCAAACAATTTTATTGATAAAATAACTCTTTCATAACCCTAGGCTAAAACTAGGATGAAGACATGGTAGAATGTAAGCAACGCTTGGGGGAAGGTGAATTGTCCTATTGCTCTCCCCAAGTTAAATATCCACTCCATACCTTTCTTCCTTGTTGGCTACTAAGACAAACATCTATATGTGGGATATGTTTGTTATGAACAAGCAAAAAGGTAGTCATTCTCCTCTAATGGAGTACTTGAATTGTTGTAATATGTTGTTGTTGTCCTTACAAATCTGTGTTTGAAATTAATTTTCGAAGGAATGAATAGAATAGATAACCACCTCAAGCTATCTAGAGTTGCAGAGTTACCTTGTCTTCCCCATAAGGTGTCTTTAAATACGAGGTGCTCTTCATGAAATATCTAGCCATGCCATGCTTGGTTGTAGCTATGTGGGAGTCTATTGATCATAATTTGGAACCTACTAAGTTTGAGTTGGGAAGCTATTTTGGTCCAACGCTAAGCTTGAGCCAAGGAATAGTACTACTCGAGATGGATGGTAGTCTAGGAGTAGAACTAGGCTCGAGATGGACAAAAGACTTGGGGCAGTACTATGCTTGAGATGGACCATAGTCTAGGGGTGGTGCTAAGCATGAGATGGACGATGGTCTAGGGGTGACACTAGGCTCGAGATGGACAATAGTCTAGGAGAAACACTATGCTTGAGATGGACAAGAGTCTAGAAGCAATACTAGCTCAAGATGGTCAATAGTCTAGGGGTATTCCATGCCAATGATGGCTACTCTTGGTTGCTTAGCTGATAGAAGGACTTCAGGAAGGAAAATTCCCTAGCAAGCTCAAGTAGGTAGAAGGAACTCCTTGTGTAACCCTATAGCTATTAGGGTATCCTTGAGCTACCATAGCTAGGCATACCATGGAAAGAGGGTCACTAGGAAGACAATTTGTACATAGTTAGGGGATTGAATGACACACACTCTCTCTCTTACCATCGGCCATATAATCCGCTTGGAGGGGTGGATAGGGTTGAATCCACTTTGGTTGGGATCAGTTTGCACCCCACCATGAGTAGAGTAAGCGAGGACATGGATATAACTCAAAATCAATCTTGAAGGTATGGACAAGCCAGTTAGTAGCTTCCTTATGGTTTAATGTAGCAAGTTGTACTAGTGGTTTATGTAACTGACAAGATATTATTAATTCTTAAGCTGATCTCCATTATTGTTTATATAATTCTAACCTTCTATGCGATCCTTCTTGCAAGATGAAGAGAAGAAAACAAAATTGTGTAGAAATTATCCTCTTCATTGGGAAAAATTTTACATTGGTATAAGAGCTTAGATCTTGACACTAGGACCTAGGTGCTCTCTCTCTCTTTCATGGTACTAATATGAATATTTGGTAAGGATAGTCATGGGTCAAGGGAAGCAAGGAAATTGGAAGAAGAAGGCCTCAAGGAAACATCCCCAACGAAATAACCCGAAAGGATCCAAGATCACTACTACTCCATGCCCACAAACTAAAACTAAAACCACATTTGACATAGAGCCATTGGCAAAGACTATTAAGTGATTGAAAATCCATAAGGGAAAGCAAATGGCTAAACTAGACGAAAGTCATGAACCACCAAAGGGATTCCCACAACCAAAGCCAAAAACCAAACTCTTAGTTGTTAGGGACTTCCCTTTTGGATGTGGAAACAATGCTCCAATCCCCTCCAAGGAAGTAATTGTGGAATACAAACATTTCCATGCTAATATGTCTGTAACTATGGGGACCTACGATGAGGAAGAACCCAAAGAGGAGGAAGCACCTACTCTATAACTAAAACTATGTAAAAGATGATGAACTAGTACTAAATAAACATCTTCTTGCTTTTTTGTAAAAGTTTCCAACTGTTAATGATATATATATATATATATAGAGACTTATATATGCTTAAAAAAATCAAGGTGTTATGGTGAATGAGAATGGAATATTTAATGTTGTGAATCCTATGTTGCACATGAATTTCTTCTTGATTCTAAATATGATTTAAATATACACTTAAATAATACTTTATTTTCCTTCATAGAACAAAACAAATTCAATGAAGAGAACTTTGAGGAGGGGAGCAAACCCTAGCCTCGCTGAAATGCTGTGTGCAAGTAGGGGTGCATTGTCTCCACCTCCTACAATACCTGAAGAGTCACAAGCTGAATTAAATACAATTTGTGAAAAAATAGCACCATAGGAGTAGAAAATCAAGGAACTAATGAGGCAAAATGAGCAAGGAACTAACCACAACACTGGCCTAGGAACTAATCACAAAATTGGAATTGGAACTGAAGAGTTAGATAGGGAGCACAATGGGAATACAAATCAAGAACATGAGAGCAGCTCCAAAATTCCCACCTATAGTCACTCTCCTTCAGAGACACAACGAAGAGTGGGAAAGGACCCACTCATTAGAGAATTGAAGAAGGGGCAAGCCCCTAAGTTTAACAGGACTGGGGGTGGGGATGCTTCTAAAGCATGGCTCATTGGAATGAACAAGTATTTTGGGTTGATAGAATTAAGTTCCAACACTAAGGCTAGGATTGTCATTTATCACCTAGAAGGAGAAGCCTCGCTATGGTGGGAACATTTGGTGGAAATCAAAAACTATGATATCAGTTTAGCAAGGAGTACCTTTCTACTCATCATAGAGACCAAAAGATGATAGAATTCCATTCATTGTACCAAGGGGGAATGATAGTAGCTGAGTATAAGTCCAAATTCATGAGCTTAATTTGTCATGTGCCTTATATGAAGGAAGAAGAGGATCAAGTGAACAAGTTATATTGGGATTGAATAAGAATATTTTGTATGCAACCAAGCTTACTCAGCCTACAATCTTAAACCAGGCTGTGGAGGTAGCTTTGGTTGCTGAAGTAAAGCATAAGAGAAAGCAAGAACGCAAACAAAAGCCATACTCCTCCAACTACTCAGATATTAAACAGAGGGGTAATCAAGAAGCTAAAGCTAAAGGGAAGGCCTTTCGATAGATTAAGAGGGGCAAAAATTATAGGGAAAATCATGGGTCAGAAGGTCAAAAGGATAAAGGAGACAAAAGGAAAAAATCATTATATGAGCGAGTGTCCAAGGAATCCAAAAAAAACCACCAAACTCACTGCTAGAATTTATGCAGCCGTGGATAGTCGTTAAGCAGATACGCAAGCTCCATTGATAGAACTTCAAGGTACACTTCTTAGCCAACCCATTTCTATTTTGGAATATTTAGGAGCCATAGATAGTTTTATTTCCTCCCATGCTATTTGAAAATGTAAAATTGATCATAAGAGTCTTAGTAGAGAGGAGATGGAGGTTGAGTTTGGGTCAGGTAAGACACAAAAGATCAAATTTTGCCTACAAGGTGCTGAAATTGACCTAGGGATTATAAGACCAAGGTGGATTTATGGGTCACTCTGTTAGGGTCTTATGATTTAATCCTTGGGATGGATTGGTTCCAAAAGCACCAAGCCAAGTTGGATTGCTACAACAAGAAGATCGAATGTGTAGATGACCAAGGGAGGCCAATGATTCTTCAGGGGATTAGAAGACCAGTGATGGTAAGAATGATCTCAACCATGCAAGCAAAAAGGGAGGTGAGAAAGGGGAGTAAAAACTATCTAGTAAAGGTAGAAGAGGGTAATGATGATCCCAGACCTAGCATTGAAGACCACCCCATTCTGCAAGAGTACCGTGATGTCTTCCCTGAAGAATTTCCAAGATTACCTCCCAAGCGATGGATGGAATTCACAATAGATCTAGTTCTAGGGGTTGACCCTATCTCAAAAGCCCCCTATAGAATGAACACTACTGAATTACAAGAGCTTAAAATGCAGTTGTAAGATCTAATGGAGAAAGGATTGATACGACCTAGTGTGTCTACTTGGGGAGCTCCAATGTTGTTCATTAAGAAGAAGGATGAAACACTGAGGTTGTGCATTGATTATCAGATGTTGAACAAGGTAACCATTTGAAATAGGTATCCCTTACCTAGAATTGATGACTTATTTGATCAAATGAAGGGAGCTGCAATATTCTCCAAGATAGATTTAAGGTCAGGTTATCACCAGTTAAGAATCAAGGAAGAAGATATTCCAAAGACATCCTTCAAAACTAGGTATGGCCATTATGAATTTTTGGTGGTGCCTTTTGGCCTAACAAATGACCCCTTTGCTTTCATGAGCCTCATGAACCATGTTTTCCATGATTACTTGGAAAAATTTGTACTAGTTTTTTTTGGATGACATTCTAATCTACTCTTCAAATTTGCAAGAGCATGAGGATCATTTAAGAATAGTCTTGCAAATGTTGAGAGATCATAAATTATATGGGAAATTGTCCAAATGTTCTTTCTTTTAGCCTAAGGTACACTATCTGGGACATATTATATCGACCCAAGGAATTGCAATAGATCCAACAAAGGTGCAAGCTATTGTAGAATCGCCTATTCCTAAAAATGTGACTGAAGTAAGAAGCTTCATGGGTTTGGTAGGATATTATCAACAATTTGTAGAGAACTTCTCCAAGATAGCTAACCCCATAACCTCCCTTCATCGAAAGGGAAAGAAGTTTGAATGGACAGAAAAATGTGACATTACATTCCAAAATTTGAAGGAAGTTCTTACTACTGCACCAATTTTACAAGTGCATGATCCAGATAAAGAATTTGTAGTTTGGACAGATGCTTCATTGGATGGGCTAGGTGGAGTGCTAATGCAAAATGGGCGAGTGATTTCCTTCGAGTCTAGGAAATTGAAGGATCATGAACTCAATTATCCTGCCCATGACTTGGAGCTAGTGGCAATCGTGCATGCCTTAAAGGTATGGAAACACTACTTGGTAGGAAGACCCTTCAAGTTGAACATTGATCATAAGGGAATTCAATATCTTTTTACCCAACCAGGTTTGAATGCATGTCAAAGAAGGTGGTTAGAATTCTTAAGCAACTATGAGATAGATATCTCATATGTTAAAGGAAAAGAAAACTATGTCATAGATGCCTTGAGTTGAAGGGCTAAACTAGCTACAATCTCACAACTAAAATTTGAAATGCCAGAAAAGATTAAGCAAATGTAGGAACAAGATCTCTTTTGTCAGCAAAAGAGTTTATAAATACAACGAGGGATTAATTTAGTTGAGTACCATGTGGAGAAAGATGGAATCCTCTATTATTTGAACCAAATTTATGTGTCAAAAGAGGGTGGTTTAAGAATGAAAATTCTTGCAGAAGGCCATAATGTGCCTTATCAAGCACATTCTGGGGTGACTAAGATGTATGTAGACCTAAAAAATCATTACTTTTGGCCAGGAATGAAAAGGAAATAGCCTGCTATGTCACCAAATGTCTTGAATGTCAACAAGTTAAGGCAAAGCACTGTCATCCTATGGGAACACTATATCCTCATGATATACCACAACATAAGTGGCCGGTAATATCGATGGATTTTGTGATGAGATTTCCTAACACTTGGTATCAACACAGTAGTATATTAGTGGTGGCTGATAAAATAACCAATGTAGCACACTTCATACTAGGCAATGTGAAAGATGATGCCCCACTTTTAGAAAAAGGATTCATAAAGGAAGTCATTAGGCTACATGGCATGCCTAAGGTAACCATCTTGGATAGTGATAAGTTGTTCACTTCTAGGTTTTGGACCTCTCTTATGACCACCCTAGGAACCAAACTCAATTTTAGTATGGCTTACCACCCTGAAATGGATGGTCAAATCAAAAGAGTTAACCGAGTTATGGAGGACATGCTCAGAATGTATGCCATGGATCAGCCCACTAAGTGGGAAGAGTATCTACCACTAGTAGAATTTGCATATAACAATTCATACCATTCTTCCATCCAAATGGCACCGTTTGAAGAATTGCATGGTAGAAAGTGTTGAACAACTATAGGTTGGGACAATTTAGAAAATTGAGTAACTATAGGGCTGAAACTTCTTCAAGAATATGACATTCAGGTGAAGGTTATAAGAGAATGACTAAAGGAAGCTTTAGATCAGTAGAAAAGTTATATGGATACCAAGCATACACCAAGGGAATTTGTAGTAGGAGACAAGGTGTTCCTATGTGTTAAACCACAAAAAAGCTCAATAAAGTTTGGCAAGGCTGCTAAACTGGCTCCACGATTCATAGGGCCTTTCGAGATACTTCAGAAAATAAGATGTGTAGCTTACTATATAGCTCTTCTACCATCTCTCTCTCGCATTCACAATGTATTTCATGTATCCTTTCTTAAGAAATATGTTGCTGACCCCTCACACGTAATTGATTGGCAAGCATTGTAGGTAGAAGACGCTGGAGATATCCACCTCAAACCACTCACAATCATAGAAAGGCACAATCTACAATTGTGCAACAGAACTATCCAGCAAGTTAAGGTCCTATGGGACCAATATGTGGAACAAGGAGCTACCTAAGAAGATGAAAATGTAATGAAACAAGAATATCCATACTTGTTTAATTAAGCTGAGCCGACTTAATCCTAAGGGGGGAAGTATGTCATATCCCCTCAATACTTTGTTAATCATTTTGTATGACCCCTAGCCCAAATGTAATTTGGACTAGGGGTGGAAATTCGAACTTTAATATATGAACATGTATAAGTGCTTGTGTGTGTTAAATAGGAACCTTGATGTTATTAGGATTAATGTGATTATTAATCCTATTATGCTATTTTAATTTAATGCATTGAATGTTTGGATTAACGTAGACTAATGATTTGGTTGTTGTTCTTGTGTGAAATTTGTCATTGGATGTAGGTACTAGGGGTGCAAAGTGAGGTGGATTATGTGGTTCCGTTGGATGAGAGAAAGGTAATTGGTATGTCATTCTAGTGTTGACCATGCCTATAGTTCTATTGACCTGAGGTTCATTCAAACCTAGAGCCTTAAACAAATAATAATTGCCATATTTATTCATTTTTGACTAGGCAGAGTCAATAAGATAATCTAAATAGTTCCAACTTTAGAAATTAAGAATATTTCTTGATATGGGAAATTCACTTGGAATGGTAATAGATAACATACCAAAAACAAATTAAAATAAATAAATATGTATCTAGCTAAATAAATAAAATATAACTATAATGTATGGGCCAAATAAATAAATCACACCACCTAAGTAAATTAGTTCACATTAAAAAAAGAAAAGACAAACCTTGACGTTGGGCGTTTGATAAACCAAGAGATAGACAACAAAATAATAATAAATAAATAAATGGTAAACCACAACGTAAGGAGCTATGAAATATTAAATAAAAGTGATTTAAAACTATGAATAATAAAACATTAGTGGTTTATATTAAACGCAATATGGAGGGCATTGAATTGAACATTGAATAAAAGAAATAAAGTTTCCATTGGGAAAATAAGGAAAAAGAGAGAAGGATGCATGAAAAGGAGAAGAGATGCTTTCATGGGAGAAGAAGGCGACACAAGGCAACAGTAGAGGAAGAATCTTGACCAAAGAGGAAGAATCTTGGTGAGGAGGAGGACAATAGATGCATTAAGAGGCCTAGAAACCCCTGCAACCACTGCCAATGGTAGGAAGAAGCTTTGACTAGCATGCCATGAAAAACCCCATCCATTTCTTCTTTAATTGGACTGGCAGCATCTCATTTTGGGTAGAGAGGATTTGGAGAAAGGGAAGAAGAAGAAATAAAGGGTGTGGTTCAAGTAGGGATGATTTTTGAAGAGGAAGCCAGAGTTTGGTGGCTAGGGCATTCCATTTGCTACTCAAGACCTGACAACTCAGGTTTGAAATTATTCCATTTTGCAGTATCATTCTATATTGCAGCCTTTGTGAAATTTTATTTGGGCTTTCGAATCTTGAATTAAGTTCTTCCAATAAATTGATTGGAGAAGCTCATCACATGTTCAAGTGCTAGGAGCTATTCTTTTCTTTATAAATTTAATCAAGTGTAAAGAAAATAATTTGAGAAAATAGGTAATCAAAAAATAAACCTCCTCACCAGCTGTAGGATGGAGCACCTGAATATAGAATCCTTTATTGCTTATTTTGAACAAAAAAAAAACTCACAGGAAGATGAGGGCAGGGCATTTTGACTTGAGCAGAGATTTTAGAACCACCACACCACCATCACATCACATAGTTGCTTGAATACTTTAAAAAACAAAAAACAAAAAAAACTCTTTCAGCATAGTCTTAATTGTCTAGTTTTTATTTTGAAAGCTAGTTGGTCAAATATGGTTTAAATGCATTAAAAACCTCTTTCAGCATAGTCTTAATGGTTTGTTTTTTATTTTGAAAGCTAGTTGGTCAAAATATGGTTTAAATGCATTAAAAACCTCTTTCAACATAGTCTTAATGGTTTGATTTTTCTATAGCAATTTAGCTGGTCAAATTGATTCAAAGGAGTGAAAATATATGTTTCAATCATGGTCTTAATGGTCTAAATTTCTTTAGCAAGTGGTTGGTCAAATCTGATGCAAAGGAGTTAAGATATCTATTTCCATTTGTAATAATAGTCTGATTTTGCTTTAGAGGCCGAGTTGGGTAAGTCTGATATAAGAAAATAATTAAGATAACTCCTTTATTTATTATCTTATTGGACCAATTTTACCTTAGAAATGTTGTGCGTTAAATCTTTTACAACTAAAATAAAAATATGTGGTATGCTAACTCTATGAGATACTTGGACATTGTATAATCTCTATCCAAAAGTGACTGTGGCAAGGTATTCCCTCTTCATAGAGGTTTTCCCAAATTGAAGCATCAAACAATGTTATTGATAAAATAACTCTTTCATAACCCTAGGCTAAAACTAGGATGAAGACATGGTAGAATGTAAGTAATGCTTGGGGGAAGGCGAATTGTTTTATTGCTATCCCCAAGTTAAATATCCACTCCATACCTCTCTTCCTTGTTGGCTACTAAGACAACCATCTATATGTGGGATTATTTTTTTATGAACAAGCAAATAGGTATTCATTCTCCTCTAATGGAGTACTTGAGGGTATGTGCAGGATCATCATGGAAAAAATAGGCCCTTAAGTGGCAAAAATTTCAAAAAAATTAGTGTTAGGAAACTTGACATAAAAATTTGAATAAGTTATCTATATTGTTTCAAAAATATGTAAGAATAAAATCTGTAAAAAATTGAATGTAGTTTCTAAACTACTAGGTTTATTTGAAAATAAATAAACTCTATTTGGTCAAAATTTGAAATTTCAATGCAATATTACTTAAATTTTAGGGAAAAAATAAGAAGTAGGTGTCTCTCTGATCACCCAACCATAACAAAATGATAATATTTTTTTATAAGATTTTATATATAAGTAGAGGACTCATTTCTAGATGTGATGCATATTTTTTTTATAATTCTTTTTTCCAAGTAATTAATTAATTATGATTTTTTTATTACAACTTTTAAAAAATATAAAAAATCATATGTTTGACCACCTTAACATCAAAAAACATCATGATTATTTTTATTTATTTTTTGATCCTATAGTATGTGAAACATAGAATGTGACACATATTTTGGATTCAAAAAATGTGATACCGTTTGAAAGTTATAGATGTTTTTCAATTAGCCTATCGATTAGGACTTTAGATGCAATTCTAATAAAAAATAAATAATAATTATTTATTAAATTAAAATTAAAGCATAATTTATAATTGTGGAAAGATGAGAATCTCCTCTAAAAACCCTTTTCATTTCATCAATTTTGGGTTAAAAAAAGTCGTCAGCCACATACCCTACAAATACCCATAATATTGCCACCTTTTGGCCCATCATGATCCTGCACATACCCTTGAATTGTTGTAATATGGAGTTTTTGTCCTTACAAATCAGTGTTTGAAAATTATTTTTGAAGGAATGAATAGAATAGATAACCACCCCAAGCTATCTAGAGTTGCAGAGTTACCTTCTCTTCCCCATAAGGTGTCTTTGAGTACGAGGTGCTCTTCATGAAATATCTAGCCATGCCATGCTTGGTTGCAACTATGATGGGAGTCTATTGATCCTAATTTGGAACCTACTAAGTTTGAGTTGGGAACCTACTTTTGGTCCAGCACTAAGCCTGAGCCAAGGAATAGTACTACTCGAGATGGATGATAGTCTAGGAGTAGAAATAGGCTCGAGATGGAAAAAAGACTAGGGGAAGTACTATGCTTGAGATGGACCATAGTCTAGGGACAGTTCTAAGCTCGAGATGGATGATGGTCTAGGGGAAACACTAGGCTCGAGATGGACAATAGTCTAGGGGCAGGACTATGCTTGAGATGGAAAAGAGTCTAAAAGCAATACTAGCTTGAGATAGTCATTAGTCTAGGGGAATTTCATGGCAACCATGGCTACTATTGGTTGCTTAGCCGATAGAAGGACGTCAAGAAGGAAAACTCCCTAGCAAGCTCAAGTAGGTAGAAGTAACTCCCCGTGTAACCCTATAGCCGTTAGGGTATCCTTAAGCTACCATATCTAGGAATACCATGGAAAGAGGGTCACTAGGAAGACAATTTGCACATAGTTAGGGGATTGAATGACACACACACTCTCTCTCTCCCCACAGGCCACATAATCCACTTGGAGGGGTGGATAGGGTTGAATCCACTTTGGTTGGGGTCAGTTTGCACCCCACCACAAGCAGAGTAAGTGGGGACGTGGAGATAACTCAAAATTAATCCTAAAGATATGTACAAGCTAGTTAGTAGCTTCCTTATGGTTTAATGCAATAAGTTGTACTAGTGGTTTTTGTAACTGATGGGTATGTGCAGGATCATCATGGAAAAAACAAGCCCTTAAGTGGTGAAAAATTAAGAAAAATTAGAGTTAGGCAACTTGACATAAAAATTTGAATAATTTATCTATACTATTTAAAAAATATGTAAGAATATAATCTATATAAAATTGAATTTAGTTTCAAACTACTAGGTTTATTTAAAAAAATAAATCTATATGGTGAAAATTTGAAATTTCAATGCAGTAGTGCATAAATTTCTAGGAAAAAATAAGAAGTAGGTGTTTGTCTAACTGCCCTAACCACAATAAAATGGTGATATTTTTTTTATAACATTTTAGATATAAGTAGAAGACTCATGTTTGGATGTGATGCATATTTTTTTGTAATTTTTTTCCAAGTAAATAATTAATTATAAATTTGTTATTACAAATTTTAAAAAATATTAAAAATCATATGTCTAACCACCTTAACTTGGTCAAAACTTCATGAAACTAAATTTTTCCTTTTTTAATCCTATAGTATGTGAAGTATAGAATATGACACATGTTTTAGATTCCAAAAATATGATAACGTTTGAAAGCTATAGATGATTTTCAATTTGGCTATCAATCAGGACTTTAGTCATAATTCAAATAGAAAATGAATAATAATTATTTATTAAATTCAAAATATAGCATAATTTATATTGGTGGAAAGCTGAGAATCTACTTTAAAAACCCTTTACGTTTCATCAATTTTGGGTAAAAAGAGTCATCAGCCACATACCCTTCATATACCCATCATATCACCATTTTTTGGCCCATCATGATCCTGCACATACCCTGACATGATATTATTAATCCTTAAGCTAATCTCCATTATTTTTTATATGATTCTAACCTTCTATGTGATCCTTCTTGCAAGATGAAGAGAAGAAAAAAATTGTGTACAAATTCTCCTCTTTGTTGGGGTAGATTTTACACTTTCTTCAGTTTCTTTCTTTTTCACACTTTCTTCCTTGCTCCAACGCTTGATGGCTTGAGCACGGTTTCCCTATCTTGGGATGCCAATAATGCCTCTTTTTCTTTGTTCAAAAAATATCTCTAGCAATATGCATTCCACTTGACTTTTCCCTGTTATCAAAACACAAATCACTTCTTCATTTGATGAGGGAGATTTCATCTCCTTTTGCAACCCTCACAACCAACTGACTCTTGCAACTTAAATAGCAGAAGTGTGTTATTATCTTTATACAAGCTCTCATTTATTACATAAGAAAAACCATGTTTCCTAAACAACACCATGACACCCAACCAGGGCTCGAGTATCTGATGGTGCCTAGGCCTATTTCAGTTTTCGCATGTATATATGCTAAATGTTTCCATCTCTAAAATACTTGATCCAATAACTTTTTATCCTTTTTAAGTTTCCATTCACTATGTAATTTTGTAGCTCTGCAAAAACAAGAAAGAGAGTGTATGTTAAGAACACAAAAAAACACAAAGATTTTTTTAGTTCTCTAGAATCATGGAACACCTTCAAAAAAAGTCTAAATAATTTCCATTCCTATAGTCTAATGTAGTATAACGGTAGATACTAGATTCCTTATCCATAACATTTGATCCTTTACTCGCCTATTCATTCAAACACCACAAAATTACCTGAATTGATGGTTGAGTTTACCAAGCTCAAACATGCATTACTACACCTGAAATTTTAAAAAAGAAGTGGTGGAATAGCAACACTAATGTATGAGGAAGAAATAAACATAGAGAGACTTTTTTGTTGACAAACTTATTATAGAGCCAAATGCAACAAATCTAACCATGAGTCACCCTATTTAATTCCACATTCCCTCCCTCCACCACAACATTCAACACCTGGAACTTCTTTTATTTGTTGATTAAACATAGGATGACCACCTATCAATTTTCCTTGCTCCTATGATTTTCATTGTTTTTGATGTCGTCCACTTTTCACTGTTTTCACATCGTCCAAATTTGGCATAAATAATGTATCTACTTTATTTTGACAAATGCATTTAAGTGGATAAAAAACCCCGAATATAACAAGAGACGCATTTGCATTAGGTTCTTCCCATTGTGGGGTGTGCTTGGTTGTTTTAAATATTTAGTTAATAGAAATAGCTAGGGGTTTAATGTGATTGTTGTTTTATAATGTCATTATTAGAGTTGATTAATATTGAAAAATAAAAATAAAAAATCATGTGGGGTGTACTTATTGTTTTAAACATTTAGTTAATAGAAGCAGCTAGGGGTGTAATGTGATTGTTTTTTGTTGAATGATGTTATTATTATAGTTGATTAATGTTGCATAAATAAAAAATAAAATTCATATAGGTGTGTTTTGTTGTTTTAAAAATTTAGTTAATAGAAGTAAGTAGGGCTGTAATATAATTGTTTGCTATTGTATAATGTTATTATTATAGTTAATTACTATCCCAAAATAAAATAAAATGCAAGTATACAAATATACTAAATTATAATAATTCCATATATATATATTTATTCTTATCCTTTTGATAATGTGATATTTATGCAATTTTTTCCTTGGTAATTATATTATTACATGTATATTTAAAATAGATTTTATTAAAATATTAATGTAGATACATAATTTTTTTTTGATATTTATTATAAATAGATAAATTTTATTGTGATATTTAATACACACTCGATAAAAAAATATAAATTATGCCTTGAGTGTACTCACATTTATTTAATAAGCTTTGAAAATCTTACCAATTATTAAATAGAATATGTAAAATAATACTTGTAAGTCAACAATGTAATTATATGATGATGTATGTAATAGTGCTCATGTCATTCAAGCCATTAATAGGTTTGAAATTTGATTCATGAATTAAATGCATTGCATTGCACATAATTTAGAAAAAGAAAAATCCTAATTTTTGAAATGACTGTTGACAACATGAACCAATAAAAAGAAAGACAAAGAATATTTTAACAATTTTAGAAATAGACAATTAAAAATAGACTATATAAAATTGTTGGTAAAGTTTTCAAGTCTAGATGTTTATTGGTTGGATTTTGACTATCACTCAAAAAAATTGAATGTAATGAATGCGTTAGTATTCTGCCATGGGAAAACTAATAAGATCACCATATCTCGTAGGTAACTTTATCTTAACCAATTGCTATCATAATAAAATACATGGTCAAGTCCTTCAAATATAGTTGCATAGTAAATTCAATTGCTGGAGTGGCAACTTGCTTATTTACAATGACCTTTTTTACAATTTTCAGTATTAAAGTCTTTTATGTCCAATTTATCAAATAAGTTTTGATTATAAAAAAAAAATATTCACAAATTTTGGATTAAATCTAATACACTTGCAGAAATCACAATTATTCTATAACAAAAACTAAACAAAACATAGTCATTTCGTAAATAACATATAAGGGTATGTGTAGGATCATCATGCAAAAAACAGGGCCTTAAGTGGCAAAAAAATCAGAAAAATCAGTGTTAGGCAACTTGACGTAAATATTTGAATAAGTTATCTATATTATTTCAAAAATATGTAAGAATAGAATTTGTAGAAAATTGAATGCAGTTTTAAAATACTAGGTTTATTTAAAAATAAATAAAATCTATTTGGTGAAAATTTGAAATTTCAATGTAGTAGTACTTAAATTTCTGGGAAAAAATAAGAAGTAGGTGTCTGTCTGACCACCCTAACCATAATAAAATGATAATATTTTTGTAATATTTTATATATAAGTAGAGGACTCATGTTTGGATGTGATTCATATTTTTTGTAATTTTTTTCCAAGTAAATAATTAATTATGAATTTTTATTACAACTTTTTAGAAAATATAAAAATCAGTATGTCTGACCACCTTAACTTGGTGAAAACTTCATGAAATTTAATTTTTATTTTTTTAATCCTATAGTATGTGAAGCATAGAATGTGACACATGTTGTGGATTCAAAATATGATACCATTTTGAAAGTTATAGATGTTTTTCAATCAGCTCGATCGAGGACTTTAGTAGTAATTCTAATAGAAAATGAATAATAATTATTTATTAAATTCAAATTAAATCATAATTTATATTTCTGGAAAGCTAAGAATCTCCTCTAAAAACCCTTTTCGTTTCATTAATTTTGGGTGAAAAAAAAGTCGTCAGCCACATACCCTACAAATATTGCCACTTTTTGGCGCACCATGATCCTGCACATACCCACAAACATTTAAATATTTATAGCCTTGTAAATTTTTATTTTACTTGTTTTTTTTTTTCTAAAATTTTATATTTATTTAAACAATAATTTAAGAGCCTCAATTTTTACATTTTTTTTTATAAATTATATTTATCTAAAGAGTAAATTTTATTAATGTAGTTATATTTAGATTTTTTTTTTTTATAGACTGCAGGAATTGGGTAGCACGACCCCCTATAAACTACAGTGTGCCTGGTAAACTTTTTAATGTGACCGGCAGTACTAGTTATATTTAGATTTGAGATACAATTTATTTATTATTATTTTTTTATAGAAATACATGTTTTGGTTTACATAATATTCTAAAAAAAAAAATTAGCCTGTTGTATTTTCATATAAAATGTAAAATATTTTTTCTTTTTAAATAATTTATTTTATTATAAACACATTAACATATATAATTTTTTTTTAAGAAGAAATTTTATAATGTTATAAATTTATGAATCGTATTCATTAACTAACATATACATATTTCCCTCTATGAACAAGGCGATCTATTAAAGTATATTAACAACTATCTTGCATTTGTATCAATGCAAGACAATTAAATGAATCTCAGTCGTTCATCATTTTATTGGCCTTTCACTTCTCCAATTTGGTGAGCTAGAACTTGAAAATAAGGTTTCGATGAAGGGTTTTAGATATGTTAACTGAAATAAAACTTATGGCCAAGATCAGTGAATGGGGAAATCAATCAAAATGACCAAGATTTTTTATTAGAGGCTACCCCTAAGGTTGTTGAGAGGGAAGATAATGAAAATCTTGTGGCCATCCCCTCTAAAGAGGAAATCATGAAAGCTATTTTTTCCTTTGAAGGAAATAAGGCCCTTGGCCCTGATGGATTTCCTATGTTCTTTTTTCAATGGTTTTGGGATATTGTTGAAAATGATGTTCTAAATGTTGTTAAGGAATTATGTGGATCCAAAAGGATCTTTAAGGAACTAAATGCTCCTTTTTTGGTCCTTATTCCTAAGGAACGAGGGGCTATGGAGTTTGAGGCATTCAGACCCATTAGTCTTTGCAATTCTTTCTATAAAATCATATCTAAGGTTTTGACATCAAGGATCCTTTCTATCCTTCCTTTGTTGATTTCCCCTCAACAGAATGGTTTTATACCTGGAAGGAAAATCTTAGATTTTATAGTCATAGTCCATGAGAATATCCATTCACTTGTAGCATCTAAAAATAAAGGGTTTCTTCTTAAGCTAGATATATCCAAAGCTTATGACCGTGTTTATTGAGACATTTTATTTAAAATTCTAAGGGTGTTTGATTTTAGCAGCAGAGTCATTTAGTCGGTGAATCAATTGGTTACTACGGTTTCCACATCTATTATTGTGAATGGATCTCCTTCTAGATTCTTTCAAAATTCAAGAGGTTTAAGATAGGGTGATCCTATCTCACCTATTCTATTCATAATAATGGCTGAAAGCCTAGGAAGGAATCTTAAAAGATTGATTGAACAAAGGTCTCTTGCTAGTCTTAGTCCTTCTTCTACTAATTTGAGTTGTTCTCACCAATAGTTTGTTGATGAAACTATGTTGATGGAAAGATCTATGGTGAATGAGGCTAAGAAATTGAAAAAAAATTTGGACGTGTATGAGAAGGTGACTAGATAGATGGTCAATAGATAGAAGAGTTCCCTTTTTATCTTTAATACCCCTGAGCATAGATAGGCTAAGATTGCAAGAATCCTTGGTTGCAGAGTGGAATCCTTACCTTCTTATCTTGGACTTTCATTATACCTTAAACCTCCAGATTCCTGTTGGTGTTCATTGGTTGACAGGTTTAGAAAGAAATTCGTAGGATGGAAAGGAGCTCTTTTGAGCCAAGCTAGAAAAATTCAACTTCTTAAAGCTTCTCTTTAGAACCTCCCGGTTTATGCTTTAAGCCTTTTCAAAATTCCTACTAAATATTTTGAGGCCATTGTAAATATCTAAAAATTATTCCTTTGGTCTGGAGTGGAAGAAAGAAAGAGAATGCCTCTTATAGGGTGGGATTTGGTTTGCAGATCGAAAACCTTTGGGGGTTTAGGTCTCAGAAAGATCAAAATTATGAATAAGACTCTTCTATCCAAAAACATATGGAGATCCTTCTCATCTAGTGGAGAATGGAAATATATTTTAAGAAGTAAATATATGGCCGACCATATGTTCCTCTAAGCATTGTTGGACTCTCCTAGATCCTAGCTCATGACTTAGCTTGATAGAATGATATGATTGCTGGTAGAAAAAAATTGGAATTAGGGGTAGGATGGCACATTAGAAGTGACAATCAAGCCAAATTTTAGGAGGATAGATAGCTTTTTAAGGAATCCCTCATCAAAATTGAAAGATTCAATAGATGGGCAGAGTTATATAAAGCTGCTTTTGGGGAGCTTGTCAAAGATTATTGGTATGGAGATTGGGTGAACTTATGTGTGATTAGTCAGGAGTTGGTTCAGCTTCAATCCTCCTTAAAGGTTGTCAGTTTGGGATAGACTCAATAGGATGATACTCTTGTTTGGATGGGCAACCCTTCGAGCAACTAATCTATCTCTTCAACTATCTCTTTGCTATCCATTTCTCAAGCTCCCCATCCCTTTTCATCAAAAGCACATGGATAAAACACTTGACTCCTAAAGTGAATATCTTCTTCTGGATTATGCTTCAAAATAAGGTGCTTATGGTAGACACTCTTTGTAAATGGGGATTTCAAATTCCCAACAGATGTTACCTTTGCATCTAACCACATGTTTCTCCATTGCCCATTTGTTTCCATAATCTGGGGAAAATTATTAGCGCTTTGGAATATCTCTTGGGTGTTTCCACAGACCATTAAAGATTTCTTTTTACAATGGAAAGTGCCTACTCAAAATCCCTTCATTCAAAGGTTATGGGAATTTATATTCCCTTTTGTTGTTTGGGGAGTGTGGAAAGAATGTAATAACAAACTTTTCAGGGATAAGGAGATGTTGGAGAATAATGTCTTTGAGAAAAAATTTAGGCTTATAAAGGAAAACTTCAATGTGATTCCCCAAAAAGCTCCTAACCTTGAAGTAGTGGTGTGTAATCCCTATGATCTAATGATAGCAAAGGATTGGAATATTAAAATGGGAATTTAATTTTCATCCAATCCAACAAAGAAAAGTAGGGAGGGTGTGTGTTGTACCTTTCCTCCAAACGGTTGGTATAAGGCCAACTTTGATGGCGCCATGAAGGGAAATCTAGGCATGGCCAAAAGTGGAGGTGTGTTAAGGGATTCAAATGGTAATTTTATGGTGGCTATGGACATCTCCCTAGGTCATCAAACCAACCATGTGGTGGAGGCTATAGGAGCTATTAAGTTTTAAAGTTAGCTCATAATTTGAATATTAAAAATTTATGGCTAGAAGGGGATTCTAAAAATATCATTGATTATCTCTTAGGAAGGATCCCCCCTCTTGGTCAATAAAGAATTGGACTGATGAAGCAAAGTATATTCTAAACAAGTTCGATAAAGTAAAAGTCTCACACGTCTATAGGGAAGCTAACAGTGTGGCAGATTACTTTGCAAATGAAGGGGTAAGGAAGCAAGAATTGAACATGTGGTAGAATTGTAGGGACTTGAGAGCTAAAATCAAGGCCTTACAAGATTATGATGTTATGAATGGGAAAGAGGAAAATAAATTTAATGATTAAAGGGAAAGGGGCTAAGTACATCGAAATCAAGAGATTTTATGGGGCCATTTAATATTACTTAGGTGGGAAGAAAAATTAACACACTTTGCGGGTGCATTGGAATGGCTGCATAAATCTATAGCAGGTGCTTGACACTGGTAAAGTCTATAGTAATGTGCAAATGAGAATGTGGGGGATAGGAAAAGAGTTGAGCCAAAAAGCTATGAGGTGCACATGAGGAATGATAAGGTCTAGAAGCATATTGTTAGAGGTGGGCTGGTTCCATTTCTGAAAAAACTTCATGGGCCTGATACTATGGCCACAAACTATTTTGAGAAGAACTCAAACAATGTTGAAATAATACTCTTTGGGAGAAAGGTGAAACTATATGAACAAATTATAGGAGGGGTGGCTAGAATGTCCACCGAGGGTGTGAAGTTTTATTGTGATAGAAGGTTTTCTAATGAAGTGGTAATCAAATTCCCTAAGAAGGATAAGGAGAAATTGAAATTGGTTAAAATTTCCAATAGCTATTTTGAAATTGACACCATCAAGGTGCTTTGGATAAAGGTGCTTAATGCTATTATGGAGTACATCACCCTAGATGGGAGATTCACCTGAGTTTATGGTCATCGTTTTACCATTCTTAACCATTTCCGCTATAAGGTATGGATTTCTCTAGCTCACTATCTATTATGTTTGTTGAGTAATATTCTTGAGGAACATAAGAAAAATACTAGGAGATACCCTATTCTTCATCCTAGTCTTATTAGGTTAATATATGAACACTATTGAAAAGCATGTAGGCTTTATCCAAACCTGTTGCCTCCACAGTGTCTGAGAACTATGACACAAATAGTGGGGGTTCGAAGAATCAACCTTGCTAGTAAAGAATTGTTGAAGCCCACCCATCCTTTGAGATGTTTGGTAAGAAAACCCAGCCTAGAAAACCCCAGCTTGCTAAAGTTAACCCTAAGACCTATCCTGACTGCCTTGTCCCCTTAAAGAATCTTGCTCTCAAGGGCTCCCCTGCCAACAAGTTGGTTTCCTACTCTACAAACTCTTTGGAGGACAAAGCTGAGAACCCTGAAGCTAGCAAAAATTCTATGCCCAACCCTCTTACCACTTTTAGAGCTGATGGTATGAGATTTCCTAGCTCCTCCAACCTGGATGATGTTAACCTCATCTTAGACTAGGTTCAGTCTGGCAATATTCTTGTCTTTGCAAGAAATGGCAATGGTGACATTTTTAGGGTTTTGAAATGGGCCTATCAAGAAATTAATGATCTTAATCAAAGAAATAGGGCTCTATATAGCAAGTTGGAGGAGTTGGAACTAAAGCTAGCCACTCTCAACAACAAAGAAGGAAAAAGGAAAAAGAACAACATTGTAATAGGAGAAGGTGACATTGAGGATAAGTATAAGACTCTGGAAGTTGAAATGGTCAAAATAAAAAATAACATGAAAACTATTGGGGAACAAAACCATAAAATGGCTAGGCACAATGCCATCATCATCAATGCAATGTCTGAAAAGATAGAAAAAATGCAATAGGGTTTGTTGGTCATTGACCTAGAAGAGAATAAGGATAAAAGCAAGAATGAGGATGAAGGTATTTCAAAAAGTACCCATGCCAACCTTAAAAGGAAAGCACCTCCTACTACCTAGATGGTTCAGATTTTAAAGAGGGGGTTTAGGATATGAATGATTTGCAAGGTGAGACAGTGGATTTATTAAAGGCCCAAATTTAGTTGTTGTTGGCATTTTGTCTAGTTTTTTGGTTCTGTGGACTTCGCTGGCCTTTTTGGTGGATGTGGACTTGTCTTGTTGTTGTTTTTATAGCCTCTTGGCTTTTGGTGTCTTTAATGATCTTATCTTTTGTTTGTAAACTTTGTGGTTTTGGGTCCCTGTACAACCCATTTTTTCCTCTTTCAAAAACATTACAACATCCTTTACCCTACGTAGTTAAGTATATATTATACATTATTAATATATAATGTATATTTTATGTAATAAAAAATAAATTATAAATAATATAATTATAAATTTTATTATTATTATATATTATATTTTTTAACAAAACTATTAAATACATCTATAAAATTATTATAATTAATAATTAATAATTATTATATTTTTATATAATACAGAAAATTAATATATAAATACAATACAAAATATAATTACTATATTATATGTATCAGTATTTTGGGACCATTGCTATTGTGTGTGTGCTTAGCAATTATGAGCATTTGACATTACAAGAAAGAAAAACATGCTTGTTGGATTAACACGCGTGAAGAAATTATATTTATATTTATATTGTAGGAAAACCACCTCCTCTAAATTAATTAAATAGTTAATTTATTTATATGAACAATGAATTTGAAAGAAATTTTATAATTATAATGAAAATTGAAAATTACCACTAGATCCTAATAATGAACACATCTATTTATTTAACTAATAATAGATAGAACACATTTAATAATGAACGTGTGAAGAAATAATATTTATATTGCAGGAAAACCACCGTCTCTAAGTTAATTAAATAGTTAATTTATTTATATGAACAATGAATTTGAAATAATTTTATAATTATAATGAAAAATGAAATTACTACCAGATCCTAATAATGAAATTTTCAACTTCAACATTATGTTTTCTATTAGTTGCCTTTCAAATACTAACTAGATCTTTTGTTTATTATAGGTACATTGGAGTTCAATGTGACTGTTTGACATTTTTTCTATACCATTGTATTCAACCGCATCCATTCTTGTAATGTGATTTAAACAATCCATAAAGAACACATGAAATTCATCATTGTATATATTTCCTTTTCTACATTTTAATATGGCATAAATTTAACCTTATTTCATTATATTTTAAAACTTTTTAGATTGTGTGAACTATTCCCTATTTCAACCAATATGACTACACAAAATCAAATATAGCCATACAATTTTTTGGCATACCCCATTGCACACAAAAAGTGCAATAGCTAGTTTATTTTTTTTTATCATTATTTTAGATCATACTACACCATCCATGATTAGGATGGAGAGAGAAAAATGATAATGGATTATGTAGTGTGATTTGAATTTTTTATTAAATAAATATACATAATTTAGACTAGAAACACTTAGATTAATAGATCAAGTTTTGTGCAATTTTCTATAACCCAAAAATATGTAAGGGATCAAAAGTCTTATCAACACTCTTTTTTTGTGTTTCTTTTTATGATTTATTAAGTTTTTATTTTTTTGTTAGTAATTGGATTACACATCGGTTATTTTATTTAAATACTATAATGTGTTGATCCTACCATAATTTATCTCTAAAGTTACAAGCAGGTGTTCTTTGACATGCACAACTATTTGACATGCACACTCATTATGTGATAGTGTATGCAAATGTGAGTGTGCTTTATTAGAATATAATTTTTATATAATAATATCTCTTTGATTATTTATTCTCATTCCAATGATCATTTATCAATATCACATTGAGAAAATAGAATCAATTGAGGATGAATTTTATATTACATGAATATAAATTATATTCATGCACTAATAAAATAGAATATCTTTAGTGAGTTTAGTATATTTTATTATCTAGGGAGACACATGTAATATTGGAATATATTATTCGATACATACTAATAATTTTTCCTATGTTAAACGAAGGGATTCGTCTAGTGTTATACCATATTGAAAGGTTAAACATGTTATTATTTTCATTTGTTACATGGACATGACATGGTAATATACATCAAAATAGATCATAAAATTCATGATCTTATAGACAAAGCAATGATGCTAGTTTTAATATTCATGATTATGGAGGTCTCCACATGTAGAGCCTAATCAAATATAAATAAATAAAAAGGATTACATACTTATGAAAATCTCATGAACCTATAGCTATTATATCCCAATATCCTCCTTTAAGAGCTCTAGTTTATTTTTTGTTTCATCTTCTCCTTGTGGGATTTGATCCACTATCAATTAGCCACCTCCACATGCATAGGAGTTCTTCATCCATGCTCACTTCTTCATCTACATCT
The DNA here is from genome assembly GCA_007258455.2 of Sequoia sempervirens. Lineage (NCBI taxonomy): Eukaryota > Viridiplantae > Streptophyta > Pinopsida > Cupressales > Cupressaceae > Sequoia > Sequoia sempervirens. Next base: position 348,591,560 of record VDFB02058242.1, on the reverse strand, counting down.
CCACCTGGAGTATCTTTCCTATTAACTCGTCAAGTGTGGGGTCTTCTTTTGGGATTAGCCCCATACTCACAATGGACTCAAATAGCTTGTCCATCCTCTCCTCTTCATTATTCTTATTGGCTACCACTATTACTTGTATTGCCTCTAACATAGCATTGTGCATCCTCTCCTCCTTTGGATATACACCTAGAGTATTTTTACTACTTGCTACCCTTTCTTGTACATATCCCTATTGTTCTTTATTCACTCTCCTTAGTTGTGTCTACCTAAAATACCCCTTTATTTTCTTCTACTACTACAATTGTTATAAAATTACTAGTACTATATTATCTCCACATGTAGATTCACACTATTCTTCCCCTACAAAACAAACTTTTAGTATCTTCTTAGTTGCTACCTATTATCCATCTTCCTCCTTGATTGCACTTCTTCATTCCTCTTCATTAAACATATCTCTACCACCAAGTGTAAAAATTAGAAAATTCATACCTTCCTATTTATATGCACATCCTGTACTATGAGGATCTCTCCTCCTCCATTTATAACCTCTATTCTTGCAAACACAATTGAGTTAGAAAAAAAATGGGGCTCATTCATTCCCTCCTTTCTTATCTCCATCATGTTTTTCCTAGCTAAATTGGTTGCTATCTTCTTAAAATTGTTCTTATTCTCTAGATGATCTAGGACGTAAGAGAGTAAAATATTGGATTTTTGTAAAAATTACTAGCTATTTATTAGTCTTAAATCTCTCAAAATCATATAAAAAATGAATTATACCAAGCCAACCTACTTTGATACCATGTCAAATTATGTGAGAAGTGAGAATTGAGCCAATATCTAATGTCAACCATAGATCACATACAACTCAAACAAAAATTGCTATGAAATTTTAAGCATGTTCACTTCATATATAAGATTTAGCAAAACAATTGAGATTTAATTTGATTGTTATCTCTCCTCTTAAGGGTATCATTTTTTTTTGTTCTTTGATGATGTAGTGTAGCTCAATCTTGACAAAAAAGGTGAATATTTTGGCAAAGAAGTGAGAAGTGTCAATGCATTCTATGTTGTACATATTTAATAATAATTCTTATAAAAGGTTTAATTGTTAAAAAGTTGTAAATCATTATTATAATTTGGGATGAATAGCTAAAGACGTGGTTGGAAAAAGTCACACTTCTAGAGTTCATATAATGAGAGAGTTAAGACAAATTGAAGAGGAAGAGGATTTTATTTTATCTAATTTTGATTATTTCATAGTTTATATCAGATGTAGACTAATTATAATCCCTACAGTCTTATGTTGTCTTAGATCCATACATTTTTTTAATAATTAGATGTACATTTTAAAAATATATATATAATTTTTATTTATTTATTCTCTAATATAAAATTAATTAATTAAAATAACATTAATTTATATAATTAATATTTACTTATACATTATTTTGAAAGAGTAAACAGTTAATTAACTAAAAACTTAGTAGCCAAATTTTCCTTCAAATAACAGCCAATAGACTCTCTACTCTATTCTCTAAAACAACTCGCAGATGAAAGATATTAAAAGGTATGACAGAAGACAGTGATAAAACCAACATCAGTAATTTTAAAGGGATACTACAGAGATTTTAAAAAGAACTATTAAAATTCTCTTCCTACTATTGTAATTGATGATTTACATGTTTGACACTTGATTTTTGCAGATGCAGAGATAAAGGCAGAATTTTACGTATGTCAGATAATAATTCCATGCAAGCGGAAGGAGGTCGAGCTCTTCGAAAAATAATAAATGACTAGGTAATTTTGTTTTCAGATTTCTTTGTATTTTTCTTCTCAGATTGACCTCTTCTAGGAAGGCAGCCTAAGATTGAGGTCTTGGGCAGATCATAAACAACTGTATGTTTTTTTAAGATTTCTTTTTCATTTCCAGGGCTTTTCAACTGTTAATAATGGTGGAAAACAGAAAAAAATTGGGCTACAAAAGAATGGGAAAAAGAGGTAGCAGGTTCGACACAATGTTACTCATGGTTTGATGATGTGAAGGGCAGGTTTGAATTTCACAAGGCCGAAAACGATAAGCCAGATGAGAAGTCCAAATTTTTTTCATGTGTGTCCATAAACAAAGCACCCATGTATCTTAAGGGCTTTAACAGAGATTGATATGTGCCTTGAGTAGTCTCTTTGGGCCTTTTTCATCACAGGATGTCTCAGCCACTCTCTGAAATAGAGTTATACAAAGTAGAGGTCGTAAATCGATCAGGTAAAAGGCTCCCACAAAACTAGTAGCACAAACGCTTTCTAGTGGAAAAAGTATAGACCTTGCTTCCAGAAATTACAACACGCTAAGAAGGGAAACCAGGCTATGAGGAAGAAATTCTTGTGTGGATCTTCACTCTGGAGTCTTGGATGCATGGCTGATTCTAGAGACTATGAGAAAGAAATCCTTTCGTGGATCTTCACTCGGAAGTCTTGGATGCATGCTTCATTCTAGAGACTCTCAAGCTTCTTAGTGACGAATCACAATGGTATCTCAATGGCAATTCACAATAGAACCTCGATCCTTGAAAGAGGATCCATTCTTGCTATTTGAGTATTATTTTTAGATTTGATTGTGTCTTTGATTCTTCATCAATGTTGGATTCATCATTTTCCTTTTGTTTCTTCATCAACGTGTGATTCGCCATTTTTCTTTTTCTTCAGTTCTCTCTCACAAAATTGCTTGAAAATTAGGTTCTCATACCCATCCTCCTTGGGCTGTTGGAAATGGAGGAAAACTTAAATGAAGAAATGGGGAGGACAGCGCTACTTACAATGATATGCAATGATATAAGGATGCAGCTAATCTCTCAACAAAATGGACCTATGTACATATAAAAACGCATAAAATCATACAGAAAAACATATATAGAAACATACATAATATGATGAGACAAAAACTGGCAGATGGGAGCAAATGTTATGATGATGACAAGCGAGGAGATAATGGCATTGTTAGGTCAATTTTCTCGCCTTCTGTTGGCCGATAAAACTGGGCTCTGTTGTGCTTGTAGCGCACACACATCACTTGAACTGAGGACCCCCTCATTCCTTTTTGGTGTCATTGGGTCATTTTTGTCTTTCCCTCATTTTGCGTGCCCCTAATTCTAAGCTCAAATTGGTCAAGTGCTCAAAGTCATCAATTCCTTATTGACCAAAATTCACCATCCCCAAATTTCCTAAGTCATTGGCCTAAGCATGAGTGGCCCTGTGGGTTTCCCTTGATCCTTTTCCCCAGAATCTTCTTGGACTTGCGGACCTGCACCTACGGGTTTCCCTAGGTAGGTCACCGCTATCCCCTCACCGCTAGGTTAGTGGCTAGAACAGGAATTCTACCTGCATGGTGGGGCCCACAATGACATTAGTTGTCTGAGTCTACACCAGCAGCTGCGCCACTTCAGATTTCTGCAGCCTAATTTACCTCATCTACTACCATACCTGAACATAAATGCGGTTGATAAATGCACTTGGGCCTATAAATACACGCTCAAACCTGCCATTTTCACCAATGCATTTTCAAAATTTCAAAGAGAGAAGTGACGAACGACAACTACCCGCCCCCACAAGGATTTGTGGTTAGTTCGGAGCTGAATTTCTTTACACCATATGTGTAGTTTTAGAGGTAGGAATTTTCATTCCCTACTGTGTGGTTGCATTTTAAAATATTAGGGTTTCTGAAACTGTAAAGAAAGATCTATGAACGAAACCCTAGTTTGCCATTGAAATTTCACCAAACTTCGCATTCCCTGAATTTGCATCATCATCCAAAATTCCATCATTATTCAAAGTCACCTAAGCTATGTTCACCTTTGTCTAGGTTCCCTTTTCCTTTGCCATTCCTTGTGCAACCGAAAAATTCTTGTGGCCCGCACCAATTCTTAGGTTGTCCTTAATGAAATTTGAAGAAATCTCGAAAAGCAACTAAGTTCTAAGCCTCATGCAAGAGCCCCACTATAGGATTTCACTTGCGAGCAGATGTCTCCCCTTTGGCATTCTTTAGCGAGCAAGCTCTCACACCCTCCCACAATGCAGGACCCATGTGCCTCATCGTCGCCAACTCATCACCTATCTCGAGCCCACCTAGCACAAAAATGCCAAGTCAAAAACATCTTGTGGGTTGATTCATGTGGGGTTCCCATGGTAGGTGGCCACCATTCCTCTGTCACTAATTAATAGCCTAGCCCTAATGGATTTCTACATCATGGGTTCTTCTCCCAGGGTCACCGCAAAGTTTGCAACCCTAACCACATGAAAAAATCAACAAAGTTTCAGAGCCCTTCACTCATTGTTGCCTAACAATAGAGCCACTTTTCCCATCCACACGACAGACCCTACTACCTCCATTGTCATTCAAGATTTTCCCAAACAAAATGGTAAGTTAGCGAAATCTCATGTGGGTTAGTCTCTATGGGGGTTTGTTTATGGATCTCCCCTACTCCTTCGCCGCACCATAACACCCGCACAACCCCATCTGTCTACACAAAGGACTCTGGCCAAGTTATTTCTCTTTGAAGTCTTCAATGAAAACCCGAGTTAGAGTTAGCGAACAACCTGTGGGCCCATTGGTGTAGGCCAACCCATGCGGGCTGCTAGGTGCTGCCACACTAGTGGTTTACACTTTTTGGGAGATCTTGATTTTTGCTGAAATCACATAATTTTAGAAAATATAATGATTTAAGCCTTGAAAAGTTCCATTTAAAGGATTTCAATTGAATAGGGTTTGATCAAACCACCTTAGACCAAGCCCCTTTGGATAGAACCCCGCTAGTTTTAAACCATACCTATAACGGAGTGTCCTTTACACCTATCAAAATGTTGATAAAAAACCACTTTTGATTTACCTTTTGGGGGATCAAATGAATTCATTTAAAAAAATTATTTTGTAAGTATCTAGTCCTTATTATATGCTTCAAAACAGTATAATTTTAATTAAATTTAATTTGATTATTATATTTATTTTAATTTCTTGTGAATTTAGTTTCTTTACCGAAAATCAAGCTCTATGTTTTGCGCATGTGGAAAAATAGAAGTTTATCAGAAAAAAATTGAAAAATATGAGTGCACCAGATATTGAAGTCCTTGATCCCAAAAAAATAAAAAAATTGAATTTCGATACATATAAAAAAAGTTGTGCTATACGGTCTGCCTATGTCTGAATTGTAATTGGTTTGAATTCAAAACTTGATTGTCTAAATTGTAATTGGTCTGAATTTGAAACTTGATTAAGGAAAATATTCAATAAAACACTATGAAAGCAATTGGATGCACTAGATATCATAGTTACAAATCTATATTAAAAAAAAAAAAAATTTAATCTTTCATGGAAAAATAGTTATGTGTTATACGGTGAGTGTCACTCCTTAAAAATGGTGTTTACTGAAAAAAACTAGTTTTCGAAGGAGATGGAAAAAAAGTGTAATTTGATACCAAAACTTTTGAAAAAAATATATTTAGAATCTACAAAAAAAATGTCACAAATCACTAGTTTGCATCATCTTCAAATTCCTCATGGTTTAGTCACTATAGGTGTTCAAAAATGAAGATTTAGTTAGAAAAAATCAGTTCAGTGTCCAATTTGGCCAAAAATTGTAAACCAATATTGTGGGATCACCCCGCCCTCCCTTCAAAGTCATTTCTTAACAATGAACCTTCAACGATTGCTCAATGGTTCCCCTCCACACACCTAAATTGATCAAAGCTCATGGAAGAACTCATGCTGTCCTAAACACTTGCAGGCCTCATAGTGCAAAAGTCTACATACAAGTTTCTGACCCTTGAAAGCAGTTAACTTAGCTGCTAAGTTTTAATGTCATCCCACCTAGTAGCATCCACATGTACCAAACCCACAAAGCCTTAATGCATGACCTAATGACGTCAACATCCCCTAACCTAATTTTTGCACGTGACGAAGAATCTCACAATGAATTTGACTACCAACTTGCTGATGTGAAATCCTTACTACTAAACTCTGTCTATGGGTGTTCATGGCCTCTTAGATGTTATTTAATTGTCTTCCTCTAGATAGCTTCCGAATAGGTGAAACCCATATTGTTAAGCCCACATTTGCCCAAATGATTCTAGAAAGCTCCAAGTACCTCACAATGATGAATTTTGTGAACCTATTATGATATATGAATCAATCTAACACTCGATCTATAGTATTTAACTAGTGTTTGCTCGAATTTCTTGAAAATGCATTTACTGCATCTGGTGTATGCAGGATTTATGGAACCTGTTATGGGGCCTTTTGTGAAGCTTGCACAGAAACTCGACAAAGGAAAGAAGACCACCTGCACTCCCAGGGGAAAGGAAGAAAAGGAACAAATGAAGTACGAGTTCCATGGAGTCAAACTCACATCAAAGCTCACTTCTAGCCGGGAAACGATCTTAAACATTGACTTCAGGTCCATGTTAGTGTAGATGAATTCAGAGAGAGGGTTATGTAGAACCCCAAAACGGATAGGGCAGGAAAAATAAAAAAAAAGTGGTTCAGCCAAAGTTGTTGGTTTCCCTCCGGCGCTCATAGCTTTGAGATGGTAATAGCCTACCGGGAGTGCTATCACTCCAATAGAAAGATAAATGACCATGACAGAAGAGTACTAGTAGATTTTTTGGCTAAATCTATTGGTAGGACCTTTGGCATCTTAGTCTTTGAGAAAAGGGAAGAAGTGCAGAAGGAATTCGCCTAGAATGTATGGCAAATAGATCTTATCAGGTGCAAATGGACAATCAACCAAAACTAGTTGAAAGAAAAGAGGGCAAGTGCTGCCACTTGGTTCCCCAGACCTTATACAAAAGTGACTTCTATGAGGAGTATCATGACCTTGTCACACTTTTGAGTAGAGTAATGGGCTTTCCTATTGCCACTTTCTTTGAAAATTGGATGTTTTGTTTCATCAAAGAGATCATCAAGGGAAAGACTAAATTCCATTGGGGGAAAATGATTAGTGACAACATGCATCAACAGTTAATGGAGGTAAAGAATACCTCTTGCTTTTTCATGACTTCCTATTTGGTTTACCTCCTAGTGGCCAAGTTCCCATACAAGGGATTCTTCTACATCAGAGACTTGGGAACCAAACAAGGGCAGTTCAAAGTATATGATTTCTACCCTTACCTGCAATATAGGAACTTTAAGAGGGAGTATAGAAGAGTGAATGATGCCTTTATTGGGCATATAATTAGACTCCTAGGTGTAGATTTTGAAAGAAGAGTAACACACAATGCACTAGCCTTCGTGAAGGTTTTTGGATATCTATTCATCCAATTCCCCAAGTTCACCTATATTAGACTCAAAGGATTCTTAGGAAGGCCATACAGGTTGCCACGCTATCTCAATGATCAGATCATCATGTTGGAAGTAACTCGGTAGCTACAAACCTCCCACACATTGTTAAGCAACAAACAAAGGGCAATCGTTCCATATCCTCTGACTCTCGAGAAAGGTATGTATGTTTTTCTTGTTACCCAATGCTTTTCTTGCTGCCCAATGCCTTGCTACCCAATGTGCAAAATATTTAGAAAAGGAGCTGGTCGAGTATAATCTCAACCTCCATATAGATAGAGGAGGAGTAGAACCCAAGGGAAAATTGAATAAATTGGTTGGTAGAGAGTATACTCATCACCCTTACATTGAGGATTTATGGGCTAATTGCAAGGATGATAAATAGTTTTGGATGCGCTATTACATGAGAATGACCCTCACACTTGTAAATTCAATCAATCTGTTTCAAGTTACAGACCAAGTTGTCGATGATGACAACATGATAGATGAAAGATTTGGAACTTTGATGAATAGACCTTTGTTGGTAATAGATTAGTCTGAAGAAGAAGTCATAGACCTAGACATTCTCACTTGTCCAGTGGAGAATAGAACTAAACAATGGTTAGATGAATGAATTGATAAGTTAAAAGAACAAGGTGATGACCTCACATATAGAGAGCTCAAGGATGACATAAGTAGTGAGACTAATAGTGCTGCCACTTCAGAACCCTTTGGGGAGGCATCCAAATCCCTTGATTTGATGTTAGGATCTAGGACTGCTGCATGTGAATAATAACTTTCACAATGATTAAATTGAAGGTCTTGAAAATGTAATTACATAATTCAAAATGCTTAAATAATCAAAGCAATAACAAAGTGATGAATAGAATATAAGAGAGATAGAAGAGAGAAGACAAAACACAAGTTGATAATGGAGTTTGCCAATATGGCTATGTCTCCAGGTCCCTCTCCAAAGAGTGGTTGATCCTTGATTATGCTCCAAACTGATTACAAGGCATCAATAGAATACAATGTCGAGTCTTCAAGAGTTTCAATGTCTTCCTCTTTCAAGTGCAGCAGAGTAACACTCCTTCAATGCAAAAATTCAGACGCTCAGAGTCTCCATACAAAATTCTCTCCACAATTTAGAATTCTCTTATAAAAATCACCACTTGCTTATCTGAAGTCCTAAATTCTCCCCTTTTTATACATAATTTTCCCATATGGGGTTAAACCACCATATTTAATAAAATAACCCCCTTACAACAAATTTCCCTTATTTTTACAAATAAAAAAATAATCTCAACCACTATTCCCTTAAAAAAACAAATTCTTCCATTCAGGTTCCATATTGTTTATTTATTTTTGTCTTTTCACATAGGAAAGCTATTTAGAGGTTGATTAGTTTTAATATTGGTTTTAACAACTATAATAAAACCAAACTGTCTCTCGTATATTCACGGCCCTCATAATTTCGGGCTATAAAAATCATAAGGGATTAAATTTGTTTTAAGTTTGGAGGTTAACATTAATTTTAGTTTTAAAATATCTTTTATGATATTTCAAGCCCCTAAAAATCTCCCTTAAAATCTTTTAAAATCCTCTAAAAATCTTTTAAGATCCTTAAAAATCTTTAAGAATCTTTATAAATCCCTTTGAAAATCTTGTAGTATGGGCTTTTAAAACTTAAAAGGTTTAATAATTTAAATATAAGGGAATTCAGATTTTAAATTTAAATAGTCATGTCATCATTTTTTCCACGTCATCATTCCTTCCACATCATCATGGTCAACCCTCAACTTTGACTGACCATAACTTTCACATATAGACTCAGATTTGGTCTGTTCAAAATGCATCAGAAAGCTCTTGATGAGATCTTTGACATGGTGATGAAATATGGAACATGTGGAACACTTCAATTTTTGACGATAAATATCCACCTGGATCAATCCTCCCCACTGGAGAGCTTTTGGACCTCCAAAAGTTACTTTTATTCAGGATTTAAGTGAGGGCATGGCCTCCCCACTTGTCCTATATCACTTGTCCATCTGTACACCTGGCTCAACACCACAATCGAGACTGCAATAACATAGTTGAATATATACATCATTCTATCACTTCCATAAGCATCTACATCAACTATTATAGCCATTAACCAACAAAAACTGACTAATATCAAGCTGAATAACAATACAGATACGAAAGAGAATGAATCAACATGTCTATCTTTGAAAACAAGAACATTTTTACCCAAGGGAATCTCCAAATTCCCAATCAAAAGTTGTAGACTTGGATCATCAATTCTTTCACTCAATGTTTCCTCATGCTGTACTGTTGGTGTGTCCTGCAACATCTGATTAGCCTTGATTACCTCAATTTCATGTCTAAAACCACCTGAATTAATAGACATAAGAGACAAATATTTACTTGCATTAATCACCCTTTTCAACTACCTTATGTTTGCAAAAGATTTATCAGTCTTGATTTTGTGAGAATGTACAATATACTTGATACTATCTTTAAATAGATGATAATGATTAAGCTCCTTGTATAAAATAGCCTTTTGATCATACAAATATGGGCTTCCCAACACTATCCCATAGATATCTAGTGGAACCACATCAAACTGTACCTCATCAACAAACTTACTTGTGATTGTAAATCTCAAAATGCACTGCCTTGTTACTTGCAATTCATTATTTTCACAAACCCAACCTAAAGGGTAAGGTTTCTTATGTTGTGTAGTTTTCAATCCCAAGTTCCTTACAACATCTTTAGAAATTAAGTTAACTTGAGATGCACTATCTATGAGTGCATCAATTTTATTATGCTTAGCAACAACCCTTATGTGAAATAGCTCATTTCTTTTCTTATGTTTAGGGACATTATTAACTTGAGAAGTAGAAGCACAACTATCAAAGGAAACATTGGCAATAGGAGCCTTACCTTTCAAACCCATTGCTGTTATCTTAGTTTCATCTTTAGACTCTGAACCAAGATCCATAACAACATTTGTGGACTCCTTACCTTTCTGTTTATGATCCCATTTCGGCTTCAACTCAGGATGCAACTACCAGCAGTGATCTTCATCATGACCTTTCCTATCACAATGAGAGCATGTGAGCTTATCATCCTTCTTCTTAATGGTAGTTGTCTTCTTCCCCTTTCCTGTATCTTCATATTTACCTTCAGACTTAGATGGCTTCTTGTTAGAATTATCAATTAAATTACCCTCACCTTTTAACTCTAAATGTGTACCTTGTACACAAAATTCATCCAGCTTACTAGGATTCAAAACCAAAATGGAATGTCTTAGATAAGACTGAAGACCACCTATGTACTTAAGCAAGGTATCCTAGGTGTACAATGGACATTCAATGCAATAGCCCTTTTCCTAAATTCATGGGTGTACTCTTGGACAGTTTGACCTTTCCCTTGCCTAAGCATTTTTCAACCCATCATTAACTATTGCATATGGCCTAGGGGATAAAATTGCTTCTTAAGAGCATTAACAAATTTTGACCAAGTTAAATTGACTTTACCATGTGAAATTTATTCCCAAGTTCTACTCTCCCACCAGGTGAGAGTTGTTTCTCCCAACCAAAGAGTAGCGAACTAGATCCTAGAAGCATCATCTAAGAGAGGTTGAACTCTACAATACACTTCTACTTGTTGAACCCATTCATCTAATTTCTCAGCATTTAATTCCCCACAATATTTAGGTAGATCAAATTTTACATCCAATTTAATTTTAGGCTTATGTGCAACCTTGAAAGGATTAGTAGAAGAAGTAGAATCTGTAGAAGAAGAAGGAGAAGATGGAGAAGAAGGAGAAGATGGAGAAGAAGGAACTTTTTGACGCTCATCACCAACTCTTGGTCTTTTCCCTTTTGTCCTTCCAATCCACATGCTTTTCTCGCTTTGACAAATCTCCTTTTTCGTGCTTCTTCCATTCCAGCATTTCCTACATTTCCTCAAAAAGAACTTTTACCTTTTTCTTCATTTTGAGAAAAGCTTTTTGAAAACTCTTCTCATCAAGCTTTGAACTTTTCCCAGCTTCCAATCCTTCCATCTTTGGAAAATTTCTTCATTTACCAATCTCAAGATTGTATTCTACAAGCGCGCCTTCACCTCACTATTTCCTAGATCATGTTATCATTCACCTTTGGGTATGTGCAGGATCATGATGGGCCAAAAAGTGGCAATATGATGGGTATGTGGTTGATGACTATTTTTTTACCCAAAATTGATGATATGAAAAGGGTTTTTAAAGGAGATTCTTAGCTTTCCACTTATATAAATTATGCTTTACTTTGAATTTAATAAGTAATTATTATTCATTTTCTATTCAAATTACAACTAAAGTCCTAATTGACATGCTGATTGAAAAACATCTATAGATTTCAAATGGTTTCACAGTCTTTGAATCCAAAACATGCATCACATTCTATGCTTCACATACTACAGGATTAAAGAAAGAAAAAATGAATTTCATGAAGTTTTGACCAAGTTAAGGTGGTCAGACATATGAGTTTTTATATTTTTAAAAAAGTTGTAATAAAAAAATCATAATTAATTATTTACTTGGAAAAAAATTACAAAAAATATGCATCACATCAGGGAATGATTCCTCTACTTATATCTAAAATATTATAAAAAATAATTATCATTTTATTGTGGTTAGGGTGGTCATACAAACACCTACCTTTTTTTTTTCCCCTGAAACTTAAGTAGGACTACATTGAAATTTCAAATTTTCACCAAATAGATTTTTTGTTTTAAACAAACGTAGTAGTTTAGAAATTACATTCAATTTGCTAAAAATTCTATTCTTACATATTTTTGAAATAATATACATAACTTATTCAAATTTTTACGTCAAGTTGCCTAACTCTGATTTTTCTAAACTTTTTGCCACTTAAGGGCCTGTTTTTTCCATGATGATCATGCACATACCCCTCTGCAAACACTAGTCACAATAAAGCTCTAATACCACTTGATTTGATGTTAGGATCTAGGACTGTTGCATGTGAATAATAACTTTCACAATGATTAAATTGAAGGTCTTGAAAATGTAATTATGTAATTCAAAATGCTTAAATAATCAAAGCAATAACAAAGTGATGAATAGAATATAAGAGAGATAGAAGAGATAAGAGAAAACACAAGTTGATAATAGAGTTTTCCAATATGGTTACGTCTGCGGGTCCCTCTCCAAAGACTCGTCGATCCTTGATTATGCTCCAAACTAATTACAAGGCATCAATAGAATACAATGTGGAATCTTCAAGAGTTTCAAAGTCTTCCTCTTTCAAGTGTAGTAAAGTAAAAATCCTTCAATGGGAAAATTCATACACTCAGACTCTCCATACAAACTTCTCTCCAAAATTCATAATTCTCTCATAGAAATCACCACTTGCTTATCCCAAGTCCTAAATTCCCCCCTTTTTATACACAATTTTCCCATATGGGGTTAAACCACCATATTTAATAAAATAGCCCCCTTACAACAAATTTCCTTTATTTTTACAAATAAAACAATAATCTCAACCACTATCCCCTTAAAAAAAAAAAATCTTCCATTTGGCTTCCATATTGTTTATTTATTTTTGTCTTTTCACATAGGAAAGCTATTTAGAGGTTGATTAGTTTTAATATTAGTTTTAACAATTATAATAAAACCAAACTATCTCCCATATATTCATGGCCCTCATAATTTTGGGCTATAAAAATCATAAGGGATTAAATTTGTTTTAAGTTTGGAGGTTAACATTAATTTTAGTTTTAAAACATCTTTTATGATATTTCAAGCCCTTAAAAATCTCCCTTAAAATCTTTTAAAATCCTCTAAAAATATTTTAAGATCCTTAAAAATCTTTAAGAATCTTTATAAATCCCCTTAAAAATCTCATAGTATGGGCTTTTAAAACATAAAAGGTTTAATAATTTAAATATAAGGGAATTTAGACTTAAAATTTAAATAGTTATATCATCATTTTTTCCATGTCATCATTCTTTCCACGTCATCATTCTTGCCACATCATCATGGTCAACCCTCAAATTTGACACCATAACTTTCACATACGGACTTGGATTTGGTCCGTTCAAAATGCATTGGAAAGCTCTTAACGAGATCTTCGACATTGTGATGAAATGTGGAGCATGGGGAACACTTTAATTTTTGACAAGTATCCACCTGGATCATCCCCACCTGCTACAAGATCCAGAAAGAGAAAGGAGGCATTAGAGCAACAATCCAAGCCCAAGGTTTGCACAAGAAAGAGAATAGAGGGGCCTCCTCCATCGAAGAAGGGGAGAACAAGGCCCTTTGTATTGGAAATGTCGACTATTTAGGAAGAGGAAACCCTGCCTGAGGAAGAAGAGCCCAAACATCCTCGCTCATCCCCACCAACCACATCCATCCCCACTACCGCTACCACTCCACCGCCTCTATCAACCCAATCATCACCCACCTTATCTCCACCTATTGTGGACATCTTTGTCCACCTTCCTTCCACCTCACCAACCACTCTGATGGTAGTGTTGGATTCCGCTTCCTCCACTACTTCCCCGTTCTCAACTTTCTCACTCCTACCTCCCTTGCCTACTCTGTCAACTTTTCCTCCCTCCATAATGACCACCACTATGGAAATGCCCACTTTTCCACATTCCTTTGTGACATATATGTAAAATGTACCTAAATAAATCTCTGGGGTAATCCTCGACCTCAAGGTTCAAGCCTTGATGGCCTAAACTAATGTTGGCTTGCCTCTTCCTCTGCCACCTATAGAGCTACCCAAAATGGAAGACACAATGAAAATATCATAAGAGATGGATAAAAAACATGCCAAATAATAAGGGGAGGCTACAAAGGACATTGCTAACGAGCCTTGAAATTTTGATAGGGATGATTACTTCGAGCACCCAAAGCTAGGGTGGAATGTGAACATTGATATTAAAGTGGCCTCTGATGATGAAGCATAATGAAGCCTTGGAGGAGAGAGAGATGAATAAATAAATGAGCCCTATGAGGTTGAAACCTCATATCAGAAGGAGGAAGTGCTTTGAGAACATGAAGATGTAAATGGAGGAGCTCATCTTGAGGAGCACCTTTTCAAATAAGAGAAAGTAGGAACTAATAGTGATGTGGAGATCCTTGAGGAACCTCCCCAAACCACCCAATATGAGAAGTGATGCATGTGGAAGAAGAGGTTCTCCTAGAGAAGTTGCTAAAGAAAGAAGAAGAAGAGAGCATGAAAGAAAGGAACATTGAGCCCAAGGAAGATAAAGAATCTTCCTAACAATATCTGAATGTCACTAAGGAGAATATACCTCCTACTGAGCCAAATAAAGGAAATGCTATACAAATAGAGGGCTTGAAAGAGGAAGAAAATGATGACAGAAGAATTCCGAATGATGATGAGGATGAGCATCAGGGAGAGTAGAATAAAGAGGAAGGTGATCATGAATCACCTAAGGGATGGACTAAAATGCCTAACTGGCTAGAATTCCAATTGGAAAAGAAGAAGGCTCTTGTGGTCGCTGATCCAAGAGTGAGGTTAGAGTAAATATTGGGAAGGGCCCAAACAAGAACAAGAAAAGAGAAGAAGGCCAAGGCCCATTCTCATATCATAGTGGATGCATCAGGGTCCCAAATGATACAAATCGCCACCTCAGTGATGGATAAAGATAGGGGTACTAGCTACAACATTTTGATGATCATCCTAGGCCCAATGACTCGAGAAAATAAGATAGATGAATTCTAGGGGTCTGTGGCTACTATTATGCATGAAATGAATAAAGATTAGACCACAAAGGAAGAATTAAAAGCATAGGTGGTGGATCTTACTACTTACGTCTAGTAGTGGACATCTACTGTAGAGGAGACTTCAGTAGAGACATCATTGCAACCCTCATTACTTTCCAAATAAGATATCAACAAGATGGAAAAGAGAAAAAAATGGACCAAGTCCATGTCTGTTTGGTTCAATAAGGTGATATCTACTAGTGATAAGGGAATTGACCATGATGTCACCATGCATAACAGGTATAGGAGCCTAGGGAAAGATATAGAAAGTATGATGAACACACATAATCATTTCCTCAAGGCCTACAAGATCACCTATCCAAAATTGGAGTGCATCCTCATCTACCTCAAAATATCTTGGAAGAGGAGTTGAAGATAGCGAAAGAGGACCACTAGCTAGTGGAGACACATGGTTGATGAACCTAGAGTATAGAAAAGAGGTTTTGGAGAACATTTTATGTGACCTAAAGGTTGACTATGAATGGGATTCCAAGCACTAGGCTGACAACGTGAAGTATTTGAAGTTGATGACTGATTTTTAGGTGCCCACCCTAGAGTTAGATACAGAAAAGGTCAAGCCTTTGTTTCACCAAAAAGTAGAATAAGGAGCTGCTGACACCCTGTCACCAAATTTTATGGATTTCACTACAAGGGCCTTTGTTTAGAATGAGCAAATGATGGAAACCGACTCAAAATACATAGAGAATCAATAGGAAATTATGGATAGAATCAAGAGGATGTCCTTCTAGATATTCAAATCCAAGCTCTCTAAAGAAAAGAAGCTTGTGGTTGTGTTTCAAAAATTTGTAGAATATGTAGGTGCTCAAAAGATATCTAGAAAGCTTATTATAGATGATGCATATTTGTCAAAGTAGTTGTGAAGGAAAGTGATAACTAAAAAATAAAACTATGATGGTGCCAAGGTCGCTAGGTGACAAAATAAGGAAAGGACAAAGATTTGTTTTATATTGTTATATTTTGGGGCTAGGTGAAACCCTAATGTAAAATGAATTTGGGCCACAACATGAAATTAAATCCTTGCCATTCATTACACTTTTGGAAAACTATAAATAGGGGTCTCCTCTCATTTTCAAAGAGAGAGTTGAGTTGTTGTGTAAAGGCATGCTACAAAAGTTTAGTGAGAATTGCATTATTTTGATGGGTTCTTGTGTTGCTTCACATGTGTGAATGATTCATCTCCTCAATATTAGATTCTAGCTTTGTTGTTTTAGTTTCAAATTGTTGTGGTTGTTAGTTTTATTGTTGCACTTTAGTAGTGAAGAATGTTATGGTGTTGATGCCTTCCATGTTCATACATTTTGCAGTTTGTTGATGATGAACAACAGTGTAAAGTTAGCATGAACATTACCCATATTTTTGCACTTAAGTTCATCTATTGTTCATGCTTAATGGTGAATGAATGGTTGAAAATTTGCAGACCTTATAAGATTGCACTAGTTTCATGAGACTGTAGGTTTCTTTGGTTAAGTGGAACTTAGTTTTAGGACTTGGTTTTCCACTATAGCATCCTCCATTGTTATTGTTCAACATTAGTCAAGCATGTTTAGGAAACTATCTATCCCTTTTCTCTTTTGAATTTTCTTTAAAAATTGAAGCTAAAGTAAAGTTCTAGCATTATTGCAAAGCTAAATTAGATGGTAATATGGAGTTTTAGATTGCTATTCTAAACTTTCAGCAATTGCACCCTACTTCTAGAATTATAAAACTCCTTTTGAAGACCCAATCCCCCCTAGGCTTAGCCAACCATAAATGCCCTTTGTGATTACCAGCAAGTCAAATCAATCAACTAGGTTGTTTTTGCAAGTCATGATCTGACACTTGAGAGACTGTGGGATATTTTGTGTAACTTGTTTTTAGGAATTATCTTTCAAGAGAGAACATTTATGTTTTTTCTATGTTGAGAAATGAAAAAACACCCATCAACAAAACTAGCACTAGGAGGGCCTACCTAAACTGGATCGAATTGGTTCCTTCTCCCCTGAAAGGTTTCATAAAGTACTTCGATCTACACTAGACAAAGGGGAATTCTATGAGCTCAAAACTCCTACCAAAGCTAAGAGATCCAAGAAAGGGGTAGCATCCACTTCATTCCCTATCATTCAACCTCCATCCCCTCCATCTCCTTCCGACCATCCATCCCATTCTTCTTCTTCACTTCTAACAACACCTTCTTTTCCCCATCCAGTCCAAATTGTCATTCCACCCTTCACCTCCCACAACCAAGGTGTTATCCCAGTTCCAACACTTCACTTCCAAGGCGTTGTCCTTCATCTAATCCCAAATGGTGATAGATCTAGTCGGTAGATGCATGTACCAATAGAAGGCCTTGTCCCCCAATGAGTAAGGGAAGAGCTGACAAGCCACACGCTCATGTTCTATCTATATATCCTTTAGAACCATTTGGAAAATCTTTATGTGCTCTTCTGTTGTCCTTTGTGGATCTCGTGGATAAAAATTTGTGCAAAAGCCCTCTGAATTCTTTGGCATGTCATGATCATCATTTAAAGACAATGGGGATGGGTTATTGCCCAGCCAAGCCATTGTGAGATGTGGAGGCTATTTTTTTTTTTGTAGCCACAAGTAATTGTAGCACAAAAAAAAATAGCCTCCACATCTCACAATGGCTTGGCTGGGCAATAACCCATCCCCATTGTCTTTAAATGATGATCATGACATGCCAAAGAATTTAGAGGGCTTTTGCACAAATTTTTATCCACAAGATCCACAAAGGACAACAGAAGAGCACATAAAGATTTTCCAAATGGTTCTAAAGGATATATAGATAGAGCATGAGCGCGTGGCTTGTCAGCTCTTCCCTTACTCATTGGGGGACAAGGCCTTCTATTGGTACATGCATCTACCGACTAGATCTATCACCATTTGGGATTAGATGAAGGACATATTTTGGTAGAAGTTTAAACTTCTTGTCAACCCCTTTGAATTTTACTAGAAGTTTGTTTCCATACAGAGGGAAGTTAATGAGCCTATTAGTTCCTTTATTGACTGGTTCCACAGAGCTTAGATGAAGTTATAGCCAACCTACATGGTTGATGATGCCTCTGCTCAATTGGTGTACTATGCTTCCTTGGATAATCTTACATCAAAATTGGTCAAAAGGATGCACCCATCCCCTGCCAGGTTGGTGGATGCATTTATAGAGGCAGTCATAGCCAACATGGACTTGAGGCAACACATTGCAGGTCCATTTCTCTCTTTGGAATCAACTACTCATCTAACCCAAATACAAGGACTTACACATGCCTTGGATAATAAAAAACCCATCCTAAATCAAATCCCTCAGCTACCAATAGTGTCGCATCTAGGGAAGCCCTTGAACCAAGTGCCTTTCATGCTTCAGTACTTGCAATCTTCATGGCTTTTCAATAGCCTGAAGTGCCCACCTATTCACAAAATTCAAAATTCCTGCCTGCCAATAAAACCAACCCATGATGCAACCGGATTTCCTTCTAAATTCATTATTGTAGTAGGGTAACACAGAGAAGGATCAAATTGATGAATTGACGAAGATGTTCAAGAAGTTGTCCACAAAGATGACACACCTAAGAAATCATAATAACTAGTTGTAGTCTTCTCAAAGGAATATTCAAGCTAATCTCAATTGGGACAACTATGATAACCATGATTCAAGCATATTAGCTAGATAAAATTATGAAAGATGACAAAATTGGAGAAAAAAAATCAAACAAAGACCTTTGTAAAGCAAAAATCAAACGTGGAATGCAAAACCGAACAATGGAGGTGTCCCTATCCCCATTAATCAACCAGCTAGTGTCAATATGACTACTAGAAAAGTCCACCTAGCAGAGGTTGCCCTATCCGAATGGTGTTGGATTCACAAGACAAACAAACATTTAGAGTAGGATTGTTTGAAATTTCAAACCGTAGTGGAAATATTTCAAGTAGAATTATAGAATGCAGTCGATGGTGCAGGATGAAGAGACTTAGTTCCTTTAGAGCCCTATGATTCCTTGGTGTTGGTAGTCAATCAAGCTTTATTTCCAAAAGATGAAGGTAACGCACCTGAAAAGGAAGTTGTGACCATGGATGGAAAAGAGAAAGAGGTGAGTAACGATGATGTTTTATCTCAAATTTTTGATTTAGTGGATAATTGTTTAGTAGATGAAGAGGATCCTTATGAGAATGAAGTCCAAATGTTCCACCAAAGAGTGATCCCATATAACCTAAGAAATAGACAAGTAGGTGGTCCTTTCATGACTTCTACCCCTCCCAATAACTTTAGCACTTTGCCTGATCCAAATTCTAGCAATAAGTCTACCTATCCTCATGTACCTACTGGGTATTTCAATAGGAATAGGCAACTGAACCAAACTCAGTGTCTTCCTACTAGTTCTTCTCAAGATAAATCATTTGAAGTGAAGGTTGAACAAATGGGAGAATACATGGTGGAGGAATTCAAGAAGGTTAAGTTGAGTTTGTTAGCTTTTGAATTACTCAGAGTCCTAGTGGTTAGAAATGACTTCTTTAGGATGCTTAATGGGACCACTTCATCCAAGTCAACTCAAGAAGTTCCTGCCAGGGTGGTTTCATTTGATACTACACAAAGTGTACTTGTGATTAGGGAAATCCTAGGAAAGAAACTGGATCAACTCCAAAATCAACAAGTAAATAAATAAGCAGCTAAAGAGCAACATCAAACACAAACCAGGGATAAAAAAAATGATAAAGACAAGGCCCAAGTAGCTTAGGACGATGTTTCAATGGGGTTTTTCTAGGGGAAGTTTGAGACCCCTCCTTTCTTGACAACAATTAAAATATTTGGCAAGAACCTACACAACTGTTTATTGGACTCGAGAGCTTCAGCCAATGCCAAGCCATTGGAAATGTTTAAGAATAACTCCAACCCCCTCTTAACGAAACGTAACTTAGTTGAATAGGACATAAGTGAGCATAGTTAGGGAATTGAACAAAATACCCATGAAAATTGTAGTGGATCCAAGGGTCTAGTAGGTAATTGACATCCAGGTTGTGGATATTCCCAACATGTATGACATTATACTGGGGTGAGATTTTTATCGTGCTTTGAATGGCTACACCGCAATAGATTATTCCCACTTATGGATACCATGGAAGGGGATGCCAAACTATATCTATATTGATCGAGATCCTTGTATGAAGTTCATGATCATAGAGAATAACAATACAAATGAGGTGTTGTTTGCAGAAAAAAATAGGGAATTATTGTTCCATGGCTTACTAGGGTGAAGAAGAGTTTCAAAGAGAGGAAGAAATAGTTGAACAGGTCTTTCTTGTATTGTGCAATGATCCCACTAACTTAACTCAATTCCCTGATAGTACAGAGGTTTTGATTGAATCCGACAATGAAGAATCTTATGAAGATGGTAATCTAGACTACTTGATGGATTCCAAGAGTTTGTGCGGAAATTTGTACAAGATCAACTCAATCTAGGAGCCAGAATGGACTTTCAGGAGCTACTACTACCCAGCTAGTGTTGGGTCCAAAACGTTTCTCATTCTAAATTTGAGTGCAACCTATACCAAATAGTAGTTGGGTGTATAATAGGGAAAGCCCTACCAAAAGAGAATCTTCTAGAAGAATGAAAATATCAATGTCAAACTGGGTCTACACAACCACTCAAGGATGCTGAAGCATAAACACAACCAAGAAAGGAAGCATGCTCAATCAACTCTGAAATCAAGGACTCTTCTAAGTTTTGGATGTTACGCTTTGATGGGTCCAAGTCCAAGCAATAAGTGGGAGTTGGCTTTGAACTTATCAGCCCTACATGTAAGACGTACTTTACGCTCATAGACTCCAATTTTATTATATGAATAATGTAGCAGAATATGAAGCACTAGTTCATGGACTTTTGATGACATTAAGAAAAAAAGTAAAAATGCTACAAGTATTTGGTGATTCTAAGGTTGTACTAAAACAAGTTAGGAAACTCTTCTCCTATGATGATAGAAGACTAGCAAACTATAGACATAGGGTATGGGATTTCATATAGGGACTAGATGCATTTAATGTTTAGCTAATCCCTTGGGGTAAGAATCAAATTGTTGATGCCTTAGCCCAAGATGCTAGCACCCTTCAACCCTTATCCTTAACTGGCTTGAAGAAGTTCACTATAGAGCTCACCGCTTCCCCATCAGGGCCTAACAACATTACCAACTTTCAAGTATTTAATGATGATAAGCACATCCTTGATTTCATAACAAGCTCCAATGTATTTGCAACCCAAATCATTGATGAAGTAGAATGCGAGGAAGTTGAGAAGGGGTTATCTACCTAAAAAAAAATATAATACCATGAGGTATGGTCCAGTTGGAAAGGATATTTGACTTAGATCAAATTAGGGATTAGGATCAATAGACTAAGGAGTCAATAGATAACTAGTGTGACGCTCATAATATGGGTACTACTGAAAAGGTTAAGAATGTGTTAATTGGAAAAGTTTATATATCAAAAGAGAAAAAAGGGATTATAGATTCTTTCCATACCTATCATGATGTGATTGCATGGAGCTACGAGGACTTGAAAAAATATGATACTTCAATTATCACTCATACAATTCCCTCCAAGCTAGATGTTAGACCTTTTTAGCGGTGTCAATGCTCGATCAATGTGCTATTGGAGCCAATTATCTACAAAGAAATTCAGAAGCTGCTATCCACTAGGATTATCTTCCTGGTTAGGCACTTGACGTGGGTGGAAAATTTGGTTTCAGCGAGGAAGAAGAATGGTGAAATTAGATTATGTGTGGACTTTCAAAATCTAAATAGAGCTTCTAAGAAGGGCAATTATCTAGTACCCTCACTAGATGAGGTTTTAAAAATAGTCAATGGATCTCAAATGATGTCTTTTTTGGATGGATACTCAAGACACAACTAGGTGATGGTGTAATACGAAGATAAGCACAAAACAATGTTCACTACCAAATGGGAAACCTTTGCATACATAAGAATGCCATTTGGATTGATTAATGTTGACACCATGTTTCAACATGCATGTTAATGGAAATTGCCTTTAAGGACCTCATTGATATGTACATCATCATATTTATGGATGACCTCACTTTTTTTCAAAGAAAAGGGGAGATCATGTCTTCAATCTGTGCAGGGTCTTTAAAAAATGTAGAGAGTTTAGCATCTCTCTTAACCCAAAGAAATGCATTTTCAGATTAACTGAAGGAAATTTGTTGGGATACGTGATCTCAGAAAATGGGATTTTAATTGATTTGGGATGCATCTAGACTATATTAAAAATTCAATCCCCAGGAAGCAAGAAATAAATGAAATCTTTCTTTGGAAAGATCAACTTCATCAGGAAGTTCATCATAGGTTTTACAAAAATTGTCAAACCATTGAACAACATGCTTAAGCAAGATGCTAAGGTTGAATGGACACGAAAATCGAACTAGGATTTTGAAGGAATCAATAAAGAAATTGCATATGCACTAGTGCTAGTCAGTCCAGACTATTTGAAGTCATTTTACATTTACTCATCTACTTCAGATCATTCATGTGCTAGCATGTTGACCCATAAAGATGATGAAGGAAATGTGCACCCCATTGCATTCATGAGTGCCCCCTTGAAAGATGCCAAATTGCGTTATCATAATGTTGAAAAGAAAGCCTATGCCTTGGTGAGGGGAGTTAAGAAGTTTCAGCATTACATCTTGAGGAGTAAGGTATTCACAATAGTATTAGATCCAGTAGTTAAGACCTTACGAATGTAGAATGAATTAGGAGAAAGAAGAGAAAAATGGGTTATATTATTACAAGAATACAATATGGAGATTCAACCCATGAAGCTAGTCTAAGGACAGAGCCTCACCCACACCATGGTAGAAACTGGTCTTGAACTTAGAGTGCAACAATACTAGCTAGAAGACATTTCCTTGAGTGAATGGTATGATAACATCATTTATTATTTACTAAACAACAAGTGCCTGTCATGACTGCAAGGAGTATAAAAACATGCTTCGAGATTGAAGAGAAACAACTACATGCTATGGGGATCCATACTGTATAAAATAAATCATGAAGGAATCTATCTCACATGCCTTGGAAAGGAAGAAGCAACTAAAGTGCTGAGGAAATTCCATGAAAAATTTGGCACTAGTCACAGATCCATCCCTTTGACTGCTCACCAGATCCTGTAGGCTGGATACTATTGGCTGACATTGTTTAAGGATGCACGTAACCATGTTAGAACCTACAACGTCTATCAAACTACCACAACTCGAGAAAGGTATGTTGCTATCTCATTGCAACTAGTCACAGAGGTAAGGCCATTCATTTAGTGGGGACTTGAATTCATTGGTCTGGTAATCCCACCATCCTCTACAGGCCACAAGTACATTCTAACCACTTATGATTATTTTACTACATGGACAGAAGTGATAACATGTAGGTAATGTACAATTGAAGTAGTTACTTATTTTTTAGAATGTTTTATTTTGAATCACTTTGGTTTCCTATTTTCCCTCATTTGTGACAATGGTCCTGCCTTTTCATCCCTTAAGTTTTCTAGTTAGGCCTCTGATTATAGTATTGTGCTTAAATTCTCCTCCAACTACTACCCTTAGAGAAACAACCTAGCTAAATCCACTAACAAAAACCTCCTTACTGTAATAAGAAAACTAGTTGACAAGAATCCAAAAGACTAGCACACCCAACTAGATTTTTCTCTCCAGGGAGATCGTACACATCATAAGGATGGCTTGGGAAATTCCCCATTTCATCTTGTTTATGGATTAGAGCCAATTTTCCCAATCTAGCTCAAAAATTCCCACACTCTAGTTTATCAACAAATATTATGATGAGGGAGAATGTTAAGAGATTTGCCTTGCTGAGTTGCTCCATTTAGAAGAAGTCTACAATCAAGAAATAATTTTTTTTGCCAAAGTGAAGGCCTGTAGGATTGTTGATTTAGTCCTCTATTGGGACAAGGCCCATGAAAAGAAAGAGGGAAATGATAAATTCAACAACCTATGACTTGGCCTCTTTTAGATTTCAAAAATTATAGGAGTAATGACTTTCGCCTCAAAATGCTCACTGGAAAGGATGTCCTACTACTCATCAATGGGCAATTCCTCAAGCATTATTTCCTTTCTTGAGCTTCTCAAGATCACTCTTTGTATATAGTTGCATATATGTTATCTTAGGTTCTTTTTCTTTGCTACTTTTCTTTTTCCTTGCTTTCATTCGCTTTCTCGACTCTTGCTTTTGCTGAGGGTGTCTTTATGTTTGGACGTGGTGATCATGTTTGGCTAGTCAGAAGGCCTAATTTTCTTCCCCCTCTCATTTGTTCTCTAGATAAGTCTTCATCTATTATTGTGGATTTCTAAACGCTCTTGTGAAGGTAGCTTCCTTACTTAACCTCCTATTTGATTTAGGGTACAACCCTTATTTGAATCCCCTAATGTTTATCTTAGATTACACACTAAAATACACTTTAAATATTTCTAATGAGTTATGCAATAGTCATTATGAGGTCTTAACAAGTAAAAAATTCTAAGTCTGCTTCAATGACCACTGTGATTCCAAACCCACTGTAAGCCTCAATGCTTATGTAGTTGAGCAAAAAGAGTATCAAAAGGAAATATTAAAAGAAAAGGAAAAGAAAATGTTAAAACCATCAATTGTATGGGTGTCCAAGCAACTCTATTGGGGCTATGGATGCCTGGATAGCAATAGAACAATGTTTGTGAGATCACATCGACAACTCCATCAAGGCTATGGATGCTTCACTGGAAATGGGGCAATGTCCAAGCGACTTTTGCGGTTAAACAATGTATGTAAGTCGCCTTAATTGATTAACTACTATTTGTTGTAATCTCTAAAGGAAGGGAATTAACTCATTGCACACATGTCTCTAAGGTACTCTATAACTCAATACAACTAAGCATCCCATCCTCCTTTATGTTCCTAGTTCACTTATGGAAACTAATTTCTAGTCTGTGAAACTAGAGATTTTGAGCTCTGGATGAATCCTTACCCCTAGAATGCTTAGGAGCATTCTCCCAATGGAGTCGCCATTTTCTGTGCCTATAGCACACATGCCCACTTGAACTCAAGACTCCCTCTTTCCTTTTTGGTGTAGTTAGGTCATTTTTTCTTTTGCCTCATTTTGTGTGCTCTTAATTTTGAGCTCAAATTGGTCAAGTGCTGCAAAGTTATTAATTCCTTATTGAAAAAAATTCACCATCCCCAAATTTCCTCAATCATTGGCCTAAGCAGGAGTGCCCTTGTGGGTTTTCCTTGGTCCTTTTCCCGAGAGTCTTCCTAAACTTGTGGACCAACACCTATGGGTTTCCCCTGGTAGGTCATTACTATCCCTTAGTCGCTAGGTTAATGGCCAAAATAGGATGTCTACCTGCATGGTAGGTCCTACAATGACATTGGATATCTGAGTCTACGCAAGTGGCTGTGCCACATCAGGTTTTTGGAGCCTCATGTACCTCACCTACCACCATACCTAAACATAAATGCACCTCATAAATTCCCTTTGGCCTATAAATACACACTCAGACCTATCATTTTCACTAGTGCATTTTCAAATTTTCAAAAAGAGAAATGGCAAACAATAAGTACCCACCTGCACAAGGATTTTTGTTCTGTTTGGAGTTGGATTTCTCTACACTATTTGTAGAGTTTTAGAGGTAGGAATTTTCATTCTTTTTTGTGTGGTTTCATTTTAAAATTTTAGGGTTTCTAAAAATGTAAAGAAAGATCTATGAACAAAACCTTAACTCACCCTCAAAATTTCACCAAACTTCACATTCCCTAAATTTGCAACATCATCCAAACTTTTTCCATCATCCAAAGTCAACTAGGTTGCGTTCGCCTTTGCACAGGTTCCCTTTGCCTTTTCCATTCCTCTTGTGGCCGATAAAGCCTTGCAACTTGCACCAATTCTTGGGTTGTTCTTAATCAAATCCGAAGAAACCTCTGGAAGCGACTAAGTTCTAAGCCTCATGTGAGAGCCCCATTGCGGGATGTCGGTTGTGGGTGGATGTCTCCCTTTTGGTGTTCTTTAGTAGGAAATCTCTCACACCCTCCCACAATGTGGGACCTGCATGCCTCATCGTCACCAACTCATTGCTGATCCTGAGCTTGTCCAACACAAAATTGCTAACTCAAAAACCTCTTGTGAGTTGATTCATTTAGGGTTCTCATGGCAGGTGGCCACCATTCCTCCACTACTAACTAATGACCTAGCCCCAATGGCTTTCCATGTCATGGGTTCTTCCCTCAGGACCACTGTGAATTTTGCAACCCTAAGCACTTGAAAAAATTAATAGAGTTTCAGAGCCTTTCACTTATTGCTACTTAACGACATAGCCACTCCACTCGTCCACGTAGTAGACCCCGCTACCTCCATTTCCAATTAGGATTTTCCCAAAAAAATGCTAAGTTAGTGAACTCTCATGTGGGATGGTCTCTGCAAGTGTCCATTTGCGGATCACCCCTACTTCTTCGGCATGACCCAGTGCCCGAGCAACCCTGTTTGTCCACACTACAAACTGTGCCCAAGTTATTTCTCTTTTAGGTCTTCAATGAAAACTCAAGAGTGCATGAACACCCTAAGGGCCTATCTATGCGAGATGAACCATGCGAGCCACCCTCCTTTCAAAGTCATCTCTTAACAAGAAAACTTCAATGACTGCTTGATGGTTTCCCTTTGCACACCTAAATTGATCAAATCTTATGGAAGAACTCATGTCATCCTAACCACTCATGGGCCCTGCATTGCGGAACTTTGCCTGTGGGTTTCCATCCCTTGAAAGTAGTTGACTTAGCTAGTGAGTTTTAGCATCCTTCCACCTAGCAATATCCACATGTCCCAAACCTACAATGCCTTAATGTACGACTTGATTATGTTAGCATCCCCTAACCTAATTTCCGCACGTGATGAAGAATCTCACAATGAATTTGACTACCAACTTGTTAATGCGAAATCCTTGCTGTGGAACTCTATCTTCGGGTCTTCATGGCCTCTCATAGGTTATTTAACTACCTTCCTCCTAATAGCTTTCAGATAGGGGAAACCTGCACTCTTAAAGCCACATTTGTCTAAATGATCCCAAAAAGATGCAAGTACCTAATAGTGATGAAATTTGTGAACCTATGATGATATATGAATCAATCTAACACTCGATCTACATGATTTAATTGGTGTTTGCTCAAATTTCTATGAAATTTTTTTTATTGCATTTGGTGTATACAATATTTTTGGAACCTATTGCACGGCCTTTTGAGAAGCCTACGTAGAAACTCGACAAAGGAAAGAAGCCCGCTCGCACTCCCAGGGGAAAGGAAGAAAAGGAAAAAATGAGGTATGAGTTCCATGGATTCAAACAAACATGAAAGATCACTTCTAGCTGGGAAATGATCTTAGACACTAACTTTAGGCATGTCAGTGTGGATGAATTCAGAGAGAGTTATGTAGAACCCCCAATAGATGGGGTAGTGAAAATTATAAAAAGTGGTTTGGCCAAAGATGTTGGTTTCCCTCCTTCACTCATAGCTCCATAGTTGGTAATGACCTACTAGGAGTGTTATCACTTCAATAGAAAGATAATTGACCATGATGGAAGAGTATTAGAAGATTTGTCGGCCAAATCTATCGATAGGACCTTCGGCATCCTAGTCTTTGACAAAATGGAAGAAGTGGAGAAGGAATCCACCTATAATGTATGGAAAATAGATCCTATCATGTGCAAATGGACAATCAACCAAAACTGGTTGAAAGAAAAGAGGGAAATCACTACCAAGGTTCCCTAGACCTTAAACAAAAGTGACTTCTATAAGCAGTATCATGACCTTGTCACACTTTTGAGAAAAGCAATGGGCTTGCCTACTACCACTTTCTTTGAAAACTGGATGTTCTATTTCATCGAAGAGATCCTTGAGGGAAAGACCAAATTCCATTGGATGAAAATGATTAGCGACAACATTCATCAATAGTGAATGGAGGTAAATAAGCTCTCTCACTTTTTCATGACTTCCTATTTGGTCTACCTCGTAGTGGCCAAGTTCCCATACAAGGGATTGTTCTGCACCAGAGACTTGGGAACCAAATAAGGGCAGTTGAAAGTATATGACTACTACCCTCAACTAAAATATATGAACTTCAAGAGGGAGTATAGAAGACTGAACAATACCTTTATTGGGAATATAATTAGACTCCTAGGTGGAGATTTCAAAAGAAGAGTAACACATAGTGCACTGGATTTCATGAAGGGTTCTGAATATTTATTCATCCAATTCCCAAAGTTCACCTACATCAGACTCGAAGGATTGTTGGGAAGGCCATATAGGTTGCCACACTATCCTAATGACTATATCATCATGTTGGAAGCAATTCGGCAGCTGCAAACCTCCCACACATTGTTAAGAAACAAACACAAGGTAGTAGTTCCATATCCTCTGACTCTTGGGAAAGGTATGTATGCTTGCCCTGCTACCTAATGCATGGAATATTTAGAAAAGGAGTTGGCCAAGTATAATATTGACCTCCATATAGATAGAGGAGGAGTAGACCCCAAGGGAAAATTGAAGAAATGGGTTGGGAGAGAGTATGCTCATCACCCTCATATTGAGGATTTATGGGCCAATTGTAATAATGATAAAGACATGCAGATGCACCATTACATGAGAATGAACCTCACACTTGTAAAATAAATCAATATATTTCAAGTTCTAGACCAAGTTGTCGATGATGACAACATGATAGATGAAAGATTTGGCACTTTGATGAATGCACATTTTCTGGTAATTGACTGGTCTAAAGAAGAAGTCATAGACCTGTACATTCTCACTCATCCAGTGGAGAATAGAACCAAGCAATGGTTAGATGAACAGATTGCTAAGTTAAAAGAACAAGGTCCTGACCTCACATACATGGAGCTCGAGGATGAGATAAGTTGTGAGAATGATAGTGCTACCACTATAAAACCCTCCAGGGAGGCATCCAAATCCCCACTTTCTACAAGATCTAGAAAGAGAAAGAAGGCATTAGAGTGACAACCCAAGCCCAAGGTTTACATGAGAAAGACAACAAAAGGGCCACCTCCATTGAAGAAGGGGAGAACATGGACCTTTGTGTTGGAAATGTCAACTATCTAGGAAGAGGAAACTTTGTTCGAGGAAGAAGAGCCTGAATGGCCTCACTCACCTCAAAAAACCACATCCATTCCTAGTTGCCGCTACCACTCCACAATCTCTATCAAACCAATCATTTTATGTCTCATCTCCACCTGCTATGGAAATCTATGTTCACCTTGCTTCCACCTCACCAACCGCTTCGGTGGTAGTGTTGGATTCCTATTCCTCCACTACTTCCCCACTCTCATATTCCTCGCTCCCTCTTCCCTTGCCTACTTTGTCAAATTTTCCTCTCTCCATAATGACTACCACTATGGAAATGCACACTTTGTCGCATGCCTTTATGACATATATGAAAATTGTACCTAAAGAAATCTCTGGGGCAATCCTCGACCCTAAGGTTCAATCCTTGATGGCTCAAATTTCACGCAGTGAGCCTCTTGTAATCATTTTTGATATTCTTTATAGTGTGAGTTAATCCTCACCGTTGTTTTTCCCTTATTGGGTTTTCCTTGTAAATCTCATGTTATTGTGTTTGTGTGATGGTTTTTAGTTTCTACACTAGTATTTAATGTTTATTCTATTAAGTATTGTTAAGGATTAGTTTTGTTGAATGAATTAAAGTTTAAATTTGTGACAACTAATTCAACCCCCCTCGTAGTTGTCTTGTTCAACAATTGGTATTAAAGCTTGGTTCCTTGGTGAAGAGCTAACTGCTTGAGGAAGGTCTAGGATGGCTAGAAAAATGACTTATGATTATTCAAGGTTTGATGTAACTAATTATGCTATATATAAAATATTGATGGAAGAATATTTGGAGTATTGTGAATATGATGTGGAGAAAGCTTACAAGAATCCTTACACTCCTCTTGCTAATGGTCCAAATATGACTAATGAGATCAAAGCACATGAAGTGAACAATATGGCGTAATATATTTTAAAGAACAGTCTGGTACATTTTGAGTTGACTAAGATTCAAAATTTGAAGACTACTAAGGAAGTCTAGGATGATTTGCAAAGGGTGCATGAAGGTGATGAAAGGGTATGTGCAGTATCATCATGGACAAAACAGGCCCTTAAGTAGCAAAAAATTTAGAAAAATTAGAGTTAGGCAACTTGATGTAAAAATTTGAATAAGTTATCTATATAATTTCAAAAATATGTAAAAATAGAATCTGTAGCAAATTGAATGTAGTTTGTAAACTACTAGGTTTTTTTTAAATCTATTTGGTGAAAATTTGAAATTTCAATGTAGTGGTACTTAAATTTCAGGGAAAAAATAAGAAGTAGGTGTATGTCTGACCACAGACTAACCACAATAAATTGATAATATTTTTTTATAAGATTTTAGATATAAGTAGAGGACTCATGCCCGATGTGATGCACATTTTTTTTGTAATTTTTTTCCAAGTAAATAATTAATTATTATTTTTTTATTAATTTTTAAAAAAAATTTAATAAACTTGTATGTCTAACCACCTTAACTTGGTCAAAACTTCATGAAATTCAATTTTTTTTTTAATCCTATAGTATGCAAAGAATAGAATGTGATGCATTTTGGATTCAAAAAATGTGATACCATTTTAAAGCTCTAAATTTTTTTCAATCAACCTATCAATTAGGACTTTAGTCGTAATTTGAATAGAAAATGAATAATAATTACTTATTAAAGGGTATGTGTGGGATCATGATGGGCCAAAAAGTGGCAATATGATGGGTATGTGTAGGGTTGTGGCTGATGACTTTTTTTTACCCAAAATTGATGAAATAAAAAGGGTTTTTAAAGGAGATTCTCAATTTTCCACCAACATAAAATATGCTTTAATTTGAATTTAATAAATAATTATTATTAATTTTTATTTAAATTACGACTAAAGTCTGATCGATAGGCTAATTGAAAAAATCTATAGCTTTCAAACAATATTACATTTTTTGAATCTAAAACATGTGTCATTCTATGCTTCATATACTATAGGATTAGAAAAAGAAAAATTGAATTTCATGAAGTCTTGACCAGAGTTAAGTTGATCAAACATACAAGTTTTTATATTACAAAAATTTGTCATAAAAATTCATAATTAATTATTTACTTGGAAAAAAATTACAAATGTGCATCACATTAGGGCATGAGTCCTCTACTCTACAATATTATAAAAAAATATAATCATTTTATTGTGGTTAGGGTGGTCAAACAAACACCTACTTCTTAATTTTTCCCTGAAATTTAAGTACTACTGCATTGAAATTTCAAATTTTCACCAAATAGATTTTTTTCTTTCTAAATAAACCTGGTAGTTTAGAAACCACATTCAATTTTCTACATATTTTATTCTTACATATTTTTGAAATAATATTGATAACTTATTCAAAATTTTACATCAACTTTCCTAACTCTAATTTTTCTAATTTTTTCGCCACTTAAGGGCCTATTTTTTCCATGATGATCCTGTACATACCTTAAATTCAAAGTAAAGAATAAATTATATTAGTGAAAAGTTTAGAATCTCCTTTAAAAACCCTTTTCGTTTCATAAATTTTGGGTAAAAAAATAGTCGTCAATGACATACCCATCATATTGCCAATTTTTGGCCCATCATGATCGTGCACATACCCGAAAGAGTTAAAGAAGCAAAATTACAGAATTTGGAGACATGGTTTGAGCTTCTACACATGTCTAAAGATGAGGATGTTAAATCGTATGTACGGAGATTGGATGAGATAGTGGCCAAAATGCAAGGACTTGGTTCCACTGTAGATGAAACTAGAATTGTAAAGAAGATTCTTAGAACTCTCCCTGATGCCTACAGTGAGAAGGTGTGTTGTATTGAATAGAGTATAGATTATAAGACCTACACTAAAGATTTGTTGTTGGGATTTCTAACATCTTATGAGATGAGGAAGTCAAGTATGAGGAATGGATGCAAATCAAAAATTGATTTTAAGGCTACAAAAGCTATAGATCTGGATGAAGAAATTTTTGATGAAATAGAAGCTAACTTTGTGAGAAGGATGAGGAAAGGCTCTGGTAAGTATGAAGGTTATTTACCCTTTAAATACTTTAGTTGTGGATAAATAGGTCATTATGTTGCAAAGTGTCTTGAAATAGCTAAGAGGAATAAACAAAGATATGAGAAAGAAAAGAAAGGAAAAAAGATAAAAAAAGAATATTATGTGAATGAGAATGCTAGTATATCTGATGAAGATTCTGATTATGAAGATCTTGATGACAATGAATGATTTTTCTTGGCTATAAAGGATGAACCTACTTCTACTAATTATGAAAGATAGGTAAAGGAAATCTCTTCAGAGAAGGAGAAAAATGAAGGTATTGTTATCTCTTCCCTACATGCTAAACAAGAAAAGAACAATTGGGTTGTTGACAGTGGTTGTTCACATAACATGACTGGTGATAAAAGTAAATTTTTTAAACTTGAAGATATGATGGAGGCTTGGTTATGTTTGGAGATGATATTGGTGCTAAAATTTGTGGGATAGGTTAAATAAGTTTTGATGGCAAGCATAATATTGATGATGTCTACTATGTTAGGGGTTTAAGGCATAATATTTTGAGTGCTGGATAGATGTGTAGTAAAGGATATGACCTTGTGCTTAAGGATGAGAGATGTGAAATATGGAAGGGATTCAAAACATTGGTTGTTGTAGGAAAGAAATATGAAGGAAATATCTATCAACTTAAGGGTGTTGATGGACAATTCTTTATGAATCAGATTAATGATAGCTAGTTATGGAATAGGAGAATGTGTCACATGAATTTTGATAACTTGGAAAGGATTAGTGAAATTCAATACATGAGAGATTTACCAAGAATTACAAAGCCTATTAATACTATTTGCAATAATTATCAATTTGGAAAGCAAGCAAGAAGTCATTATAGATCAAAGGAATAGTCTACTATTGGACTAATAGACTTAATTCATATAGATCTTTGTTGCCCTACAAGAGTGAGAAGTCTACAAGTTGAAAGGTAATTTATGGTTTTGAATGATGATTATTGTAGATAGACATGGGTTACATTTCTTAGAGAGAAATCAGTGCATTAGATAGATTCAAGACGTTCAAAGCTATCGTTGAAAATTAAGTAAACTTGAAGATAAAATGCTTAAGGTCTAACAGAGGTAGAGAATTCACCTGCTATGAGTTTAATATTTTTGTGAATTGCATGGAATAAGAAGATAGTTATCTGCTCTGAGGACTCCTTAGTAGAATGAAGTTGTTGAAAGGAAAAACACAATAGTTCAAGAGGCTACTAGATCAATGATTATTGAGGCTACTTTACTAGAAGTTTACTAGAGAGAAGATATTCATACTACTGTGTATGTATTCAATCAATTTAAAGAAAGAGAAAATAGTAAAAAGATGCCCTATGAGCTATGGTTTGGAAGAATTCCTAATATCAAGTATTTCAAAGTATTTAGAAGAAAATGTTATATCAGAAGAGATGAAGAAACCTTTGGTAAGTTTGATGCAAGAAGTGATTAAGGTATTTTTTTTGGATATTCTACTAAAAGAAAAGCATACAAATGCTTCAATAGGGTATGTGTAGGATCATGATGGGCCAAAAAGTGGTGATATGATGGGTATGTGTAGGGTATGTGGTTGATGACTTTTTTTTACCCAAAATTGATGAAATGAAAAGAGGTTTTAAAGGAGATTCTTAGCTTTCCACCAATATAAATTATGCTTTACTTTGAATTTAATAAATAATTATTATTCATTTTCTATTTGAATTACAACTAAAGTCCCAATTGATAGGCTGATTGAAAACCATCTATACCTTTCAAACGGTATCACATTTTTTGAATCCAAAACATGCATCATATTCTATGCTTCACATACTATAGGATTAAAAAGCAAAGAATTTCATGAAGTTTTGACCAAGTTAAGGTGGTTAGACACATGAATTTTTATATTTTTTAAAAGTTGTAATAAAAAATCATAATTAATTATTTACTTGGAAAAAAATTACAAAAAGATATGCATCACATCAGGACATGAGTCCTCTACTTATATCTAAAATCTTATAAAAAAACATTATCATTTATTGTGGTTAGGGTGGTCAGACAAACACCTACTTCTTATTTTTTCCCTAAAATTTAAGTGCGACTGCATTGAAATTTGAAATTTTCACCAAATAGATTTTTTTTTAAAACAAACCTAGTAGTTTAGAAACTACGTTCAATTTGCTATAGATTCTATTCTTACATATTTTTGAAATAATATAAATAACTTATTCAAATTTTTACGTCAAGTTGCTTGACTCTAATTTTTCTAAATTTTGTCGCCACTTAATGGCCTATTTTTCCATGATGATCTTGCACATACACAATAAAAGAATGATAAAGATTGTAGAAAGTGCAAATGTAGGTTGATGAGAAAATGATGAATTCAATTGACATTGACGGATATGTATTTGATGAACCTAAATGTGTAAGAATTGAATATATTGTGGAAGAACAAGAAAAATGATGAGCAAGAGAAGCATAATGAATAGAATGAAAGAGAAGAATAATCTCTAGTGGTATCACCTAAGACACCTTATATATGTGTAGACGAATCATTCAAAAAGTTAAATTATTGGCGATAAGACTAAAGGAGTATTAACTAGAAGTAGAGCTGGTGTTGAAATTAATTTGTGTTTATGTTTTGAGATTGAACCAAAGAATGTACATGAAGCATATATAAAGATGAACATTGGATGGAGTACATGAAAGAATAACTTATGCAAATTGAGAAAAATCAAACATGGGAATTGGTCCCAAGGCTAGGAAATAAAAACATTATTGGATCAAAGTGGGTATTCAAAAATAAGTTGAATGAGAATGGAGAAGTGGTTAGAAACAAATAAAGGCTTGTGTGTAAAGGTTACTAAGGAAGGCATAGATTTTCAGGAAACTTTTTCTCTCGTAGCAAGAATGGAAGCTATAAGGATGTTCCTAGCTTTTTCTGCTCTTAAAAACTTCAAGGTCTATCATATGGATGTCAAGTCAACATTTTGAATGGTGAGCTAGAAGAAGAGGTTTACATGGAACAATCAAAAGGATCTTAGTTGTAAGATCAACCAGATATGGTGTGAAGATTGAATAGAGCCTTATACGGATTGAAGCAAGCTCCTAAAGCTTGGTATGTGAGGCTAGACTGCTATTTAATTCAACAAGGTTTCAACAAAGGTATGATAGATAGTAATCTATATTTTAAGATTAAAAATGACAAAATCTTGATTGTAGTTGTATATGTTGATCACATTATTTTTGGAGAAAATGAAAATATGTGCAAGATGTTTATGGAAGAGATGTAGAAAGAATTTAAAATTTCTATTTTGGAGAAATGAATTTCTCTTGGGCTACAGATTAATCAAACAGAGAAAGGATTTTTTATTTCATAGTCAAAATATGTGAAAGAGATGTCGAAGATGTTTGGGATGGGTAGTTCTAAATCAATATGTACTCCTATGGTGATTGGTTGAAAATTAGGTAAAAGTGATGATTCACCTAAGGTTGATCAGAGCAAGTATAGATCTATGATTGGTGGACTATTGTATTTTACTACTACTAAACCAGATATTATGCATGTTATCTATCTTGTGGCTAGATTTCAAGAAGATCCTAAGGAAACACATGTTTCTGCTATTAAAAGAATATTTAGATATTTAAATGGTACTTGGTATTATCGATTATGGTATCCTAGAGATATTGATTTTACTCTAAATGCCTATATAGATGTAGATTGGGATGAATGTGTAGATGACAAAAAGAGAACAAGTGGTGGTGCATTCTCTTTTGGTTGTAGATTGGTGGCATGGTTGAGTAAAAATAAATATTTTGTCTTCTTTTCTACTACTAAAGATGAATATATTATTGTTGCATCTTGTTGTACACAAGTTCTATGGATAAAATAGATATTGAAAGATATCAAAGTGGTGTATGATAATCCTATTTCTATCTTCTATGATAATACAAGTGAAATTAACATTTCAAAGAATCCTATGATGCACTCAAGGATGAAGCATATATCTATCAAGTATCATTTGTTGAGAGAGAAGGTCATAGAGAATGAAGTAAAACTTGAGTACATTTCAATGAAGGATTAGATTGCTTATATATTTATGAAGGCTCTTCCTAAGGATAAATTTAAGTATCTCCAAGAGAAATTAGGGGTCATTTCCACTCATTTCTTGAACTAGATGCATCAATCTGGTAGATCTATGGATCTATCTTTCTTCTAGACTAATGTTTTGGTGGCTACCTCTCAAGGGGAGTAGGTAGTTTTAGGTGTTGTCATTAAGATTATTATTTTTTCTATCAAAAGGGAAATCAATGTAAAATATATTTTTCCCTTTCCATTGATGTCAAAGGGGGAGAGGGAGCATGTGAAAAAGGAGAGGAAGCATAGGAAGCATGAAAAAAAATGAAGAATAAAAAAACTATCTAATAAGAGGGAGAAACAAAAAGGAACAAGAGGAAAAATCTTGAGAAGTGTATTAAGAGCTAGTATGGTTTCCTGGATGTTTTTTCACATCATGTGTTTCCATTAATTAAAAAAGGGGATATTGTTGCAAGCATGAAAAGAATAAAGGTATTTTCATTGATGTCAACTAGTCAATTGGTTATCAATTGATTGTTGTTGTCATTAGTGTCATGGATAAAGGTTATTGGTTGTATATGTTGAGGATATTGAGAAAATTGTAATGAAGATATGTTGTAGGTGTTTAGTGGTTGCTCCAAGTTTTTATCTTATTTTTGTGTGATGCAAATATTTTGATCATGGTTGTTGGAAGCTAATATATCCAAATTTTTGACTATTGATTCATTGTACAATGCGAGTTATGTTCACCAGTTGTGAACTATGATTTTCTAGTGTTTCTATTTGAGGTCCTGGAGAAATGTTGTTTGTCCAGATTTGTCTTTGTTAAAGTCTTATGACTTGTGGCTCTAGAGTTGAGTTGTTTTGGTTGTATTGAAGATAATTTTTGTGTCTAGAAGTTTTGTGCTTAATTATTCTATGTGTTTTACACTAGTTTGGCCAACCTCACGTTGAAAACTATCTTAAGAGTTGATGAAGCATGTTGGATCTATTTGGGTCCTTACGAAGCATGTGTTTGGGTCACCCTCATTCTAATTCCACCCTAGGATGTTTTGGAATTGATCTAATTTGAATTTGAATTTGGATGTCTAAGTTTGGATATTTTTCAAAGTTGAAGATGGTATACATATAGGATGAGTTAGTGGTGAAATACATGATAGAAAGAGGAAAGAGAGATAAGTACAAATAAATAAAGTAGATATATGGGGTATTGATGTGAATCAGTGAGTGTGTGTGATGTGTGTTTGGAAAATCAGTGTGAAGCATAAATGATGAGTTTTTCAAATGCAGTGAGCTGAAAATTTACTCTATCATTCATGCATGTCTGCAAGTGGTTGAGAACATTGTGGTGTATTTCTCCATTGAATTGAGATTGTCTTCTCTCTATAGTGTATCTCTTCTATCTTCTTTGTATCTTTATGGCAATGAGCAGGCCAAGGATAACTTTAAGAAACCCCTCCTCAGTGAAGGTGTAAAATCTTGGCGAATCTTGGCTAAGTGCTATAATTTTCTTGACTAATATTTCCTTTTATTTGAAAAAATTATTAATCTCTCTAGCGAATCTATGCACATTATTAAAAAAAATTGTAAAATGCTAGTGAATCTTAATGAATAATTGGTAAAAATAATAATTACAGTGGCAAATCCTAGTGAATAATCACTAAAAAGATTAATTACAATGGAAAATATCTTCTTTAAAAAATTTCATAGTTGGTTGGTGTTGTTCCCCCATATTTTTTTGGTTTTTTGTAATATTGAAGTTGGGGCCCAGGGGTAGCAACCACCGGTGGGGTCAAGGGTTAGGGTCAAGGGTCAACACCCCTTGTAGGGGTTAAGGGGGTAGATTCCCCTTATGAAGATTGAGGGGGAAATGCCACCAAGCATAAATTCACTATCAAAAATGCATTTGAGCACACATGGATTAAGTATTTTTTTAAAATATCACTTTAAAAATAAGACTAAATGAAAAGGGAAATTGTTACCATTGATTAGCTTTTTAATCAAATTGTTGTAGGTTGATTATGTGACCTATATGGATGTGTCATTTAAAAGGCTTATTGAGGCCCAAAATTTTTTCTGGGCCACATGATTAAATCTAATTGTGTAGCCCAAAAAAAATTATGGGCCTCAATAAGCCTTTTAAAAGGAACGCGTATATAGATTGCAAAATCAACTTGCAACCATCCAATTAAAAAGATAATCAATGATTCAATGGAAATAAATAAAAGTCGTATTCAAGGCTAAAATATCCCTAAAATTAAATGGCAATTTATTATTAGTGCTGATATTGCCCCAAAATTAATGGTAAGAATATAATATGACTCATGAATTTAATTAATATTTGTAATTATAGTATAAACTATTGGTGAATCATTTCCAATGAAACATCGTTTACATGGAAAATCAATTCAATTTATTAGTTTAAAAAATAATTAACAGGTGAATTAATTGAGATGAAATTAATTTTTCGTAAAAACCTAGCAATTCAGTCTCCTTATTAGCTTGTACTATTCCACATTTTTGGAGGTCTCAATTTCAATTATTTGCCAATTGGCGAAGATTTTCCACTAAAGTTTTTCCTTGTTAGATAGTGAGTCCTAATCTAGATAGTTGGTCTTTGTCTTGGCAATGAACCTTGTTTTTTAGGCAATGATCCTCTTGTAATTAGTTTTGATATTCTTTATAGTGTGAGTTAATCCTCACTGTGGTTTTTCCCTTATTGGGTTTTCCACATATTTATATGGTGTTATTGTGTTTGTGTGATGGTTTTCAATTTTTGCACTAGTATTTAATGTTTAATCTATTAAGCAATGTTAAGGATTAGTTTTGGTGAATGAATTAAAGTTTAAATCTATGACAACTGATTCACCCCCCTCTCAATTGTCTTATTCAACACCATAGCCCTATGAAAAGTAGCATCTACATTGGTTAGGCCAAATGGAATTCTGACATACACATAGGTGCCCCATGGAGTGGTAAATGTAGTGTTGTACTACTCAAAATACTTCACTTTAACTTGGTTATAGCTAAAAAAACCATCCATCATGGACAATAACTCATATCTAGTCACCTTTTGCAAGATGCCTTCCATATTAGGAAGTGGATAATTTTCTTTCAATGATCATATATTCAAATTTTTGAAGTCAACACATGGTCTTATATATCACCATTCTTCTTCCTTACTAGAAATAAGTTAGACACCTAAGATGAGAGCCTAATAGGCTTGATAATGCTAGCATCCCTTAGTTTCACTAAATCTTCTTGCATTTTCGGAGCTACGGTTGGGTTGATGGGTCTCTACTTCTGCCTGAAAGACTTTGCATCTTCCCTTAGAGGAATCTCATGTTGAAACAATTCCTCCCTATATGCTTTCAAATCATCGTATGACCTAGCAAAGAAATGTCTGTATTTTCTTAACAAAGAAATCAACATTTCGTTGATCTTGGGCTTCATTTTCTTGCCCACATAAACCATTTTAGGGGAATTTTTAGTGCCCAAATTTATTTCTTCTAAATCCTCTAGATGGGTAGTAGTTGTTTTGGTATTTCTTTTGTCTTAATTGTCAAAACCTCTCTCTAAGGCCACAAGGCCTTTGGGAATCTTATATTTCTTCAAATAAATAACTTCATTTCCAAAGACTGTCTCCTTTCCATCTATATTTTCAACAAAATCTCCAAAGTCAATCTCCTGATTCTCATACTCATCAACACACTTGAAAAACCTCAAGATGTCTTCATCATCATTGAATACTTTCTAGTTGTGCACATTGTTAGGAATTGATGGCCTTGTTTTTACCTCAACCTTGGATATACTAGTAAAGGTGATGTTATCAGGCCTAAGTGCAATGTTTTCTAGCAGGTCTGCCACTCTATTTTGACCTCTCTCCA
Source organism: Sequoia sempervirens (assembly GCA_007258455.2). Classification (NCBI taxonomy): domain Eukaryota; kingdom Viridiplantae; phylum Streptophyta; class Pinopsida; order Cupressales; family Cupressaceae; genus Sequoia; species Sequoia sempervirens. The sequence continues at coordinate 348,551,326 of VDFB02058242.1, read as the reverse complement.
TCTAGTCAATTCTTAATGCATCAAATTGCTTAATAGAATCTCATATGACATTCCTATATTGCTTTAACCACTTATTTTTACATGCATATCTAGATCTAACTTGGGATATTACCCACTCAAAATCACCTATCACCATCAGTTTCTTTATCCAATGTTTCTTTGCTAGCCTCAATCCCAGTAGTAAGGCCTCATACTCCACCACATTTTTTGTGCAAAAAAAAGACAAAGTGAAAGAAAATTTAAATGTATTTCCACTAGGTGAAACCAACAATATACCTGCACCTAGTCCTTCTTTGGAACTTGCACCATAAAAATACATCTTCCAAAGGCCATATTTATCACATAATATTGTAACCTCATTGTCAATAGGTGCAGGCCACCTGTCATTTTCTCTTGGTAATGTTGGTTATTTTTTAGAACCAAACTTACTCTTACCACAAAGCTATGAACTTGCTAGGAGAAACTATTAGTAAGGGTAAGGATTGGCCAACACATAAGTAATGGACTTTTAGGTCTTCACTACTTCACTTTGGGCTCTATGAAACCCAAGAGGGTAATCCTAATCAATGTGTTTGTAGATACTAGTGTGTATTAGTATCAAACACATGATGAATAAATAATTCTCCTTAAATGTTTGATAGACACCGCATCCTAAAGATTTGGCTAACCTTCATAGCAGTGACTAATCTAAACAAGAGAAGATATAATTCATTAAATTACCACACACCCAAAAAGAGCTTTATAAGTGATTTGATTATATTTTGTGATCAACAGTTAAATTGGTCACCACAATTGGAGTACGATTACTTAGCTTAACGAACACTATATTCTTGGAAAATAGTCTAACCAGATACTCATATGACTAGATAAAAATCTTGCATCTAACAATACCAAAAGCCTTGAAAATATTGCATTACAATACTCCTAACAGTCATTTCCATAATTTACTTCTTATTAGCATCTTCATAAAAGACTTATTTCAAACCCACTAAATATACATTCAAGAATTTACATACATTCATTGAATGAAAAAAAAAGAATAAAAAAGTACATCTATTAGAAACCAATAGAGACAAAAAAAGACAACCATTGATTATATTATTTGTAGTTTGTGTAACCTATACATAGGAGAGTAATATATGGAAATTTTATGCTATTCGGTTATATGTATTGTCATTGTCATTATCAAAACCATAAGCATATAAACTGACTTTTCCTAGAACATCTTACTAGAAACTTTAGTATCTATTTTATTTTTTTGTGTAACTTCTAAAAAAAAAAAGAACTACCTATTGACCTGTCTCTGTGTAATCATCCTTGAAATTCCTTTTATGAGACAAGAGAGCAACAAGCACTAGGCTAAATTACACTTACATTTCAATTTCATTCCAAAATGAATTTCAACAAAAAGTGGAAATATTCCCAAATCAGTTGCAAGCAATCATGTGTACGTCAGGGGAGAGAAAAACAAAACTCCAAAAACTATTTAGCCAAAGCATACCCACCATTCATTGAAAAGTGTCACTGTCGCAACATCAAAAACATGTAAGTTCATTCCAATCTAAGAAACATCACCATCAACACTAAAGGGAAAAGTAAATAAAGACCCATATTACGATACAATAGTCAAAGAGTGTAATATAACACAAAGGACCAAAAATTGAGAACCCATTGAGAGAGGGAACATGGTGCTACTTTTCCTTGTCATCAACAAAGTAGGTGTTCAACATCACTATCTCATCCTCAAAATCAACCAAGTCAGTCATAGCCATGAGATATTGATGATAACTAGAATTACTCTCATCTCCACTGTTAGAGGAATCATCTGATACCTCAATGGGAGAGTGATGACATCCCATGTAGCCTTAGTGATACCTATTCCTTCTTGCAGCTTCCCTCTTAGGCCTCTCAATTTTCTTCTCCTTTCCTTTGGCTAATTCCTCTGAGATAACTGGGAATATCAGGTGATAAACACACTTGAGAATACCTCGTCCAAAATTTTTGGTAGCTCTTACTTTCTTCTTTGGTGTCATAGGGATTTTTGGCATATCACATTCACCTTGGGGAGATTTGTTCTAAGATTCAAGAGGGTTGAGTCTCTTAGACTTGCAGATAGGGCTGATATTCACACTCACCATTCCCATTTCCTCACTTAGCAACTTATCAAATTTTCCCAAAACAAAGACACCACCCTACTTAGAAATAAAAAGCTCAAAATCAAACTTACTCTCAGATTCCTAATTCTTATAAACAATTAGATAGTGAGACTAATCAAGAAAATTATCTTCACTAAATAGAGCAACTGGTGTGTGTCTACATTAATTTTCTAGGAAAGCTTGTGTGAGAGCATTGGCAATCGATTACCCTAATTTTGAATCTAAGTCGTCGATCATACCTTGAAGCAAATCAATGAATAATTAATTAGGATGATTAACTATGACAAGATTATAAGTGTGCATTTGATATTTTTCCCCAATCAAGAAACTTGAGTGAGATAAGCATCTGTTTAACTTGCACATTAACCATACGCTTAGTGTTTAATCAAACATGTAATTTATCATTACTTTCTTTCCCATGGGAATTAATTTTCTTGCAATTGATCACAGTAAGATAGTGGGGAGTGATCATGATTTATCCTCAGAATATCGGCCCATACCCTACCTTACTTAAATTTCACCTTCCCATGTGTACTAGTTAGTTCCTGATAGACTTGACGGCCACAAAAATGTTTACAAATTTCACATGCATGCCAAAGAATTAGTTCTAGTTTAGTGTCATTTTTATCTTAGAACAGTCTTAGCCAATATCTCTAGTAGCCTATATATTTACCAAAAACCTTCTAAGTCCTTTGTAATAGTCCGTGTGGCACTTTCCTGTGTGCCTGCTGAAGAATATGGGACATAAGTGGGCCCCTCACGAGATGGCAAGGAATGGTCAAGATTGACCCATGCCACCCAACATCAGTCATTGATTTCCTACCTTATGAAGCAATTGATATCCTTAAAGCTTGGTACATTTCTCAATAAGTGACATGTGTCGTCCCACCTGCTAACTTGTGTGATCATCTTTCCTTAATGCATAATACAGATGGATCCACGGGGAATGGTCTTGATGAGAACACATGTTGCAGTGTCCATAGTTGATCTTTGTTAAAACCATGTTTGCTGCCCTTCTAGAAACACTAGTCCCACTATTTGACAGTAACATGTGGCCATCACCTGCTAGCCCATGTATATTAAATAACCTGAAATAAACCAACATGGGCATGCAAGGAGTGGTCAAGATGTGGCCATGTCTCAAACCTACAATTTTTGATCCTCTTTTATTTGTGCCAACTACCTTCACCAACTAGACCAATTCTATTAATACACTAGAGACATGGATAAGCCCATCAACCCGTTTGAATAAAATAAGAAAGAATAAAACAACATGGGTGCATGGGGAACGACTAGGAACAACTCTTGACAGTCAAATGACCACCATGAAATCTTGATTCTGCACATGCCTCAAAAGTTAGCTTAAAAAGGGGGCCACTTCTAGGTAGACGGGAACTTGACCCATAAAAGATGAAGGCTAAGGATTTAATTTATTCTTAAAATTAAGCCTCGACCACATGAAAATTTAATACTAGAAAAAGGATCAAGGTGACCAAAAAACCTATACTTTGGGGGCCGGTGGAAACATCAACTTCAATGGCATAAGTGATATCTTAAACAACTAGAAACTAGAAACATCAAGTGAATGCAACAATGTAATGACCAAGGGTTTTTTTAGATTTATAGACCAATTCTAGAGGGTTTAAGCCAAATTTTACACAAATTGTAAAAATGGAACCAAGAATTTTTTTGAAGGATTCCATCAAGTAACTCTTCCACCTTAAACTCACTACTTAAGGTCAGTATCAACAAAATGAATTGTATCATCTTTAGGAGCATGGTCAATCATGTGTGGTAATTTTGGTTCTCTAACCAATTTGAAAATTTGTCCATCCATTGGGAAGGTAGAAAAATGCATATCACATTGTGTACTACCCCCCATGGAAACACTGCACTTTCTAGACAACATTCCATAGTTTGGTGGAATTTCCACCACTACCACACTCATTTTAAATTATTTCTCTAGAACTACAACTAGTTTATATGGGAGCTCATTTATTACACCAATCATAGGGACTTCTTTAGAATCCATTTCCTAGCATTTTCCATGGGTACTATCAATATTTAATCCCATTGCTTCCATAATCTTAGCTAACATAATGTTCTTAGAGATTCTCTTGAGTCAATCATACAAATTTTGAACAATTTTCCATCTACTATCAGAGTTACAAAAAAATGGATCTATATTTCCAGGATAGGCAGTTATTGAATTTCCTAGATAAATTTGAGGTATTTCAATGATTACTCCCTCAATCTCATTTTCTTTTTATTCTTTTCCACTCAATTTAGGTGGACTAGACACCATTGGTTCATTACAGGCTATAGCAGCACCATTGATAAGGGCTACTGCCTTTTGTTTATGCTCATCGATTCTCATTATTTCAAGAAAAGGAACATAAATTTTACTTGGCTAAGTAATTGAAAAATATCAATAGGGGTATATGTAGGTAGATCGATTGGAACCATTCCTTGTTCTGTATCACTCTCCTTTTGTTGCTCACCTTTTCTTTCAACTTTAGGCTTAGCGTCCTTTTTAGGCTCAAAATTTTTCTTTTGTTCTTTCACCTTCACAACAAGAGACTTGAATTCTCCATCAAACTTTGGTTTCTCATCTTTCTTTTCCTATATTTTGTCTCCCTTACCCTCCTTGGCTTTAGGTCCATCCACTTTACTATCAAAATTTGGCTCTTTTCATTTAACATTCTTCTCTTTGATGAAGAGGCCAACAACCTTACCTTGGTCACCACCCACTATTCTGTTGCTTAGATGATAGGAACATCTAGTTTGTGTGGCCAAGGCTATTGCAAAACCATGCAATTTATTCATTTGAAGGTCTCCTTAAATACGGGTATGTGCAGGATCATGATGGGCCAAAAAGTGGCAATATGATGGGTATGTAGCCGATGACTATTATTTTACCCAAAATTGATGAAAAAAAAAGGGTTTTTAAAGGAGATTCTCAGATTTCCATCAATATAAATTATGATTTACTTTGAATTTAATAAGTAAATATTATTCATTTTCTATTGAAATTATGACTAAAGTCCTGATTGATAGGCTGATTGAAAAACATCTATAGCTTTCAAACGGTATCACATTTTTTGAATCCAAAACATCCATCACATTTTATGCTTCACATAATATAGGATTAAAAAAATAAAAATTGAATTTCATTAAGTTTTGACCAAGTTAAGGTGGTTAGACATACAATTTTTTATATTTTTAAAAGTTGTAATAAAAAATTCATAATTAATTATTTACTTGGAAAGAAATTACAAAAAAATGTGCATCACATTGGGGAATGAGTTCTCTACTTATATCTAAAATATTATAAAAAAATATTATCATTTTATTGTGGTTAGGGTGGTCAGACAGACACCTACTTCTTATTTTTTCCCTAAAATTTAAGTACCACTGCATTGAAATTTCAAATTTTCACCAAATAGATTAAAAAAAAAAAAAAAAACAAACCTAGTAGTTTAGAAACTACATTCAATTTTCTACAAATTCTACTCTTACATATTTTTGAAATAATATAGATAACTTATTCAAATTTTTACGTCAAGTTGCCTAACTATGATTTTTCTAATTTTTTTGCCACTTAAGGGCCTATTTTTTCCATGATGATCCTGCACATACCCATACACATCATATTCAATTATGCTTTTAATGAACACACTTCATTATCATTATCATTCTCTTCATTAGAAATAACTTAATGGTGATATGCATTTGCTCTTTTCCTTTGGCCATCTACATCAAGTTCATGAGAATCCAAATCAGATGACTATTGATTATCAGCAAAATCTGACCTTCTCATGATTACTTTAACTTCAACGTCATCATCATGAGACTGATCATAATCATCTGGCATACTTTCTTCAACTTCTACCAATTATGCAACTTCACATTGGTGAGGAGAATGTAGCAACTAACAAACCATGCACCAAGGAGTTTCATCAATGAAATTTGTAGAATTTTTTTGTAAGGGATCAGGTGTGACCTAATCTTGTTTACCTTTCTGATTATTTTGGATTAGCTTTCCATTCTTCCAATTTTTCTTGTAAGGGTAACCTTGAAGCCCTAGGGGATTTTCATTTTTTCTAAAACTATTGCTTGTTATTCCCAAGCCCCTTCTCATTCTTGGCCATAGTATATTTGATGTCCTTTAGGGTATTCTCCATATTTTCCCATCTCTTAGCATAAGTAGGATTTGAGCTCTAGAGAAGCCTTTTCTTCTCTATCTCTAGGATTCTTCAAGATTTTGATATCATCTCTTCTTCCCACCTTACTTGAAGCTCTTCTATTGATTTTAATGTGTAAGGAAATTCTAAATGCATACCTCAAAGTTTGAGGGTCCTTTTTTGTCAGATTATAAGCCATGTTAGCATTAAAGGCATCACAATAAGTGACAAGGCATACTGAATCATTCATCCTCATTTTTTTTTTGAAATCTATTCATAGCTTTCTAAGACCTGATATTAAAATCAAACACCATTTCATTATGTCCTTTGGTGATATTATTAAATTCATTGAGAATAAAACTAGGATTATTTATATCTCCATATTGCTCTTTGAAAACTCTCTTGAATTCATCCCAAGAGCCAACGCTATCATCGGGTAGACCTCTATACCAATCCCTAGCATCCTCTATCAATAACTGCATGAACAATTTCATAACCACATCCTCATGTTCTACCTCATAGTCATCCAACATGTTTAGAAAAACCCTTAAATGACCCTCTTCATAAATTGCATTATTTTCAGTAAACTTGCTCAACACAACCCTAATATCATTGTCAATAGGATTTTGGCATCTAGGAATCCCATCAAAGCACAACTATCCATACCTCTCCAACTACATAGGCCACCTATGAAACTGATTATCTCTACCCTCATTTCCTCTATTAGCTTCTCCACCTCCTCTCTTATTTTCCACATTCTTACTAGTGAGTTTATTGTGGGCACAATCATTACTTTTTGTATTTAGAGACATGGTATATTGCAAGTGGAGAGATCTATATGACCAGAGGTTTTCCCCTTGATAGTGGGTGCAGGCTTGACCATGGACTGAGAAGGATCTTGTGAAATGGATGCTACAACACCATCCATTGAACATGAATTTTTTAGAAAATCAAGCTTCCTTTTTATTTAAACATTTGTTTCCATAATCTCTATCTTCTCTAATTCCTTTTTAAGATCCTCATTCTCTTTCCTTATTTGATCCATAGCAGTTTTTGGTTTAGGGTGTGGGGAATGCTTTTTCAGGTGTATATTTTTCATTGATACCGAAATTACTCATAAGCTACATCCCTTTATTAACTTGTGGGTTAGACACACTCATCAAGATGTGGAACAACATTAATAGTGACTATAGACTTGGTCTGGGTAGTGGTATTAACATTTTTTATAGGGTCATGTCGGGTTTTCTTATCAAGGATATCATATACAATAATGTGTGTGGTGATTGGTTTAGGCTCAGCTTGGTTTAGAAGTCTCATCTGATCCAATTATCTTATCAACTCTCTCTCTCATTCATAGAATTCCTAATCTTTTCTTCCCTTTCCCTCTGTTTATTTCTTGTTATCTCAACTTGAATTTCAATCTCCCTTCTGAGAGCACTAACATCTCCAAAAATCTCCTCAATATTTGGGAGGGTAATCTCATAACCTAAGGTTTCTTCCAGATATATTAGATTTTGAGCATCACCAAGGAGTCCAATCAATAAGTCACCTAGAAAAGGAGAATATCCATTGAATGTGGGGGGAAGGAATGCCACCAGCAATAGCATTAATAGTAGGGATATTACTAACATTAGAAGCATGAGTACTACGGTGATAACTCCTATTTCTACTTCTACTTTGTCTAGGTCTATACCTATGGATCTTAGTATCAGTCTTATTCTCACAATTCTCTTCATCCTAACAATCTAACTCTAACAAATTCTCTTTAATTTCATGACTAGAAGAATTTCTTAAAGGAATTTTATTTTTAGGGATAGGATGTGGAGTACACTTTTAGTTGCATCCTTCTTCACCCATGACATCTTAGGAGTCTTTTGAAGCTCTCCTTCTAGTTTTTCTTCAGGATGTTGCTTCATGTGAGCTCCAATTTTCCACATCTTTCTTTTGCAGTTCTTCCTCTTCAACACTTTCTTGATTTCTTCAAATAATGAACACTATTGTAGAGACTTTAGTGTTTCCACCTAAAATAATTGGGAATTATAAATAATGATGAAAATTTTACAAATCTTTAAACATAGGGAGCCCTTAAGCCAATCCTCAACACTCTAGGTGGAGAATTTGTACGAAAAACACAAAGACTTGACAAAATTTATGCAAATGACCTCAAACTAATAATTGGTAGGAGAATTCAACAAGTATTTGCAAACATTTACACCACATTATGAATGTACATGACTCTAATCACAATTCTTGGACAAAGCATACTAGGACATGGATATTTTCACAAATCTATTCCCTAGTAGAATCACCAATCTTTTGATTGTTTTCAAGAACCAAGCTGATCTTCAAGGCAACCTATGGATTTTTCCATTTCTAATTCTTATCAAATTGAAGGGATTGGCCAATGAATGATTAAAAGAAGCTATGCTTTCATCTTGCACTTTGGGCTCTTCAAGACCCAGGAGGGTGATCCCACAATTTACATAGAGACCTCTGCACCAAATGACTAAATACATTGCAAATAATAAATAAATTCTCATAAAATAGCTCAATAAATGGAACATTTGTATTAAGAATTTGGATACTCCTTGAAAACACTCAACACTTAGAGCATGAGAAATGAGAAACTCAACATAAAGTAACAACAATTGTAATCCATTTGAAAGTTTGTTTATAAAATTGATTTGTTGTTGAATGACCAACAAGATGTAACATGAATATACAACTCAGATCAATGCCTTAACCTAGGAATGGAGTCAATCTCAACACCTATATAATTTGACAACATATTAAAACATAACATCATTAAGCTCAGATAATACTACATTACAACATCACATTCATTGTATTCTCAACCATAACTTCTTATAAAGACCCTAGTACTCAATTTGCATGAACCTATAGCTTCATCCAAGCATTTTCATTAATTATTTGAATTAAAGAAAAAAAAAACCACACATCCACTATAAATCAATGAAGAAAAATAAGATAACCCTTGATCAAGTACATAGGAGAGAAATGTTCTTGAATTTGCACCATTCTATATTCAATTTCTAGTACTGTTATCAAAATTACATATGCATATTGATAGATTCAAAACCTAAGACAAAACTATAAAATTTTCTTTGTATTCTCTTTACAAAACTATCTATGATTAATTGACCAGCGACAAACCTGTACTTTTCGCCTTGAATTCCCTCTTATAGAAATTAAGGAGAAAAACAAGATTTAAGACAAATAGTACACATGTCCTATTCTATTGGACCAATAAAAAGTATTACCTATTGTAGTTATATTTACAATTCAGATGAAGGGAAATATTAGATGAGACAAAAGGTATTTTCATTTGTTGACGAAGAACATGTCCCACCTTCCAAAAGCCATCTTTAATCTGATGTAGCAATATCCACATGCTCTCAAAATTGTGTCCACGTACTCCAATAATAAATGAAAGAAAAGAATAAAGTATAGAAAGGAAGAAAAGACACAAGACCCTCCACGTCTGCATCCTTGTCACCCATTTCAAATTTGGTGATAAAATAATATTTTATCCATACTTTATCAAAGGCCTATTTTTTACTAGTTCTAGGCCATGCATTGTGTTTCTCCCATTTGTTATTCACCATGTTTGTAGACTTAAGAACAAAATTGTGTTGACCATTCCATAACTATAGCTCAATCATCCAAAACATCCAAGTATTTATCCTTCTAGGCTCTAAATTCTTCCTTTGTGGGCCAATCAAAAGTGATGATATTGTTGGCCTTTTTCCTATAAGGAGCATATTAAGTAACAACCTAATTGTCCTCCTTATAGAAATCCACCAAAGGAACTCCTACCTGAGGAACCATATCCATATTCTTTTTTAACATGCTCATGTTATTTTCTTTACTTGAATCTTGGCTACTTGGTTGGAGATTGTCTCATTGGCTCCCCTCTTCCATTCCTACAGGGACTTGATGTCACCACTATTCTTCAATATGTATAGCAAGAGACCATGATTCATTTCATGAAAGATTTTAACCAACTACCTTGTTTTAGCCTCTAAAGGCTCAATCTTTCCCTAGAATTATTGGATTCCATTCATAGTTCTAAGGGTTGGTTGGAGGTTTTCAGGCTTATTGACATAATGTTTATCTCCCACAACCATTATTCTCAAATCTTGGAGTCTTGGGATCCACTTCTACATGAGTGGGATGACAACCTCTTTATCTATGTCAAAAAAAATTATTGCATCCACCATGGAGGATTAATTAGCACGGGCTCTAATTAATCTTTTCTCAACTCCTTACTTCAAGTGTTCTAGCATTGCAGTGATAATCTTCAAATTGATATAAGGAATTTCCTTATCATGTTAATTGAATTATCCTTCATATTCCTTTAAATTTTGAAGCAATTCCTCTTTACTGATTTCTTCTACTTGTGGTACACTTGAGGTACTTGGTCCCTCCACTAAGATGGGCACATTTCCCATATTGTAGGGAACAATCACCCATGAAGAACTTGTAGGAGGTGTAGGGGTAGTAGTAGTTGGCTCTTGTGATGTAGAAGGGGAAACAATATCCTTATGCAAGTTCGCTCACCTAACTTCATCTTCTGCATCTTTTCTTTTAATAGTGCCAATTCAGTTTGTAATCACATTGTTTGTTGTTGGCCTTTGCCATATTGAACCAGCAAGTCATTGTAAAATTTCTTGAACTTCTCTTTCTTAGCAATCACCATTTCCACTATTAATTTTGTGAATTGAGCAACATTAATTGATATTGTGGTAGCCTCAATAGCTGAAGTGTCAAACACTCTCTTTATTATTAAGCCCCTCGTATAATCAATAGTAGGTTCTTCAATGTGTGGATTCTTGGTGTTGGGGGCTAGACCCTAGATGGCCAATGTATGCCACTACTCATTGAATGAAGGTCCTTGTAGTACAATGATAGATTCCTCCACAAAGTTATACAAAGGCCTATCATACCCTTTGACCATATCAAATGCAATTGTAGAAGATAAGACCCATTCGAGCAACAAAAGAATACCACTTTTTCTTACCAATTCTCTTCTCTTTGGGGAAATTATTTCTTGAAAACTTTCTTTCATTTCTTTTATTACCTAGGCCTGGATAAATGCATCAAGAAATTATGTATGCAATCTCCTTTTCTTTGCAATTTTGTTTACAAATTCATCTTTCTTATCCCTCCAAAGAACTCCATGAAGGCCTTAGAATTCACAAAAGAATCATCATCCATAAATTTTGTGCATGCCTCCTCCCCAACATCACCTTGGTTATTTATACCAGTGAGGTTAGCCTTGCTCAATATTAGACCAAGCTATTGTGGCACAATCTCCTTGGGTGGGGAGGGAAATCCTTGTTGCATCTCCTCTTTTGTAAGTAGAATCTCATCATCAGAATCCTCGTCATAATCCACTAGGCCACTAGATTCAACCTTTTGTTTCTTTTGGGGTGGCTTCCTAGGTGGTGATGCTTTTCTTGGTGGAGAATCTATCTCAATAATAGTAGGTTATGTTCACCTAAGAGGAGATGGCAGTGGAATTTGTTGCACTGGGGAGGGGACTCTTTGCTCCTCTTGTTAAGAAGATGTTTGCATTGTTTGTTCCTTCTCCTTTTCCTTGCTTTTATTTCTTTTGAAAACAATTACTTTCTTTCGGGCTTGGGGAGCTAGGTTATCTTCCTTCATAGGGGCATTCCCCTCTCCTTTTTCTTCCATTGCAATAGCCTTCCCCTTTTCTTGAATTAACCTCTGACCTTTTAGGTGCCCAATTACTGCTTCAAAATTTTGAAACACATACTCTATTCTCTACATCTCATTTGGAATTTCCTCCAGAGCAGTAAATTGTGGATCCTTTGCTCTTATTTAATTTTGAAAATTATTATAGGTAATCCACTTCATTTTTCTATCATCCTACTTTTGAAAATCAAAGGTGTTTCTTATCAAATCTTTGGGAAGAAGAAATTGTGAATAAAATTTGAGCTTCTAATTTTGAACTTTAACCATGGGTTCCTTGCTCTTGCTCTTGTCATTCCCAAAGGTTTGAGTATATCATTGATCTTATCCCATCTCCCTTTGATCATAACAAAATCTGAAAATCATGTATATGAAGGGAATAAAGTTCCCTTTCATTTGTCCTTTAAGTGGTTGTTCTCTATGTTGGCTATTTTTTTTGAAGCAAACTTAATCTCACTAGATTCCTATGAATTTTCCATAATTCAGTGGTCAGAAAAGGTAAGGATTATCCAACAAATAGGTAGAGGCTTGCTAGGCTTCTACCTTTGGACTTTGGGCTCTATGAGACACAAGAGGGTAATCTTGACAATGTTTAGGTGGTATTCTTGTGCCATTTTATTATGAACATTGTGACAAATAGATACATTCCTATAAGCTACTGATTAGATACAATCCTTTAAGGATTTGGATAATCTTTAAGAAAACTAATATCTAAAGCAAGAATGAGTGGTACTTCATAACATTTTATTGCAATTGACAGTGTGCCAATGATTTTCATCAAGATTTGTGTTTTTTTCTGGGTGCAGGCCTACTCATTCACATATAATATGACTAGACTAATAGACCAATGTTCTACCCATGGGTAATAGAGTCATATTTGTGACAAATTGTAATACATTAGAAATTAAACTCAACATTTGTAGGGCATTGATATATTGCTTTGTAATACTCAAATCATAGTATCCAAAAACAAAAAACTACTCAGTAATCCTCAAATTCTCATCTCACAAACCTATGATATTATTAAAGAATTCAATTAGCCCTTTGAAATAAAGAAGAAATAAAAACATACATTCAACCAAAGTGATTGAAAACAAATAAAAGATCTTTGATCATTCTATTCAAAGTTTGAGAAACAAAATACATAGAAGAGGAATCATTCTATAATTTATGATTCTCATTCATATGCTATTGCTATGTAAAACCACTAAGCCTATTAAAAACTAGAATGGACACTTGAACTATTTATTTTCGGTTCCTAGGTGCAACTCTAACTCTTCTACTGTTTTTCACCTAAACAGAGAGAAGTAGGAACCAAAAATGCAGGAGGTTCATTCAATTAATGTTATGTGTAATGTTGTTATGCCTAAATAAAGTAAACTAAATACAATTAACTCATTTAAATGTATTTAAATAAATGTAAAAGTACAATTTATGCTATGTTTGAAAACACATTGTGATATGCATAAAATGAAGAAAATGGAAGAAATATGCAAAAGAAAAAGAGGAGGGGGTATTTCTAGGATCATGATGGGCCAAAAAGAGGCGATATGATGGGTATGTGTAGGGTATGTGGCTAACAACTTTTTTGTTACCCAAAATTGATAAAACAAAAAGGGTTTTTGAAGAAGATTATCAACTTTCCAGTAATATAAATTATGCTTTACTTTGAATTTAATAAATAATTATTATTGATTTTCTATTTGAATTACAACTAAAGTCCTGATTGATAGGCTAATTGAAAAAAAAACTATAGCTTTCAAATGGTATCACATTTTTTGTATCCAAAACATTCGTCACATTCTATCCTTCACATACTATAGGATTAAAAAAACTAAAATTGAATTTCATGAAGTTTTGACCAAGTTAAAGTGGTCAAACATATGATTTTTTATATTTTTAAAAATTTGTAATAAAAATTTCATAATTAAATATTTATTTGGAAAAAAATTACAAAAAAATATGCATCACATCGAGACATAAGTCCTCTGCTTATATCTAAAATCTTATAAAAAAAATATTATCATTTTATTGTGGTTAGGGTGGTCAGACAAACACCTACTTATTTTTTCCTTGAAATTTAAGAACTATTGCATTGAAATTTCAAATTTTCACCAAATAGAATATAATTAAAAAAAACCTTTTATTTTAGAAACTACATTCAATTTTCTACAGATTCTATTCCTACATATTTTTGAAATAATATAGAACACTTATTCAAATTTTTACATCAAGTTGCCTAACTATGATTTTTCTAAATTTTTTGCCACTTAAGGGCCTATTTTTTCCATTATGATCCTACACATACCGAAGGGATGAATTTGAGTGCACTTGGATGGAGTGTGCTTATTTTGGAGTATTCTATATGTTGATGAAAATTATTATTTTTTTACAGTGGGACTCATTCACCTAGGGTGGCAAATTAGTCCTCCTCCAGATGAAAAATTGTTGAGAGCTAGTTTCTGACACTCAGGATTTAAAATATGACAAAAATCAAGTTTCTAGTCCTAAGGTAGGACTCATTCACCATAAGTGGCAAATCAATCCTCTCCCAAATTTATGAAAAACTAGGAGACAAATCTACAACATCATATCTAGAAATGTCTGCTTGTCGGGTTGTCAAAATCAAATCTACAAAAAATAGACAAATAACTCTCTCCAAGCTTGAATTTGATTAATGTTGACTTGAAGCACTTAGTTGACATAAAAAACAATCTTCAACAACTAATAACCTATCAAATCTACAAATAAAGAGCTACAAACAAACATGCAATAGGGGAAAAATGATTAGGGTTAGTGAATAGAGATTTTCCTTGGTCAAACCCCACTTTTAGTAATTAAACCCTTGAAAATATGATCTAATGAAAGAAAATGATGAATACATAACATGCAAATGTAAATACTCACCAAACCCTTGATCTTGTAATTATGAAGTAATTCTAATAGATGCCTCAAAGTACTTTGAATGTTGCTTGAATTGATGTTGTAGAATGCTTGAATGCTTGAAATGTGAGATAGAATGCTTGAATGAATTAGAAGATGTAAAATGAGATTAAAAATGACTATTTATACAATCTTGTGTCATAGTTTACCAGTCATACCTCATCATATGATGACATCAAGTGATTTTTAATAAAATCTCAAAAAAAAATTACAATATTTTGAATTTGGGGCCAAGGGGGACTCATTCGCCACCCATGGCGAATGGGTCCCACCTAGGACCTAAAAACAACTATCAGGAAATGTGCTTCATTTAATGTTGTTTGTTGGGATAATATCCAAAAATAAACTTAATTAAAGCATATGAGGGCATAAAGGGATCAATTAAGTCATAAGAAGAGATAAATAGTGAAGTTGTACCTTAGAAAGTGTGAAATCTTATTACAAGACTTTACAACACATCAAAATAGGACTTGATGATGTGTCAAAAGATGATTTTTAGGTGAATTGTAATGAATATAGTCTAGAAGAATGTAGAAATGTCTTACAACACTTCACAAAACCTTCACAAGACATCATTAAATAAATTTTAGTACCTAAATATGCATGTTCAAGCCATGTTGCAACATAAAATCAAGGAAAAACATATCAAATAGCATGAAACAGGAGCTAAAAGGCCATGAAAATGACAAGGGACCATTTATCTATGGCACATTTAGCCCCCACTTTAGTGAGAGAATGAACCTATTTCAAACTCACACTAAAGGAGCCATGAACATTAAGAATAGGGTTTAGATGCACTTATGTTAGCAAGATGGAATACAACAATCAAGAGAGATGATCAAGCCCCTAGGATGCAGATTCCATGGAAAACTAAACATAAGAATAAAGGAACACACAAGTGTTGAAAAATGAATTGAATGAAGCTTCAATCACTAATCCAACTAGTTGAAAATAATATCTAGGCTAAAAGAGAATGTGTACTCACTCTAGGGTGTGAGAAAACCCAAATTTACTCACTCTGGGGCAACAGAACTAGTTCTTTGTGGGGGTGAGAAGGCCCATAAAGGTAAGATACATATGCTAGTTGGTATACACTCCTAAACAACACAAAAGTGGCTAGGGAAAAAGTCATGTAGCTAGGTGGGCTTCCCACACAACCATGCTAAAGTTATATCGATTGATAACTTTAACAAAGCACCACAAAGAAAAATTCTCATAAACAAAGGTACCACAAACATGCAAGCTGTGTTATGCAAGGTGGAAAAATGAAAAAATGTTCAAAGTAGTTGTGTTAAGTTTATGCAAGGTTAGTCACTTAGGGAACATTGTGTCTAATGTCTCCAAGAGAGGACCATTCAAATAATAGTATATTCACAACTTAGGGGATGTAGTGTGTCGCATCAAACCACCAAAAGGAATGCAATATACTGAGATAGATCACACTTATGAAGGAAATCACACCCAATGTCATCCAAAAAGTAATAAATGCATCACACAAACAACAAGGGTACACTAGGAACCAAGAATGCAAATGAATTATGGTAGTGTATTACCCCTACTTTAAAGAAATTGCTACACATCGTTTTGTGAGAAATTAATTGAAAGTAGAGAAGAAAAGAAAATGAAAAAATAAAACAAGACATGAGAGCCAACTCAGAAACCCCTATGCCAAGTCATATGTTTCAAAAGTAGCTACATCATGTCAAGGAAAAATTAAAAACAAAGAAAAGGGAGTTGCCCCCTAGAAAAGAAAGCACACCAAACACATAAGGGATTTATGGATTTTGGGTTAGTATGTTCATTACTACGGTATTTTTATGAAAGAGCTCAAAACTGTCATCATCTCCCAAATACACATAGAAATGGAAGAATGACACAAAGAGAGTGCAAACAAAAGAAAAATAAAGTCCATTTTGAGTCAACATGGAAGAGACATTGTGGTCTCGACACTTTGCATCGTCCCTGAAAGGAAAAAAAGCAAAAAGAAAACAAAAAGAAAATGAAAAATATTTTGGGTCAACATGAAGGAGACATTTTAGTCTCAATGCTTTGCATCATCCCCAAAAGGAAAAATAAAAAAAAAATAAAAGAGACAAGAACTATTTGAGTCAACATGGAACAGACATTGTCATCTCAATGCTTTGCATCATCCCCAAACAAAAAACACAAAAGAAAAGAAAAGTGAAAAATACTAGGACCTTTTGGGTCAACATGGAAGAGAGATAGGGTGTCTCTACACTTTGCGTCATCCCCAAATGGAAAACACAAACAAAAAAAGAAGAGAAAAGACAAATGATTGGAAGAATTGAGTATGAATAGACAAAGTATACAAAGAGAGGGAACATCAAACATACATCACAAGGGAACACAAGACACACATAATAAAAGAATAAAAGAAACAGGAAAAAGGCCTAGTAAGGGGAATACAAGTCAACCATCTAACAAGTCATCCACCTCCCAATATTGTTTAGTGTAATGCAAGGGCAGTTGACTGTCCAAAGGTAGAATTGCAAGTGATGAACTAGGAGTGGTACCAGGTTCTTCACTTGATGAAGAGGATTTATCTTTTAAGCTCACTTTGGATGAGAACAAAGAATTTAAATTATTGTGTATTTCTTCATCAATTTTGGCAATCTCCACATCATCATCATCATCATCAAGATTAATGACAATGGGAGGACGACAGGTGATTTCTAAAGATGGATGTATCGAAAGTTTTGGCTACTAAATTGGTTCAAGTTGTTGAAAATATTGTATTGGATTATCAAATGGTGGTGTAGGAAATGTAGGATGGTCATCTATTGCTTCTGTTAAAGGAAGAGGTGGATTGTCTTTATTTTCTTCTATGCCAGATTGATGAGCAAGGAGATGACAATGCCAACATTCCCTAGCGGCATGAATTCTATTTTTGGAGTTCTTGAGGTGTAGGATTGGATTAATTCATCATAGGTTTTTCGAATTCCAAATAAGGGAGAACATAAGAAGCCGATGAAGATGGATCAATCACTTTATCTTTTGCTTTGTATACTTGTTTAATGCAAGGAGGTATGATAGGATTAGTTTCAGTTTCTCATGGTCATTTAGATGATGGCAGAGATATGTCCAAGGGTGATTGTTTAGAAGGTTGTATGGCTTTCTTAATGTTTGATTCAAGTTGAAGCATGGTTTCATCTATGATGAGAGGTGTAGAAGTGGATGGGGACATGCCACAAAGAGATAATTTAGTTATTTTCTTGGCTTTGAACTTTTGATATGCTATGCAAAAGTCCTTTCAAGGTGTAATAGGTTCCATGGGTTCAAGACAAAAGGCTTCTAAGGAAAAATTACCTTTGGAAGACAAAGGATTAAAGCCACTATGGTGTACAATGAATACCTCATTACCATGTGGAAACTTCAAATGCTTGTAAATAACTGATCTGAGACTGCTTTCATTGAGCGAATCCAAGGGTGACCTAGCCTCAAACGAAATTGGTCATATTATGGAATAATTGAAAATATTACATCCAAATTTTGAGGTCCTATTTGCAAAGGGAGTGAGATTGATCCGATCGTAGGGCATGCAAAACTAGTATGTGTCTTGATCCATGCAAATGGTTTATTATAATCATCTTGATATAGCTCATGTAATAAAAGAAACTCTTATGTGATCACATTCTCACCACAAGTGGGTTCTATTAATATCCCATTAGTGGGCTTATCATAGATTTTTCTAGCTATGTAGAGAGGACCATCAGGAAGTTTTGGTAATATATCTTTAGTAGAAAAAGTGATATCAAGAGATTTAGAGGTTTGTCCCTTTCGAGGGATGACATCTATCATAGCCACCATTTCCATAAGATCATCTTGGGTAACAATTGGAGTTGTAACATGTTGTTCATGTTTTGTATCAATGGTCATTACATTCTAGGTTTGGAAGGTTCACTAGCCTTAAAAAATATAGTGTGTTTAGGCATAAGATTGGTGAAGATTTGTAAATTCTAGTTAGTGGGTGCAACAGACTTATTGCCTTGATTATTAACACCCAAAATGGTTAAATGTCCTGAATCAATGAGGTCTTGAACTAAATGTTTTAGATGCTTGCAATGTTCAGTGTCACGTCCATTTTGGCAATGAAAATGACAATAAGCGTTAGGTTTGAATGTAGGTGGTAATGGTTGATTTGGATCAAGTGGTCAAATGGGTGGTAAAGTGAGCATCCATTTTTGAATTAATTGATTCATTGTGTTATGGAGGATGTCAGGTAGGGGAGTAAATTATCTATTGGGGTCCCCATAATGAAAAGGCACCATTGCCTTAACAACTACTGGTCACTTGATTTTGACTTTGTTGTGTTGGTTGTGGTTGTTGTTGAGAAGGTGGATTAAAATATAAAAATAACCCATTTGGTTTATGAAAGGTTTGATTGTTATTGTTGTTTTGATTGTTTCCTTCAAGTTTGTCAGCTCGGCTAGAAGTGGATTTTCAATCATGACTTGAAACTAAGTTATGATATTCACACGAAGTTGTGCATAAATGCATAAACAAAGGGAATTTCATCATAGTTAGCTTATCCTAAAGATGTGTGTGTAAGTTTTTGATAAACATATTTTGTAGATGTGCATTAGGAATCTTAACATCGATTTGGTCATACAAGGATTGGTATCATGAGATAAAATCCATAACTTTTTCATTTGTGTTTTTTCTACATCACATGAGATCAACCATTGTTTTCTTAGGTGTCATGTGAAGTTGGAAGTTACTTATGAAAGCATCCAAAAGTTCATTGAAGGAATGGATGGAATGATTAGGCAAGTTGGAAAACTATTCTAATGTAGTGTCTTTTAGGGTCCTTGGAATTTTTTTTCCTAAAAGTCTCTCATCAAGGATAAAATCACTACATAAAGTGGTGTAAGCATTGACATGATTGATAGGGTCTCCTTTTCCTCCGTATTTCTCAAAACGAGGAATTTCTATCCCTTGTGGCATCAGGGTATGTAATATTTCTAAGGATAATGGACTACTATGGAAATGATATGTGGGTGGGGCTGATTGACCTTGGCTAATGTTTGAAAGTTGATGTTGCATGGAAGAAACAGTAGTAAGGAGTTGTGTAATAATGAGATTAGGGTATGTAGATTGAGAAGGAAGGGAAAATGGTGATGGAGTGTAAGGGATGTGAGGTAAAGTGAAAGGAATACTAAGGAGTGTGAAATTGGTGGAAAGGAATTGCGATGCCACAAGAGAGGTAGGAATGTTAGGTGGAATTGTAAAGGAAGGAGCTATATAACTAACTTGTTGCATTGTTGTAGTGACTTGTGAATTGGTATAAGTTGGAATGGAAGCTATGGTTGAAGGGGAAGGAATTGAAGGTTCTCCTTGTCTTACAGGATTGTTTGCGGATTGGGTATTGGAAGAGGCATGTTTATTGTAAATCTCAACAATTTTCTTCATCACTTACAAGCCATCATCACTTTCAATCAAAAAATGATGAAGATTATCAATGGTAGGTATGGTAGTGTGGGAAATGTTTTCAAGTGAAAAGTCTTGTTGTAAATGTGAAAATTCTTCATGAATACTAATGACCTTGTCTTAGGGAAGAGAATTGTTGTCTGTGTCAATGTTTATGGGATGAAAGGATGAAGGTATGGAAGTAGTATGACCAATGTTGGAATTGTGTGCCTAAATCATCACAAGTTGTAACCTCTAAGAGAGCCAAGTCAGTGTGACACATGTTGTTTCCGGTCGACTACTAGCTATTCTAAATCTTGTTGAAATTCCCTTGTCACTGTGACTTGGTTTCGGTCTTGCCAAATAGAACTATCCCTGTGACAAGAAGCATTCACTATGACCTTTTGTCGAGTGGAGACCTCTGGCTGATAGTATGCTCTTATCAGGTGTCGGGGAAACACAAGGGTCTTGGGGAGAAATCTTAATGACTAGTGAAAGTGATCTCCTCGATAGCATATGGCTATCGGGTTAATCACAAGGGCTTCGATAAGATGTCCCAACAAGAATGAAAGGTCATGCTGACAGGGAAAATCTTGAAGTCATTGGAGTAGCTCAAGGTGATCGGTATGATGTCCTAGTGACAATGGAGAAGTCTTAGTGACAGTGCTTGGGGTCTTCGCGGTGACTCAAAAGACTTTGGTGTGAAGTCTTTGCGACTTGGAGGAGTCTCGTCGATAGTCTTTGGTATGACATGTTCACTCGGTGAAAGGTCTTGGCAAAGGTCAAATGTCTTACCGACTCGGTAAGACATGGGTACTTGATGTGAGGTCTCAGCGAAAGACAAAAGTCTTGCCGACTCGGTAAGACATGTTTGCTTGCAGTGAAGTCTTGGCGAAAGATGAATGTCTTGCCGATTGTCAGGTGCTTTGGTGAAACTTGAGGAGACTCAGCGAAACTTCTTGGCGAATGAAAAAAGTATTGCCGATGGCAAAGTTGAAATCGATATGACTTGTGAGCATCAGTATGAGTCTTGCCGATGAGAAATCTCTTGCCACTAGCAATGCGATGGACGTCAGAGGTTTTGGTATGATCATTCTTGCTGACTGGTGGATGCTTTGGAACAACATGAAGACTCGATGAGAGGTCTTGGCGAGAGCAGAATGTCTAGCTGACAGAAGACTTCGGGGTAACTTGAAGGCATCAGTATGATGTCTTGGTGAAGAGTGATTGTCTTGCCGATGGGAATCCTGATGTCGGTATGACTCTTGGCAACTGCTCGGTGTTTGATACCTGAATTGAAGACTTTGGTGTAATGTCTAGGCGAAGAGCGATAGCCTTTCTGACTGATGAACTCTTTAGAATACCTTGTGATCTTCGGTGTGAGGTCTTGGCGACATGGAGAAGTCTTAGTGATAGCTCTCTGTACTCGATATAACCTCTTACCGATAGGGATGACTCTTGGAGATATCGAATGCTGGCTGTGTTGGCATCGGGGAGACACGGTTAGTGTCTCACTGACATGACAACATAGGTTGAATGCCCTTGACCATTTGGATGACTATCTGATGTGGTGCAATTTGGACAAATAAGAGAAAGCAGGATGTGAACCGTTTGCTAAACCGTATCTATGTGGAAGTTGGAAAACTAAAACATGAGGAAGTGGAAACATCTAATGATGCTAGGTCGGATGATTCGTTAGTTCTAATTTGATAGTTGGAAAAGAATGATTTCATAGAGCATGTAGAGAATGAATGCAGATATGTATGCATTGGACGTTCTAAAGAAAAAGAAGAGGGGGTTGATAAGCCAAGGAGCTAAAGAGTTGAAAGCCAGTGTGAGTGATAGAGTGAGGACTGAGTGGCTGGCTAAAAGGCCGAGGCCATGAGGTTGAAGCAGAGGAAGAGATCAGGCAGTGTTATGTTGGAATCTCTCCTGATCTCTCAGGGAGAGTGTTTTACTAGTTGTATCTAGAATGAACAAGATGTAATCTCTAAAAAAGCTAAGAGCCTGAAACTGTATTGTAACTTTCTGTTGCTGAATAATACAATGGCTCGATCTTTGGAGTGTGGGGTTTTTTATCTGAGAGGATTTTCCTCACGTAAATCTTTTTGTTCTATTTTTTGTAGTATCTTTCATCTGTGTTGTTGCTTACTGTTGAATTTACATGTGTTTTTCTTAAAAGGATTAATGTGGGAAATGAACTGTCTGTTTCTGCTTTAGGACATAGTTGTACGTGTCTTTGAGGTAACCTAATCGAAATTAAAGTTATCGAAGGCACTACTGTATGGAGTTTCTATTAGATGCGATCCATTGATTTCCTTACAACCAATGCTTAATCGATGATTTTCTATACTAGGAGTAGGAGGTCATGAGATTCGAAGGTCCATAGTGAAAGTGCTATTATGGGATGCCATGAGTCTAGAACTTCTTCTCACTAAAGTATTATCAATGGGGCACCAAACACTCATACAAGTACTAAAAAGGAAGGGCTGAAGTAAAATGAAAATAATAGAATGACTGCTAATTGTAACAAAGAACAAACTACATAAAATAGAAATGTAGGAAAATGTTGCAAAGATGCCAAAAATACTGATAAAAAAGTATAGAGGGATTGATTCGCCCTGGGTACCGAATGAGTCCTAGGATGCAACTTTTTTGTGTTTTTCAAAATTTTGAAGATGAGTTAAATGCTCTACAGAATGCAAGTATAGATGTAGGATGAAGATTTGTTTATTTTTTTAATAAAATATAATTAAAAAATGAAATCTAAATGAGTTGTTCACTAATGCAATATGAAATTCCTAGAATGCAATAACAAAACAATGAACTAATTGAAAGTCGATAAAAATTTAATCTAGGATGCAATATGAGAATGAAATCAGAAATCTAAAGTGTTCAAAAGTCAGGTTCACTAAAATGAACCATCGATTTTCAATTCCTAGGTGCAACTCTAACTCTTATAGGGTTTTTCACCTAAAAGGAGAGAAGTAGGAACCAAAAATGTGGGAGATCCATTCAATTAATGTTGTGTAAGGTTCTTATGCCTAAATGAAGTAAAATAAATGCAGTTAATTGATTTAAATGGATTAAAATGAATGCCAAAGTATAATTTAAGCTATGTTTGAAAATAGATTGTGATATGCAGAAAATGAAGAAAATGGAAGAAATATGCAGAACAGAAAGAGAAGGGATGAATTTGAGTGCACCTAGATGAAGTGTTATGATTATGGAGTATTCTGGATGCTGATGAAAATTACTAATTTTTCACAGTGGGACTCATTCACCCAAGGTGGCGAATTAGTCCTCCTGATGAAAAATTGTTGGGAGCTAGTTTTTGATAGTTGGGATCTAAAATTTGACAAAACTCAAGTTTCCAGTCCTAAGGTGGGACTCATTCACCACAGGTGGTGAATAATTCCTCTCCCAAATTTCTAAAAAAACTAGGAGATAACTCAGCAACACCAGATCTAGAAATGTCTACTTGTCAGGTTGCGGAAGTAAAATATGCAAAAAATGGACAAATAACTCTCTCCAAGCTTGAATTTGAATTATCTTGACTTGAAGCACTTAGTTGACATAAAATTCAATCTTCAACACCTAATAACCTATCAAATCTAGAAAAAAAGAGTTGCAAAGAAACATGAAATAGGGGAAAAATGATTAGGGTTAGTGAATAGGGGCTTTCCTTGGTCAAACCCTAGTTTTAGTAATTAAACCCTTGAAAAGATGATGAAATGAAAGAGAATGATGAATACATAACATGCAAATGTAAATACTCACCAAACCCTTGATCTTGCAATTCTGAAGTAATGTCAATGGATGCCTCAAAGTGCTTTGAATGTTGCTTTAATTGATGTTTTAGAATGCTTGAATGCTTGAATGAATTAGATGTAAAATGAGATGAAAAATTCCTATTTATACAATGTTGTGTCATAGTTTACTGTTCATACCTCATCACAGGTTGACATCAAGTGATTTTTAATAAAATCCTGAAAAGAAATTTGAAATATTTTGAATTTGGGGCCAAGGGGGACTCATTCGCCACCCATGGTGAATGGGTCCCACTTAGGACCTAAAAACAAGTGTCAGGAAATATGTTTCATTTAATGTTGTTTGTTAGGATAATATCCAAAAATACACTTAATTAAAGCATATGAGAGCATAAAGGGGTCAATTAAGTAATAAGAAGAGATAAATCATGAAGTTGTGCCTCATAAAGTGTGAAATCTTATTACAAGACTTTACAACACTTCAAAATAGGACTTGATGTGTCAAAAGATGATTTTTAGGTGAATTGTAATGAATAAAGTCTAGAAGAATGTAGAAATTTCTTACAACAATTTACAACACCTTCACAAGACATCATTGAATGAATTTTTGTACCTAAATATGCATGTTCAAGCCATGTAGCAACATAAAATCAAGGAAAAACATATCAAATACCATGAAACAAGACCTAAAAGCCATGAAAATGACAAGGGACCATTTTTGTATGGCACAATACCTAAGACTCAATACTACTCTATTGTTCTATGTATGACAGTTTACAAAAAGTTATTACATGAGTTTGAACTTTCTCCAACCAAAGATAATCCCCTATATTTGGCCTTGAATTCCCATTTATAGAAACATGGGACCAACAAGCTTTGATCCAAACTATAATTTCAATCACATTTTACATTTGACTTTTATTTTCATTTCAATTTCAAAATTCCCCCAAGCAGTTATATTGGAAATTTACAGAAAGGGGGAAAAGCACAAAAGACAAAAAATCCCATCACTTGTTGAAGAATATTTACTAGCCCTCCAAAAGGCATCCTTTTTCATTTTAGAAATGTAAAAACCCCTCATCCTTGTCAGCACTTAAGACATAAACTAAAAAATGGGACTCTATTTTTGCAATGGTTCATCATGTTAAGAATCAAACTATGCACATGTCTCCTTCATGATTTTGTTGAAATTGGAGAATTTTTCTTGCCATCATCAAAGTCTTTTAGACCTGCACATGTAAGAAGATATTGGGAATATTCTAGATCATCTTCTACCTCATCCTCCATGGCAACATCAGGTTCCCCCATATGAGAATCATAAGATTTGTAGTTGTTATCCTTCTTCTTTTTCTCCTTAGACTTGGTCAATTTCACTAACTTAGTTTCCTCCCTTCTTGCACTCTGTTCTTTCTAGAACACATGACTAGGGTCATTCTAGTCATGATTTACAACTCTACTTCTCCAGTTGTAAGTGCATGTGGTTCACCATCCATGAATGTGGCAAAAGCTCTCTTCACAACCTTTGGCTACACAGACTTCTCAGACATGTTTGGCTTAATAATGGGTGTGTCATCCTGGGTTTTAGGCCTCTTGAACCTCTTTTGTTTGGGTTTCCTCACTATTTGGGAAAGTGATTGGCTAGGTTCACTTGTTTTCATGGTATTACAGGTCAAGGGCTTATGAATTTTTACTTTACAAAAGAGCCTTACTAGTTTATATTCTCAGAAACAAAGCTAGCAGAAGAAAAACCCATCTATAAAATGCACAATTCCCACCAATCCCAAATGGAAATTGTAAAAAGAAGACCTTTGCAAAACCTATGTATTCAAATCCTTTCAAAACTTTTATCAATTTCCCAAACCAACGAATTTATGCACAATTGACATAGAAAGGTGTGGATACCTGCTTACCCAAGAAAATGCCTTTAATGCCTTTGCAACTATTCTCCTGAGCTCATCATACCTTCTCTAGATCTAGACCAATTTCTCAACTCTCGGTTACTACAATTGTGAAATAAAATGGCTAACAATCCCTCTTTATAAAGAATAACTTGGAGTCTTTCCACCATTAATGTTCAAAGAAAGCTCCCACAAGTGAGTTGACAACTCGTCACACAAGTTTGAAATCTGGTTGTTGATCCTTTGATTTAAAATAGACTCAATGATCATCCTCAACCATCACTCCTTGATTTTACAATTGTGCTTTAAAACAATTAAATACTTTAGAAAATTTCCACATAGTCATCTACACATTCACCATACATCTTTGGACTCTATCGCTCATCACAGTAATGCCTTGAAGTTATGTCTAAACTTTAGTGAAGAGTGACAACCCCTTTGATGGAAAGAATATTCCTCAACATATTGTTGATGCCAAAAGTTTGAAAGGTAACAACCCTTTTATGAGAAACTCAGTTTATGGTGGACCTATTGCGCTAAACTGAGTGACCTCTAGATTTTTAAAGAAGTTGACTTCTTGTCTAATTGGGGTTTAGAAAAGGAAAGGGAAAAAATGTAAAATATAAGCCTAATCTAAGGTGATGTGCCAAGACTTAGATAATAGGCACGATAAATCATAGATCTAAGGGCCCGATTAACAATTTACAACGTCCCAAGAAAGCATAAACCAAAGATTAAAGTATAAAAAATTCATTCATTGACATAAAATAACTTTGCACAATATTTATTGACAAGAAGAGTCACATGACATTATCTAAGATAGCAAACTTCCATTCAATTTATAGAAGTTCTATGAATGAAACATCCAACAATAGAAAAATAGTCTAAAGTTTATCAAATATCATAAGAAGAGTAGAAAGGCTGAATGATTGGAAAAATATGAAAGTCCTTTTGCAATAATTAAAATTAAAATAACAAAGGCTTGGTGTCTTTCCTTAATCTATGTTCTTTTTGCAAAATTTTCTAAACCCCTCCTCTTAAACAAAAGGGAGTAAATATAGCTGAATGCTATCACTGCCTCCGTGAGCTATAATAGAAAAGATATGAGAATCCTTGGCAATGATGCAAAGTCAAAGATTCCTCCTGGCCGTTGCAACAGAAAAGATTCCAACCAAAGCATCCAGTCACTCCAAGCTTAAGTGCATCCTTTGCAAATGATGGCAGTGGTCTTGACAAGGTCGCGTAGACAAGTGTCACTACTCTACTAAGGAAATTATGACATAGGGCAGGATGTCACAGTACTTGGCTCACTCCATCCATTGTTTAAAAGAAACACCCGCTGAGTAGACATGTGGTGACATCATGCAACACGTGCTTATCTTTTTTGCTCTCTATTGAAAGTTTGCGCCAAGGAGACATGTGTAACCTACCTCATTCTTGTACCGACTATGGGGCCTACTAAAATATGTGAAGATAAAGCCACGTGGCATGTAGATGAAGCCCAAATCAAAAGAAAAAGGAAGTAGCTTTGAATTGTGCATAGAGCAGACACGTGGCAGTGCAGCGGGGCTAGTTTGAAATGGGAAGGGAAGAGATCCTTCAAGGAGCACAGAGTAGACACATGGCAGAGGTCACGATGTTTTATCAAAAAAGGTCAAATGACCTTTAATGCAATGTGCAGGATGATACTTCAACAAAATAAAGCCCACATGTAGCTCAATGAATATTTATTCACAACTTTTGGAAACTATAAGGGGCATTTCACTTGAGGAATGGAGAACCCAAACTTTCCCTAGGTGAAAACCAGAGTCTTACCCATTGGGAGATGGATTCAAAGCTTAGAGAGGGCATCCTAAAATGATATCTAGTCAACCTTGAATGGTTTTGATATGATGAGAAAATTTTCTTGCACTCCACTGATATCAAGCATTTATTTATAAGGCAACTCTAGTGGTAGACTAGCCTTGGAATCACATAGGAAGAGTAGCCGTGCAACTAGATTGATAATCCCTTTGATATCTGCTACTGTTGGAGGCTAGTTGAAGCTTTGTAAGGCAGTTGTGTCCTACCTCTTGTCTTCAATATTCACTGCAAGTTGCTCAATAGTAGTCACGAATCCATCCTCAAGAAATGGGGAAGGCAGGCCCATTGCAGTCAGTTGAGAGAAGCTTTCCCACACATTATCAAAAGTCATGCCCAAAGTGGTTGTGTGTGCCCTGGTTTGTTTTATGGTTGAGTGGGAAAGGACGAACTTGTTTGCCATCTTGGCAGCAGACTTCCGATCATTGATTCCTACTTCAGCTAGGTTTTCATTAAAGACTAAGTACAATTTGGTTTGCAGCCCCTGCACTTCAAGTACCTTTTCCATGATGAACTGTGGGAACTCCCCCTTAGTCCTTTGAACCTCTAGCTCAAACTTGTCACCTAAGACATGTACCAGAGTATTTGCTATAACATCAGGTAATAAGACTTGACCTTCCCCCAATATGAAGTGTACAACTATTGTGCCATTAGGATGAGATCCGGTTGGGCAACAAGGGCCTAGGGAGCATCCTTTAGAAGGACGATCTCTACATCCCTTGCATTGATGTCCTACATTAGCTTCGTGATCCTACTATTGGTAGATGCCAATTTTTATTGAATATGAGCTAACTCTTTAGTCTAGCTCCCCTTTGCCTGGCTATGGTTTGCCAGTTTTGTGTCAAGAGAAAACTTTTCCTCCCAAAGCTCCTCTTCTATTTGGGTCTTGCGACCCTCAAATTTGGAATCCTTCTCCTATAGCTTTTTCTCATATTGAGCTCACTATTGATCCAACAACTCATCTTTTTGCATCATCTCCTACTCATGTTCAACGTGTCGCCGATCAAGCTACTCATTCCTTAGCTACAGATTCTATTCCACCAGAGTCAATTGGTTCTGGTATTCCTGATTCTTAGCATGCAACTAATTTAATACAATGGGGTCGATGGGTTGAACCTTTGCAAGTTCCTACTGAAGTCTATTCCTCTCTTCCTATGCTATCAGTGCTCTCTCTATTAAGCGCATAAAATCCACTCCTAGGGATTTCTCCTATTTTTCCAAGAAACTAGCTCTTTCTTTCAAGGGTTTCACTTCTCATCCATCTTCTTCAACTTGTGGCCAATTTTAATGAAATCAAACGTGACCACTCATTGTGTTTCTTCCATGAACTCAACTTTATCCTATAGATGAGTTACCTTCATGTCAAGCTCCATGACATAAAAATCAAAATCTTCTAGATCCATCTCCCCTTGCTGCTTTTCCATGGTCGGGTACATGGCTACAAATTTCAGCATTTGTTGAGTCTCATCATAGATAGTATGCACCTTCAGTTCTGCCAGCTTGCAATCATCCTTGGCTTTACGCTTTTGAATTCTACTGGTGGGCACCTCCTTTGTAGCATCATTTTGTACAATAAAATGGGCTTGTGACAAGACTATCCCACCTACAAAAGTAGCACCGAGAGGTAGGGCATATGGATAGGTAAGTTTAATAGGCATGAGCATTTTCTTCTTCTGGAGAGTGATGGTCTGTGGGGAGAAATGATGCACATGCCAAAGCTTGGTTTATGAACCAACAAAAAGGCTTTTCATTTTCCAATGTTCCATTAGTGAATTGGAGGGAGGACTCATAGGATGTAGTGGCAAGGGAGTAGTCATTGTAGATTTTTTTTGTGGTGAGAAAAAGGGAGGATCTATTGTGATAGTAGCAATATGGTTGCCAACGGTGGGTAACCTCTTAGAAAGTGAGGTGAAAAAAGGATTGATCGATAATAGCTAGTGTAAGGGTTCACATAGGAGTAAAGGAAAATGGATTCACTTGTGTGGACTAGGAGAAACCTCCCACAATCATTGTATCAAAGGTGGGAAAAGAAGGGCCAATACTCATGGTGGGGGGCACCACAGAGATAGTAGGGGATACGAAACACTGAGAGGAAAGAAAAGTAGGAGAGAATGTTACTTGTTGACTAGTCGACAATGACTCTTGGCTCATTGTCAATTCCTCATCCTTTCTAGGTTCCTGACTAGCTATGAGCACTTGGCTTGCAGTAGGTTCTTGTGAACCTCCTCCAACAATAGTTTCTATGTGTTATCGCTTTGTAGGTGGGGTTTCTCCAACCTCAACAGCATCTACCAATTATTGATGTGACACTCTAGTTGATTTAGTGGCCCAAGTGAGTGATTGTGAGGCCCTCAAAACATTGAATCACACATTTGAAGCCGCATAGGAGGGCTGTCGTATGAAGCGTTTTGCTTGCTGAGCAGAAGACATTGGGGTCCCCGTTTCTTCTTCTCCTTGTTATTTGGATTCATCTCCTAGGTTTTCATTCCCTCCAGCGCTTTATTCAGAGGTTGCATGTCCATCATCCCACCATTTTTCAAACTCTTCATCTTTCAAGCTTCCATAAGGGGCTTCAAGTTGGTTTGTTTCCTAGCGATATGCCCAAAAGGCTCTCATTTTCTCTAGAGTCCACTTCTCTTTTTTTTTGTAACTTATTGTACATGGTGCTCCCCATCTTGATATTCTCATTATCCTCCACCATAATTAAGTATAACTTATGCCATGGCTCCCTATTATCCTCTATGGGAATATGCACCAGCTCAACCAAATATTCATCTTTATCTTCCTCTAGGTTCTACCTCTTTTCCTAGTAGGTTCAAGGAGTGTGAATAACCCTCATGTGTGCATGTGGTATATCATTGAAAGGATTACACTGCCATTTATTGCATATCAGAACAAACCCTAAATGAGCTAGCTTATCTTGGAATAGTGGGTGTGTCGGCCTCTTTTCTAGGGTCACTATTTTGAAACTTATGGGTAATTAGAGCCATCCCTTCTTCTTGGGAGGTCCTTTTCAAAAGTTGTAATCGATGATGCATACCTGTCGATATATTTCAAGAGACAAAACTCTATTTGTGACATAGGCTAGGAGTCAAAATGGTTGGTTAGTGAAATCCTGCATCTAGATGATTATGAAATTCATGTCGATTAACCAGTCACAAGTGGGAGTAAAGACTTGCATGTATCCTATTTGATCCATGTTGAGTCGGACCATGCCATCTTCTCCTTGCAAATCTTGCAAAATCAAAGTTAGAACGAAATCCAAAAATGCATAGTAGTCAAAGGTTGCAGAGAGGAGAGGTGTCCATGTAGATACTGGCTTTCCTCTGCCCTTCTCATAAAAAATAGAGAAACCTACATACTTACTAAAGAAATCAGGCTTTTGATGAAAAAACATATGGGCAAGAAAAGAGAGGAACCTAAACTTCCATTCCCCCAGGTAATTCTCTATTTTCCCTATCATTTCTTCCATGAGGTAGTCTGGGAAATCATACCAGAATAAATTGTGTTGCTTGAAAAATTGGAAACCCGACCTGAATTGAAAAGAATTCACCTCTTGGTTTTTGTCTAGGCCACAAACAAATGATACCATTGAAAATGCCTCCCTTAATTCATTCTCAAACGCACTGTGTGGCACCGAGATACTTGGAGTGTTCTGGCACATCACTCCCTACTTACTGGTTTCATTAATTAAAAACTAAGGGCCCTTCCTCTTTTCCCTCCATGTGTTTTCTCCTTTTTCAGGAGTGAATGCCTTAATTCTCTCACTTTGGGTGGTCAGGTTTGGGATACATAGCATATTCCAGATAGCCCATGGGTTGATATTAACCATTAAATTTTGGCCCTCAATGTTGTGGGTGCTCGAGTTGTAACGTTGAATGGCTATATCAACCAACTGTGGGAAATAGTGCACTAATGGAACCATGTACTATGGGAGCCTTTAGAGCCATATCTTTTCTACTATTGATATTTGTTTCTTGGAAACCTTCATCATTTCACAAGCCCCTTCTCTCAAAGACTTTGGTTTCTTTGCGAGCTGCGGGTCATGAATATTGTCCCAATCCTCCTGGACCTAAACCTGGTTTTTGTAATTTTTGGGCCTATCTAGCTCTAACATGTTCACCCATTTTGGCTTGTCTAGTATACCAGGCATAGCATATGAAATGCTTTTATAGATGTTAAAAACATGTGAATCACGTATGGCCTTAAGCCGAGGTTGTGTTGCCTCCCCTATATCTCTTGCTGTGAACTCTATTCCATTGTCTCTTTTGATGAAAGCTTTTGCTAGGCTTGAATTCTCTGCAAATTTTTCCTCAGCTCTGGATATGCTAAAAACCTTCACTCACTCGGCTTAGCATATTTGAAAAGACTTTTAGTTGTTTAAAATTTCGCATGCATTACTTAGCTATCTTTTCTCAGGGTGGTAGATGAAAGTGGTTTTTTGCATTTAATTCGGCATGTACTGCCCACCCTTTGGCTCATGCAAAAATGAATTACTTGTCATTTTGAAGTGACAAGAATTCATAATTGCATTAGGAAACTATGTGATACAATGTGATTTCCTTAGAACTTGGGTCGACAATTTTCTCTTAGCTTAGCATTCATATGCACTAGCAATTAATATCCTAAATGAATGATTAAGCCAAAGAAAATAATTAGTGCCTAAAAAGATATGAATCTTGCCTTGCATTTTGGAAAATTCCTGAGAAGTGACATAATACCTTCTCAACTGTGTAGCTCACCGCCGATGAGTGAAACCATCTTAAGCTAATTAATTAGCTCTCAGTAACTTTTCACACATTGAACTATACTAAGCAGACTCAACTGGTCAAAAAATTTGAGAAAACTTAGGCACAGTTCCCAAGTTGGCACTTGATTATCATCACATTTTTGGAAAGCCTTTTACCATGCCTTTCCTTGTTTTTTCTATAAATAGGAATCTAACTAGTAATGAAATCACACTTAGCATTTGAGAAAGCTTCGGTAATAGGTTATTGACTTAGTGTTAAATTGTGGTAATTGGCAAAGTATTTTCATAGGCTAGGCTTTAGGAAGCTTTCAAGAGTAGTTAGTAGATAGTTTTAGTGCTCCATTACCATGAACACCCCCATTAGGCTAGTGTCGCACAAGTACCACATGGCCTTTCTTGGTGAGATTTCTACCAGACATTTGAAAAGAATGACAAAGAACAAACACTCCCTAGCTCTAATAGCCATGAAGTGGGTTCTAGGTTGGGACTGTTTGGAGTATGAGGAAAAGTATCGAGTTAATACCGAAATCTTCTCACACTTTTTCATGTTTATGCTAGATATCAGCATCCCTAGGCCATTTGTGCTGAAGCTAGTCAAATAAATTTTCCCTACGAAGTATTTGAGTGATCTTGGAAAAATTGTCACTAACACTGCATATGGGGTAGGCCTTCCTATGACAAGCGACCTCAGGTGCTACATTGAAGAAG
The DNA here is from genome assembly GCA_007258455.2 of Sequoia sempervirens. Taxonomy (NCBI): domain Eukaryota; kingdom Viridiplantae; phylum Streptophyta; class Pinopsida; order Cupressales; family Cupressaceae; genus Sequoia; species Sequoia sempervirens. The sequence goes on along the minus strand of VDFB02058242.1, from coordinate 348,517,894 downwards.
AAGTAGTCATCCCATGGTTGTCATTCCTGAGAAAATTTCACCTTTAGTCACAAAAAAACACTATCAGAGGGTCACCCGTGCATGCCATTTCCTTTTTCACATCTATAACATGGTGGAGTTTTACGACATTGAATGGTATATAGACTTCAGGAACCTAGTGTTCCCTCTGTTGTTGGCCGATGTTCCTGCTAATTTTGTTGTTGTTGTTGTTAGTGGTGTGCCTATTGATGAGGAGATAGTGGATGCTACAATTGATGCGTCTATTGCTATTGCACAAACTATTGGTTGAAAATGCCTCTTTCCCCATTTTCTGCTCTCAAGGATACAATAACCATCCCCTAGTTTTTGTACATATGCCTAAAAAAGGCCTACGTATAGCATATATGAAAAGGAAGAAACTTATAGTTATATACTTTCTAAAATATGGCCCTTAAACCATTTTTCCATGTAAATATAGAAGCATATATATAATGAAATGTAGCTTTATAAAATTCTTGGCTCCTTTTACTCTTGGTATTCTGTAATATAAGGTTTTATTCTTTTCAACATATGTATTTTATTTTCCTTTGTATGTGGGTATTATTTTCTTTGTTCACCTTGCCATGGATTGATTTTCCCTGCTCTCTACAATGATGGGTTATTTCTTTGCCCCAAAACATGAATAAATTAAAAATATTAGCCAACATAACAAAATGAAAGAAAAAATAAAAAGCACTATTAACATATTTACACTAGTAGAAGCATGCAACTTAATGGAACAAATTAAGATGAATCCCATTGATTAGAATTCCTAATGCCTCATTTTCCATATTTTCCAATTCAAAGGAATTATTCTCTTTGCACTTAATTATTTTAAATGGGTCTTCCCAAAGGTTATCGAATTTCCTATGCTGACCTGGCTTCGTAGCCCTTTCATTGAATTTCAGCACTAAGTTTCCACACTTTAGTCCTTGATCAGATTCCCTTTTGTCAATCCATCTCTTAAACACCTATTGTCAGTTAGTCATGGCTATTAGGGACTTCTCCCTTTTTTCTTTTACTTCCAATAATTTTTCTAGTTGAATCTCCATGGAACCATTTTTCTCTATCTCAATGGATTTCAACAATTGGAGCACTGGAATCTCCATGGATATAGGTCACGGTGCCTCCTTTCCATACACTAGATCATAAGGTAAAGTCTTAAGGACTTGCTTAGGAGTTATACAGTTTTCCCAAAGTACCACTCGAAGGTTTTTATGCCATTCTTTCTGGTGCTCTGAACCAATCCTCTTGAGGAGTTAGACCAAGTTCTTATTTGTTGACTCAGCTAGGCCATTACCCTATGGATAATAATTTGATGATGTCTTTAGGAATATGCCATTTGTTAGTGCGAAGTGGCATACCTTTGTTCCTAGAAAATCTTTGGGGTAATAATTTGATGATGTCTTCAGGAATATGCCATTTGTTAGTGCAAAGTGGCATACCTTTGCACCTAGAAAAGCTATGGCATTGTCAGAAATGATAGTTTTTGAAGGGCCAAACCTTATCACCAATCCTTCAAGGAAATCCACTACCTCTACCTCTATTGCATTTTGAAGCGGTCATGTGGCTTTCGTCCGCCTTGTGAAGTAATTTGTAGCCATTAAGATCCACTTGTATCTAGTCCTAGAAGCAGAATTGATCATTCCAATGAACTCCAAGCCCCATTGTGTGAATAGATTTTTCACCACTATAGGTTTGAGAGGCATCATGCAATTATTTCTTCTCCCTATAAAGAACTAGCATTCCTTGCAAGCCTTCACAAAGAAGTGTGAGTCATTGAAAAGTGTCAGCCAAAAGTATCCCATGTACATGATCTTGAGGGCGGTGGTTTTAGTAGAGAAGTGTCCACCTATAGAGTTGCTATGGAAAGTGCTGAGAATTCTCTTTGCTTGCTTTATGGTAACAAATTGCACGAGGATACCATTGAAGTTCCTTTTGAAAAGGACCCCTCCCCTAGCGGATACTTCCCCGTTTGCATAAATCTTACTCTGTCCATCAACCAGTAGCCTCCAAACTTTGACTCATTCATCAGAACTAGTTCTAGCTACACCTCTTGAACACCCACTTCTTCCCCGTTCACCGGGTATTCATACAATCCTCTTCCTCAAACGGTTTTGATGGTTTTGACTTCAATCATATTCGAGAATCTTGGTGATCCAATTAACTCTTTTTTCTATGATTTCTCCCTCCATGATGTATTCACACACACTAGAATGTGTGACATAAACTATCACCTTATTGTAGGAGATTAGATGGCAAAACTTCTTAAGTCCCTTTACTATTGCAAATGCCTTCCTTTCAACGAAATTATAATTCATCTCATATTCCTTCAGGGTATAGGAGTAGAATGCCACGGGATGTTCTCCTTTTCCTTCGTTGTCTTTCTGAGTTAAGACAATAGGTATACTTGACTTGCTACTTAATGCATACATTATGAAGTCCTTAGATAAGTATGGATTAACCAATACAGGAGCTAAGGAAATAGCATCCTTAACTTTCTCAAAGGATTCTCTAGTTTCCTTCATCCACTTAAATGCTTGATCTTTTTTTAACATTAGGGTGATTGGCTTGATTATTCCTACGAAGTCAAAAATAAATTTGCTAACAAAATTTACCTTCCCCAAGAAATACTAGACACCTTTCTTGTTAACTGAAAGGGGAAGCTCCTTGATGGCTTTCACTTGCTTAGGATCAATTGAAACTCTTTCTTTGGACACCACGTGTCCCAATAGCTTGCCTTGTGGCACTCTAAATACACATTTTTTTGGATTCAAGGAAACCCTGAACTCCTGGTATTTTTGAAAAACCATTTCTAAGTGATCAAAATGATCGTCCTTAGATTTAGACAACACGGTAAGATCATCTAAATAGACTAGGAAAATCTTATTGATTAATTCACTAAAAGCGATATCCATTTCCCGTTGGAAGGTTTCTCGTGCATTGGATAGGCCAAAAGGAAATTTAGCATATGCAAATGTCACCCACTTTGTAGTGAATGTAGTCTTCTGTTGATCCTCCTCTTTAACCCAGATATGATTATAACTTGAGATGCCATCAAGCAAGGAAATTTTTTCCAATCCTTCCACTATTTTATAGGATTGACTCCATAGAAGGCAGCAGATAATGATCTTTTAGGGATGCTCTGTTGAGGTCTTGGAAGTCCACACATAAGTGGATATCTCCATTCTTCTTCCGAACTAGGACTAGGTTGGATACCCACCTGCTATGCTTGATTGAAAAGACAATTCGTGACTAGATTATTTTTGTTAGCTCTTGTGACATTACTGCTTCAATCTTTGGGTTCACTAACCTTTGCTTTTGTTGGACTAGTTTTGCATTTTCTGCTAGCTCAATTGTGTGCTATATGATGTTGATATCGTATTCCTTTAGATCATCATAGGACCAGGCCATTACTCCTTCATACTTATCACAAAAATTGATGAGCCTTTCTTTATCATGTTGTGGGACATCCTTCCCGACTTTGAGTTTTCTTCCATCTATGACTTGAAGATTTGTGTAGTCACTTTTGTCCACCAAAAAATTCCTCTTGTCATTTCTTGCATCGTCACAATTGAAAAGGTTTTCAAGACTAACCAATTGCTTCAGAAGCTTGTTATATTTGAGTTGAATGATTTTTCCCTCATAGGCCTCAACAACCTATGGTTGGAGTTGATCAGCGAATTCTCCCTATTGCTAGATGAATGAGGCAATGTGTTCATGACTTTGAAACACTTGCTAGCTATGATCATTATTAGGAATCACTAGTCAAACTATCACTCATACAAAGTGCTTGTTGTGAATGAGGTCAGAGGTAGGATCAAATTGGGATCTGACCATTTCCATGTGATCCATGTCTATATTTACTTCTTGGGGAACAGTTTGGATGTTGAAGGCTTCAAAACTATCAACTAGGTCCTAGACCCAATGCTGATAGGATCTCATGTGGACATTCTTTACCATGGAAACTCCCCAAACATGGTTGACCACTAGTTCATAATCTCCAAACACCAATAGTTTCTTGATACCCATATGCTCCACGAGGCTTAAATCTTGTACTAGTTCTTCATATTCAACTTCATTATTTGAGCAAGAAAATTGGAAGTGTAAAGACCTTAGTGTCTTTTCATTATGTGGGGATTTTAAAAATATCCTAGCTCTTGCACCATTCTTTCATATTGCTTTGTCAAAGTTTAACATACACAATTCAAAGGCTTGACCACCTTCAGATACTTTGGCAACCTTTGGGAGCACTTGATCTTTGTCGTAGATGACATAAGTGCCCAGCCTGGTAGCATGGTAGTTTCTCAAAGGGTCATTTTCCATATGTTCACTCAAGAGAGCATCTTCTTGATCATTCCAGTCTGTGGTCACCTTTTCATCTTCTAATAACTCAACGCAATAAATTTCTTGCTTGGTTATAGAGGTATGCACAACTTCAAAATTGATCATAGCTTTGTCAGCTACATGTTTTGAGTGTAGAGCTTTGGATTCTATCTTCATCTTTGCACCATGCTCAGTTCTAAGGATCAAATGTGACCAATCCATGGACATATATCCACCCACTTTTGAAGTAAAATCTTAGGATAGGCAAAGGCTAAACATGGGGTGAACATCTATAATCATAGTGTCTTGCAGCACTATGATACTAGGGAAAGTGAATAGAGTTAAAGGGAGTGCTTTGATGACACCTATGGTTTTGACTTTATTTCCATCAAGCTGATTCACTCCCCTTTTTAAGGGTTCATAGCTGAGTCCTAAAGCTTCAGATATTTTCTTAGGCATAACTATGGTGCTAGCACTAGAATCAATGATGGCATTGTGTAATAATTAATTCCCTATAATGAATGTTAAGAAGAAGGGTTGAGGATTTGGGTTATCTCTAACTTTAGCAGGAGCTTCTAATGTGTTGTTTGTAAGAACTTTGGTAGGAGATGGTTGATCAACAACCTTTGCTTTGGGAAACTACTCCATGGGCATTGTGTTGACCTCTTCCTAGAGAGCCTTCTATAGTAGCATCTTTTGTTTTGGGATGGATAGAATATCCCACAGAGACACATTAGCAAATGATTTCTTTAATTGTTCCACCACATTGAAAGGTGGTGAACTTAGAGATTTATGCTCCTTTTTTGTTGTTATAATAATTTCCTTTTATGGATGATATTGTGGCAGTGTTGTGTATGTACTAGGTATCTAGTCAGAAGCACTTTTAGGTTGAAAATTGGATAGTTGCAGAACAACTAATTCACCTATAAATCTCCTCTTTGAGTGAGTATTATAGTCAGATTCTACTTGTGACATTTTAGATGCAGATGTATCATTGGAAAACATAGCTTCTTCTTTTTTCATCCATGAAAAGAGTGTGTGGTCAGGAGTGACATTTGCTTCTTGCTCTAGTGACATCCCTTGCATCTGCATGGTGAGCACCACATTATCCATTTGCGAAGAGGTATACATGTAGCTTATGGGGGCTAACTTTGTAGCTTAGTAGCGTTGATTCGCTACCTTTTGTTATAGCTTTCCATGTGGGAAATTTTGGGGAATATGTGAATCACCGCAAGGAAAGAACTAGGGTTTGGTGTCATCTACTAAATTATTTTCACCCATGGTCAATTCTCTCTTTGAACTTGGTGGAGCGCCTATTAGCAGAGTAGGTACCAACACTATTTGGTTGGTTGTCTAAGCTGATGGATTAGCGTGTAGACCACCCTGGAACTAATTTTGTTGATATGAAGACTATCCATCTTGGTAATTTTGGTAGGCAGGCTTTGGAGGTGCGGCCTAGTTTTTCTTGAGGGTAGTTATGTCATTTGTGATTGTCTATAACAATTCCTTGAGATCACTCATTTCATCCTTAGATGAGCCAGATGTAGAGGGAACACTTTATGGCACTATTAAATACATGTGCATTGACTAGGGAGGTGTGGGTACACTAGTCGATACAACTTCTTGGGTGGGCATCGATATTTTGGGAAATATTAGCATGATGGGCTAAGGTGGCAACTTTCTGGCACCTATCAAATTATTCCTCACCTTAACAGTGACATTGTAAGCACCTAGTAAAGTGGTCCCTCCCAAAGATTGGATCATCATGGAAATGTCAGGGTTAACAGACTTTAGGTGGAATATGAATTCCAACTCAAGAGGCAGGCAGATGGCATCCTAAATCCTCTACCAGTTTGCATGGAATTGGGCATTGAAGTCCATCATAGCCTCTTGGTGGAATTGTTTTATGGTAGATAGCTGATAGTATAGCGAAGAGTGATCCCTGTCATTTAAAAATATTTCATAGAATAGATCTCTAAGCTCATCCCAGGTATGAATAGTGTTAGCTAGCAAGATTCGGTACCAATCCAGCACCCTACCTCAGAAAGAAGTTGTGAGGAGCCTTAGCACTACATTCTAAGTGGTGATTCCATGCACCAGACACATGTTCACCACATCTTGTAGATTTTTTGTGGGTGATCTTGAGCCATCTCCAGTAAACTTGAGTATATCCTTCAAAGTTGAGGCTGGGATAGCAGCCCATACATCAAGTGCTACTAGTGCTACGAGGGGACTTTCATCGTCCCATACCACATAATTCCTATTGGCACCTAGAAACATGGTTAGAAAAATAGGTGGAGGAAGTGGAATGGTTACCAATTGATTTGTGACCTGCACTGTTCCTAGTGGTGGTACTAACAAACCATGATTATTTGTTGTTTGGGATCTAGTTACAAGTTGATGGCTCATACACCCTCCTTAAGTGGAAATTCATTTAAGCTCAGTCCCACTAGGCATGCCAAAAAAAGAATAAAATGTTGATGCCAAAAGTTGGTAAGGTAAGAGCCCTTTTATGGGAAACTCAATTTATGGTGGACCTATTGCACTAAACTGAATGACCTTCAAATTTTTAAAGAAGCCGACTTCTTTTGTAATTAGGGTTTGGAAAGGGAAAGGGAAACACATGTAAAATAAAACCCTAATCTAAGGTGATACGCCAAGACTTAGATAATAGGCATGATAAATCATAGATCTAAGAGCCTGTTTAACAATTTGCAACATCCTAGAAAAACATAAACGAAAGATTAAAGTATAAACAATTCATTCATTGACATAAAATAACTTTGCACACATATTTACTGACAAGAAGAGTCACATGACATAATCTAAGACAAGAAACTTTCATTCAATTTATACAAGTTCTACAAATGAATCATCCAACAATAGCAACATAGTCTAAAGTTAATCAAATATCATAAGAAGAGAAAGGCTAAATGATTGGCCAAGTTTGCAAGTCCTTTTACAATAATTAAAAAAGACAATAACAAAGGCCTAGTGTCTTTTCTTAATCTATGTTCTTTCTACAAAATTTTGGAACCCCTCCTCCAAAAAAAAAGGGAGTAAATATAGCCAAATTCTCCCACTGCCTCTGCAAGCAGTAACATGAAAGATATGAGAATCCTTAGCAATGATGCAAACTCAAAGATTCCTCCTGGTCATTGCAATAGAAAAGATTCTAGCCAAAGCATCTGGTCACTCCAAGCTTAGGTGCATCCTTTACAAATGATGGTAGTGGTCCCATCAAGGTCATGTAGACAAGCATCGCTACCCTGCTAAGGTAGTTATGACATTCAGCAAGATGTCGCAGTCTTTGGCTCGCTCCATCCATCGTTTAAAGAAACACCCACTGAGTAGACATGTAGCGACATTGTGCAACCCGTGCTCATATTTTTCCCTTACTGCTGAAACTTTGCACCAAGGAAACACATGTAACCTACCTCGTTCTTGTACTAACTGTGGGCCTCACTAAAATATGTGAAGATGAAGCCACGTGACATGCAGACGAACCCTAACTCAAAAGAGAAGGGAAGCAAATTTCAATTTTGCATATAGTGGACACATGGTAGCACAATGGGGCCATTTTAAATTTCAAAAGGAAGAGATCCTTTAGGGAGTGCAGAGTGGACACATGGTAGAGGCCAGACCATTTTATCAAAAAGGGATGAATGATCTTTAATGCAATGTGCAGGATGATACTTCAACAAAATAAAGCTAGGGCAGGGAGCTCGATGAATATTTATTCACACATATCTTCCATCGCTTGTCATAGAAATGTTACAAGGGTGCATTTATATCTTGGCAAGGGGGAACTTCTAGTGACACACTAGATGCTGACAAGTGGAAAAATCACACTTGTCTATTCAATACCTTCCTATTACCACATCATAGTAACTGAAAAAGGTGATAAGACACTACCATGATGGCACAATATGATGAAGAAACAACGTTCATCGCACCTCGCGGAAGTGGAACTGAGAAACTAAAACATTTCGACGATAACCAATATGTAAGGCACATAGCCATATCCCTCATCACGATAACCAATAATGAAGACCCAAATGTTTCCAACAACATGCAATGTAAAAGAGAACCCTATGCTCATTGCTCATCTTGATAATGAACCTAATGATAGAAATAACTTCAGTGATGAGTGATGACTTAAGTGATGGGAAAAGGCATGTGCAAAAATTTCTTTTAAAAGAGGGTCCACCTAGGTGTAACAACACAAAGGTACTTAAAATAATTTATAACATTTTGTGCAAAGGATGTAAAGGCCGAACAAGGCCAAATATCAACCTTATAAAATAAAGGAATTTCTAATACCAAGGCACATGAGAGAAATTCAATGACGAGTAATGGGAAACTCTAGCCACAAGGGGCCATTCATTTCATGGAATTCAATGAATCAAGTTGTTTCTAACATGACTGGGAACTGAGCATAGCAAGTCAACAAAGGATTAGACTGGGGAACAAGGGTTTAAACAAAAGGAAAGAATGCTAAGAAATAACTCACACTCAGCATAAACCCTAAACCCTATCATTAGGTAGACCAAGGAGCCACAAAAGTAAGGCCATTATTATCGGTGGAACATGAAAATATTGAGGGTTCCACCACTCTACATTTCCAAGTTGCCATATTACCTCTAGAAAACCAATCCTTTCTGGTACATCCTTTGGCAACATGTGGGGTGAGATAGTTGTGTCATAAACCCCCAAAATGTATAAGCAAGATAAGAGATAATGTCTCCCCAATTATGATCAACACCTAAATCTTGCCTCCTATCCTTACGCCTCAAAAAATCATGCAAGGTAGTGGGAATCCTTGGCATGTTCACAATCAGTACTCTCCTCAACTCGGAGGAAAACAAGTTCTTAAACATGACATTGTCAATTTTTTTGTCATCTTTATCAAGGACTATAGTCCAACATTGGATAGGCAGATCCAAGCTACCTTCCTTCTTCTCTAATGTCATGTACTAATGAAAATATGGGGATCCTTTGTACAAAAAAATACATGCATGAATAATGAGTACCAACAAAAAATGACCCCAAATTCACCTTTCTTCAACTTTACCTGGCCCTCATGACTCCTTTATGCCAGGTATCCTCCATAATTATCATATAATGTACAACATGTGGGATGTTGAATGTGTCTTTCCATGTACATCCAAGCCATAGGAATGCTTGTAATTGGGTCATAACCAATAATTTTCCAAAAAGAATAGAAAGTTCTCTACAAGTTAGAAACAAAGTAGTTGATGGGAAATGGCTCCTTATCTAAAGGGACCAAGATAACCCTCTAACCATCAATGGATGCCAAGTAGTTTTGCAACACTAAAATCTTGAAAGTATGTCTTACCCTTTCATATTCTGCTCTTAGTTCCTTTTCCTCAATTGGCACCATATCCTCCCACCATTTAGTGAGATTGAAAAATTCAACAATTTTATCTCTTATGAATTTCACCATTTCTATCCCATCAAATTTTCTCACAGTCTTGGTGACTACATCATAATTTGTAGCCACTACCTTCAATAAATCCACATCCATATAGACATTTGGGACTATCAATTTCCCCAAATCCAATTTTTGTGGGTTGCCCACAGGAATCCCATAGTTTCTATTACCAAACCAGCAACTAAATATTGTCCATCCAGTGTAGGTCAAAATGGTATCCTTTATAGTACATTATTTTTCTATGAGCCCTTCTACAATATGCTTTCCTTGGGACAATAATTTTCCTATAGTTTTCTCAGATGTTGAGGGTTTCAACTGGTTGGTTAGGTCCTCAACTAAGATTCTAATTGGGGTCTTAGAGCTAAAGGGTTTCCCTTTTGATGTAGATGCTTTAGCTTTGGGTGCCATCATATTAGGGTTTGCACACTAGTTTTCCTTTTATAAAAATATAGATTCATGGCCTAGGCAAGGGTTTGACACAAACAATAGCAAGACTAGATAAGCTAATTGTTCAAAATGAATGACAAACCTTAAAATAAATGCATAAAAAAGAAAACCTCGATGATAAAACGAGTGGGAAAGCACAATTAGACAAGTTCTAAGCAATTGAGAAGCAAGGAAACAATTTAACTTATTGGTTTTACAAACACTTGAAAACCCTAATTTCATCATCGAACAAGCCAAAAAAATTGTAGCATGAACTCCTTGAATGCATAGAATACCTTTAATGATCTACAATTGTGCTTTAAAGCAAGTTTTTATAGCTTTAAAGCTCTCTAATTTGGTAGCTCTATGTCTTATCTGCCATTATGGTTAGCTAATGTGAACCAAAATGGCTTGCTCACCTTCAAACTCAACTTTGAATGATGGTCATTGATTGTACAGTGAGATGGACTGACAAACAATCTAGATTAAGTCAAAGATGTTTGAAAATTTTGACTATAGCTCTCTTCCATCATCGACTAATTAGAAATATGCCATGTGGAAAAGCTTCCAACTCACTCATGGGCTCCACCACTTCCTAAGTATTCAAGAAAAGTCCATGTGTCGGCTTCCCTGCTCCCCTGTTGGGTTTAACCCATGCACAACTTTGAGAAATGGGGAGACCAAGAGTGATCGAGATTCAATATGGGGTCTTCAATTTGTGCACTACTTACCTTAATAAAATTCACTTGTGCTGATAACTTTCAGATCTAATGGACGATCATGATTAAAATATCTTGCTCACTTTTAAAACACATGATTTAAAAGTCCCATTAGTAGTGCAAACTTTACCTCTTAACCCATATGCCGAAATATTTCCTTAATATTTTCCATCTTTATAATGTTCCTTCAACCATTCAGATTGCTCCACATGGCATCTCCCTACTTCCATATTGAGAGATGGGAGATAGAGGTGGGTTCCCCACGGGCTAGCAGGGAACGACCAAGATTTACCCACTTCATCCAACCTCAACCGACGATCTAATTAAATGGAGTTTTCACTATCTTTGAAGTCTAATGGGTCCCACTCACAAGGGGACACATGTCATCCACCTGCCATCCCATGGTCTTAGTTTAATGAATATTAAAATCAAGTAGGGGCATGAGGAAGGGTCAAGATGTAGCCATGTCATTTCATATCCACCATTGATTTTATCAAAGCTTAATAAGTATTGACTTTGAAGAGGATAGGGGCCACTGATAGATATGGCATGTGGTGCTCAGATTGGTGTGATCTTACAAAGATTGTCCTTAGAATACAAACAAAAGCTCATTTTTAAATGATGAGGTTGTATCCTATAATTATAATCCTATAAGGTAGAGTTAAATAATTTTATTTTGAAGGCTCCATTATAAAGTGGTCCTACAAATTTTAATTAAATTTTAAAAAAATTATAGGGGCATGCATGGTTCATGATTTCTCAAAATATGATTTTTTTTTACAATGCCATGCAAATTTTGATATAGTAAAACTCTCATAATTTAAGCGCTAGTAAATTCAGGACTCCTTATACATATTTAAAACTTATACTACAATTCAATAGAAGTAGCTACTTAGAACTTTCTGTAATAACAATTTTAAAAAATAAACATAAAATTAATTTCTATTTAAAAATAAATTCAATTGGTTAAGTACAATTTGTGAAATGATAGTATGTCCCTTATTTACATCATACAATAAGATTCAAAACCTCATAAGATGCAATATAAAAGATGAGACTGTAATCATATCCCATGATACCCTCAATCCTTGACTCACGACTGAAACGATATCAATATAAACTCTGCTCCCAAACTGAATTAGCAAAACGAACTTATAATATATACAATCTGCAACAGCAGCATTATAAATATGGGGCACTTTTACTAATTTTTTTAATGTTATGCCTGTGGCTGCAATTTTCTGACTAAAACGGAAGCTCAAGCACCGTGGAATATAACAAAAGTAAGCAAACTTATCTGTGGGCTTCACTGTAACTGTGAAGGAAACTCAACCAGTGCCAGATAAGAGAAAGAATCACTATCAAGCAAAATTTTCTCGTTCATAGAGAATCTCATCAATGTTTGGTGGCCTTTCTGAAGTGACTAAAACCGATATGAAGAAACGAAAAACAATGTTGTAAAGCGAGCCGAATTATGACAAGCAGTGTGATCCTGGAAAGCTATAAGAGAGATCATGGTTTCTTTTTGAACAGTTATGGCATCATGAGTTTTTCTTTTGACAACTGGCCTCTTCGGGAATCTCCGTACTACCATCCATACCCTTCAAGACTACATTTTTTGGCTCAGTTCTCTCACATTTTTTACTTTCTCTTCCAGGTTCCTTTGGACGTTCCGCTTTCAGACGTTCCCTGGGCATCTTGTACTACGAATTTTGCACATCACGTTTCTACTTTCTCCTTCTCCAAGAGCCTTTTAAAATGATGCTCACCACTTTCCAACTTAGTCTCTAACATGATATTCATGTGATTCTTTTGGCTAACTTTTTTTTCTATTTTATTTCCCTATCGGAAGGAACATTTTCTTAAAGTGTTCTTTAGATTTCTCCAAGAACCTTTTAAAATTATGCTCATCACTCTCAACTTAGTCTCTAACTTGATTTTCATGTGATTCTTTTGGCTAACCTCCTATTCTATTTTATTTTCTTCTGGGAAGTAACATTTTTGTATCACGTTATTTAAAGTAATTTATAAGATAATCAATAATAAATAGACAATAAGGAAATATTTATGATATTATATTGAGATATATTTAATTCAAAACCTAAAATTTTATCTTCTGTCATAATGTTGAATTGTAATAAATTCAAAGTTCACTTATTGGAATCAGAATCTGGGTTGAGCGAGGAAATCTATGAGGCCATGGGTAGAGGATATTTGTTCTCTTAGCATAGCTTGTCCTACTCATACTAAGGTGATCAATAAAATTGTGAAACCTATGAACCACTTATAGATAAACTTATCATTTCTCTAACATATTAGGAGTCAAGGAGCATGTTCAATAAAAATAAGAATTCAACTATATCATAGGGTTAGTCAGCTTTCACCAAAAGCATGTACATGATGGATGAATGTGGTATTCTAGAAGCATGTGTCATTTTTCCAATAACATGTAGGTGATAAATTCCATGAGATGCCTAGTTTTATAGGGTTTAGATAGGCATATACTAGTGATATGTAGGAGATGGATGCCCATTCTACTCTAATTACATGGACAACTATTTCTAGTAGGGATATATGTCATAGATGATCATGCTACTCTATATGAATGAATGACTTTTGTTAGTAGGAGGTAGATGATGGATGTCAAGATCTATACATCTCAAGATTTTAGTAGTGGAATTGGTGTATTGGGATAATTTGTGTGCTTTCAATTTGGTGTTTGCCTAAGGTATGTTTTTTGTTTGATGACTAATTCAATAAATGTATTGATATTATAGGTACTAGCTTGGTCTATAATATAACCATAGGACATTTTGATTATGTAACTTATATAGTGGTTTGATTTCATAGGCAATAAGTGATTTATGTGAATCTTATAATTAGTCTTAGGTATTGTGAATTTTGTTATATCTATGCCTTTTAATCTGGGGATAACAAGTACTATGGGTTGCATGATTATTGTTATAGATGACAATGTATTGAGAAAATGAGTAGAGCCATATTCTAGTATGGATGCATGAACATTCCTTTTCCAAATGAGATTTACTTATGGGCTTCTATGTAAGTGAACCAAGTAGTGGGATGATGCATACAAAAGGTTGTGCCCACTCCATTATGTCAATTGGTCTTTATTTAAACTTTTGATGTATATGTGGATTCCTCACACAAGATATATGTGATGTATTCTAAGCTAGTTGTTATTGTACTTGTGTACATATGAGCTATTCATTATTGTACCTATGTTGTGTGTAGGAGCTATTCATTATTGTGCTTATGACATGTGTATGAGTTAGTCACCATGTGTGTAATTTATGTCTATTCCATCTAATCATAATATGTGTGAAGTTGGGATTATGGAATGAAATGAACCGTATGTGAATATGTGTGTTTGTATGCTAATGATCTATATAAATATAATAATTGACATGAATGTGTTGTTATCATTCTAGTGTAAATAGACTAATGTAAAATGATACAATTCATTAATAGTCTTGATTTAAAATATAGATCAAATATCTTGTACAAGAGAGAAGAGGATGAATTCGCTCTCATTGGTTTATGAAATACAAAGAATCTAATTCCAAAAAAGGGATATGTATTCAAGGTTCTCATAGATAAACCCTTGAGGTTTACATATAGGTGTATATATAGAGTTAACATGCAATTTCTTCAATATTGGTTTTAATGTTCTTGGAAGTTAAGGAATTAAAAGAGGCTATCAAGGTTGTTGTCAAGTCTTTAATCAAACCTAAATATTGTAAGGGCAATAGTACCATCCTTGATGATGTAATTTTATAGCTATTTGATTTCATTATTGAGGATGTTTTTAGTAAGTATTCAATCTTGTCTTGAATTCTTTACTATGTCATTAATTAGGACAAATAAAAATTTATAAAAACATAAAATAAATTTGGGAATTAATTTTCTCAAATGTACCATTTGGGTTGTACCTAAACTCGTAGTATCCACTATTCGTGCTACTAATGTGTCTTAAGATAATGATGAGGAAGAGGATGCTAGTAAGTATTTTTAAAATGGTTTAAAAAAATTAGAATTTGTACATAGCTTTGATTTAGCTAAGTTTCACAAATTAAAGTTCATTTTTATTAATAAAAATGAGAAACAAAAAAAAAATAGGAATCTTCATCAATTATCTTCATTCCTCACTTCATTCAATCTTGAAAAAATTAAAAAATAACCTTTTAACTACTAAAATTTTTACCTCGATATGGAATTACTGCTTTTAGTATGTCCACATGTGTTTATTCACATGGTCATGAAATTCACCATTTATTCAAAGCTAACAAAACCAAGACTAATTGTCAAGTCTCCAGTCTAAAAGAAAGTAAAATTTTGAAATTAAATGAAAATCCAATCTTGAAAGTGATTGAAGAAGTCTTTAAGATGTCAATTTGAGGCCTTACATCTTTGAAAATGGCCTTGAAAAATGTCAAGAATTGATCCGATTAAATAGGTTAAATTGACATTATAATCAATTCTTTAACACACTTCTCCACATAAATTTCAGCTCAATTGGACTCTCGCTAAAAATTTATGACCCTTGGAAGTCCCTAGATCCTTTCTATGACTCATTTTCTTTTAACTTGAACTATAAAAATGTTACAATAGGATGATTTCCATTTTTAGTTTTACATTGAATTGGGATAGTGTTTTAACTATAGCTCTATGGGGAATTTTAAGTGGGGTCTTCCTAGTGGTTTAAAATTATATATGAAATCATAAATTTAACTTGAGTTTTAAATTTATAATTGAATCACATATATGTTTGAAATATTTATGTTGGTTTAAGTGAGTCAATTGGCATCCACATTGATTCCTTCTAAGGGATTTTCAACCACTCCTCCACTATTGGGCATCATAGATCATGGGAAGGTACATTCATATTGTAAATTTGTTTAAATTTTACATTAGTATAGTTACAATTTTATGAATTTTGAATTCACTAGATATATGAAATGCATGCATGTACACTTGTAAATATTATAGGTGTTAAATGTCTATGTACATGTATGTCTAGGTTGATACCACAATAAGAATGGGCATTGGGCAAACATTTGATGTTGCAGCTACTCGTGAGGCCATTGATTTCTAGGTTGTTTACAAAACTTTCTACACAAAATGTGCAAACTTGAATATATCTATATCTATATCTATATATATATATATATATATTAAACTAATTCAATTGTACATGCTTTAATTTTGATAATGTCGGACTTTGTTAGTGCAACTTTTAGCCCTAACCCAGACATAGTTACACCACCAAGATGAAATGTAGAGAAGGCTCCAGATCAAATGGTAATTTAAATTTTATTATTATATTTAAAGTCAATTATAAATTACATATTCTAAATATAACTTAAATTTTAAATTTTAAATTGAATATGTACATAATATGAGATTTGTTACATTTTTATTTTTTTTATAGCATGAGACACATCTTGTAGTTGAGCATGTCTAGATAGGTTCTGGAGAAGAGTCTGGTGCACAACCTCATAATACGGTACAATTAAAATATGATAAATTATAAATTAAATTGAATTAAAAAATTTAATTGTAGAGTTGTACATCTAATTTCAAATTTCATTTTCTTGTTTATGTAGATTGATTTAGAGAATTTAGAGGTTGCTTCAGGTGCACCAAAGCATCTAGACACATATATGACTGTAATTTAATTTTATGTTGGATTATAAATTAAATTATCATTAAATCATTTTTCATTGTCGTACATTTGATTTCATCTTTCTCTTATATAGAGTGTTTCAGGTCATCCACATAGTTTGCATGGTGTGAAGAGGTCTCTTGATTATAGAGATAGTACATGACATAGAAACATGTATTTTTATGTGTTATATTTGTTTATTTCATGGACTATACTTTTGGTTTCTCATGTACTTTGTTGGACTTTATATTTGATGGCTCAAGTACTTAGTTGGACTTTAGTTCATGGGTTGTACTCTAGACTTTATTTCATGTGCTTAATATATTGGTTTCATGCACTTAATATGTTACATAAATTATGGACTTTATTATTGTTTGAAATTTTAATTTACACATGTACATTTATAAATTTTATGTTCATATTCAAGACATTAATATAGTACATTAATGTGAATTTAGTGATCTCATACATGATATTAATATAGGACATTTTAATATTTATACTTTACAAATTTAGTGATTTCATACATGATATACATGATATGTACATTCAATAAATAGCGATAATTACTCAATGAAATTATTCAATTCACATCAATCAATAATTAGTCAATAAATAATAATTTACAAATAAAAGCAATCTATTTATATACCACAAAGGATAAAATTTTAAGAAATAAACAATACCATAGAAGATTAGAGAATAAAAGCATTAATAATTTCTATAAATAATAATATCTAACACTAATTTATAAGTTGTCAAAACAAATAATGACATCTTAAGGGGATGTCTTAAGGGGTTCTAATATGTCTTAAGGGGTCTTAAGGGGACGTCTAAAGGGTTCATAATACAACATCTTAAGGGGATGTCATAAGGGGTTAAAATACGTCTTAAGGGGATGTCTTAAGGGGTCTTAAGGGGATGTCTAAAGGGGTTATAATAGAACGTCTTAAGGGGATGTTTTAAGGGGTCTTAAAGGGATGTCTAAAGGGGTCATAATAGAATGTCTTAAGGGGTCATAATACAACATCTAAATGGGATGTCTTAAGTGGTCTGAAGGGGATGTCTTAAGGGGTCATAATAGAATTTCATAAGGGGATGTATTAAGGGGTCATAATATAACGTATTAAGGATATAATTGATTTAACAATAATGTATGCATGATATTTAGTGATTATACAATTAGACATAAAGTTTCAAAGTAGGAAAACATGCACATTGAACAAACAAAATATGTAGAATATTGATTTCATTAGAAGTACATAGAGTATGTTTAATTCTAAGTATGTATGTACATATATGTCATCTCAAAACAATGTTTAAAATATTTGGATATGCCATCTCAAGAACATCTCAAACTCATGCCTAGAATGTAGTAGGTCTTCAAACTGTTTGATATCAAAAAGGTACAAGCAATATTAATGAAATCATCAAAACATACATATTTTAATTTTTATAAAACTATCTATATGTATAGAACTCAAGTACTTGCACTTAAAAGTATTCCACACATGTTTGTAGGTTGAATCCAGGCATCCTCTCATTTTTGTTTCAAAGTATGAGATCAATGCAATGATGGCTTAAGGATATAAAAAATGACAATAAATCAATTTTAACTATTAATGCACAAGCATTATTAATATGCAATCAAAACATGTATTTAAATATAATTTAACGAATAATTACCTATTTTTACCAAATATTCCATGTTGTCTAGGTTGAATCTACATGGACTAGATCCTTTTTGTGATTATTCCTTAAGGATGTATAAAAGGACAATTTAAATCAATTTCAACTAATAACACACTTGACCAATGTCGAAACATGTATTTAATGTATTTAAAAGGACAAAATAAAACTAAAACTATATTTACATGTATTTACTTATTCCATTGTACCATCTGTATCCTCTCTTTTTTGCAATACATCTATGATTGCCTCATGCTCTTCCATAGAAATTGACCATACCACTTTTTTTGGTCTTCCAAAATACTGCTCTAGTTTTATATTTGTTGCCACCACCAAATGTGAATAATGTTTAGTCTTTTTTGTGTTTCATATTCTTTGAATGCAGGTAGACCATTCTTTCTTCTCAAGTATTTTCGTAGCCAAGTGCCAACAACCACCACTGATCCTATTGGAAAACATGTTCAAAAAGCATCATCAAATAAGTTCTCAAAATTTTCTTTAGGGGATCAAAGACTTGTTCTAAAAAATTTCTTAAGGGGATCTAAAACTTGTTATCAAAATTTACTTAAGGGGGTGTCTTAAGGGGATCACCATACTTGTTGGATAATGAAAGCCATCATCATCTTCTCAAGGTGTTATTAACTTATGTTTAGTTTCCACACAATGAGCCAACCAATATTTTGTTTTCTCTTCATTCCCCTTAGGTGCAATAACAACATACACATGCCCTACCAACAAAATTTGATTTAGTAACTTGTACATATCCATATAAATAATTTAGTATTACAAAATAACTTAATAAAGTGAAATAAAATGAAATAAATTGAATTAAAATTACCTTCTTGTACAAGGTCTGAAACACGGTCATAATCTTCAGGTGCAAACACTTGATCATTTTCTTCTATAGTTCTTTCATATTGATTATGTGCTTTTGTAGGTGTCACCAATCTTTGCTCCCACTGTTCAACCCATTTGTATTTTCACATGCTTCCCAATATCCTAAGATACAAAACTAAAAAAAAATGCAATCTCCCTTGTCCAAATAGTCCATGTGCTTGTTGTCACACTCCTAAATGAATGATATTTAGTAGATCCACTGATTGTCTCACAATCAACTCTAGGTACAATTTTCTCTTCCTCCACCAACCAAAAGAATCGATGAACTGTAGAGTAATCACTCAAACCAGGTGTAGATAATCTTCTATTACACCAATCCACAATCTCACATGCATCTTTAAATTTTATTGAATCCTCAAATTTTAATTGTTCTCTAGCAAGAATTATTTTGACACAAGCACCAACTCCATCATGTTCTCCTTTACCATGCCCAACTTCAAAAAAACTGCATATATGCTAGATATTAAGTTCCTTGTGAACCCTACTTAACCAATAGAACATTTAAGCATTCTTGAACCACCCTGTACAATTATCTGACCATATGAGGTGTTCTTTCATCTGGATTCCCCTCTCTTAAATTTCTATAAATATACTGAAACAGTATTGAACAAACTCTGACGAGTGTAACCGATTGTCACTCAAATAAAAAAGATACTCCCTCAAAATTGTTCTATCATCCTCAGTGCTATCGTTTGCATTTCTATAAACAATGTGGACAAACATACATACTTGCACTGAATTATAATATTGAGATTGAATTTCCTTTTGTGGAGCGAGAGTATAATTCTCTACAAAATCAACTGCTGGAAGTATAGTACCAATTAGAAATGTGTTTCAACATGCATGAAATTGGCCATCAAGCCATCAAGCATGTTCAAAGTGCATAACATATTTTGGTACAATTTTATTTTTAAATTAACTCATGAATGTATGCACACTAACTTTTTTTGTAACTAAATCACAACACTTTCCTATTTTTCCATCTTTTAAAGAATAGTGAAAATTCCTAAATCTTTTGGCATCTACTAATTATTGTCCAAAATCATGATCAACACTTTCATGCAAA
This sequence comes from Sequoia sempervirens, assembly GCA_007258455.2. Taxonomy (NCBI): domain Eukaryota; kingdom Viridiplantae; phylum Streptophyta; class Pinopsida; order Cupressales; family Cupressaceae; genus Sequoia; species Sequoia sempervirens. The sequence continues at coordinate 348,497,615 of VDFB02058242.1, read as the reverse complement.
AAAATTCTTCCACAGTTAATGCATTGTCTAGAAATACAAGAACTTAAATAAAATAATTTATCATTGGATTTTTAACAAAACGAACCCGAAATAAACTCTCTTATTGCTTCAGGTGGCACATCAATACCACACTCCTGTATAATCATGTTAGTATGCAAGGTACAACATATATATTGAAAAACATCATAAAAATAATGAAATTGAACATGTATTTTACAATAACAAGATATTTGTTGCTTATTAATTTTTACATACCAGGGTTTACAGTTTTCAAAAGACCTTTGACTTATTTTAATATTACCAGGTAAAACTGAATCGCTACAAAATTTTCTATAAAATTCAGTTTGTGTTGAATCTAATAGGTGTTTTTGGTGAGGATCGCAAACTTTAGACACCACCCTTAATTTTAAAACATCTCTAGCATTAGATGAAACCCTAGTATTATCATGCCAATATTTTTCGATCAAAGATTTAATTTCAACATTCAATTTTATATCAAAACTCAGTAGTTGTCCACTGAAACTCCAACATTGATTGATGGGATCATTTTCTATACTTTCTCTTCTTTTTTCTGCTCTTAGCAATATTTTAGGATGTATTTTTAAAACTTCACTAATATTGCATACCATTATTTTATTCAATTTTTCTTTATTAACTATAGCAGTTCTTATAGCTCTTCTTGCTGCATTTTCTCTTTAGATCGACTATTTTTTCCAATAGATTGAATGGCACTAGCAACAATAGACATAACATTTTTTAATAATTGATCTTTTCTTTTTGGTTTAACATAAAAGCCTAAAATTTTCATTACTTTACTCATTTTTGGCATTCTCATCAATTGCATCATTAGTTGACATTGAAATGCAATTTTTTTACAATAAAAGAATCTAGTGTATATTATATTTCCATGTGTTCTTATTTTCCTCCAACAAATTTGACCACGAAGATTATTGGAAACACCACTTCCAATTTAAAAAAAAGTATTTTCATTAAATTCAACATCACATTCTAGATTTTCATCTTCATTTTCATTTACATTTTCATCTTCATTTTCATCAACAAAACGGTTTTCATTTTCACTTTCATCAAAAATACAGGTTTTGTTTTCATTTTTGAGAAAATGATCATTCTAATTTTCATTTGCAACAAAAGATTTTTCTTTTTCATTTTCAACAAATTCTATAAAAGTTTCATCTCTCCAAATATCATCAATGTCAACATCATTAAGTCTAGTATCTTGTAAAACTTCTACATACAGATTTACCATTTCACTAACATGTGGATTTGAAGATGTACCTGGATTTGTGCATATTGAAACATTCTCCATAGCATTCAAAGAGGGATTTGAAGACATAGTAGGACTTGTTTGTATAATCATATTCTTCTCCAAATTGATTCCTTGCAAATTAGCTTCATCTACAACCATGGTATCCTCAATGTTTTCATCTTCAATAGTTGTGGAATTGGTTGCTCCACCATCATTCATTGATTTCATTCTCATTCTTCTTTCTCTTTGTCTTTGTCTCTCCTTCTCTCTATTTGCTTCAACTTCTTGAGAAGTCAATGTCTTCCTTCTCTTATTATGAGCTTTATCTCCCATGATTATAAAATTTTCAAGCGCAAATGAATGTTAATAGTGAAATTCTTCAAAATATTCAATCCAAATTGGAAATTGAATACCTATTAGGACAAAATTATTCCTCTTTTGTTCTTCAAAACAAGTAGAAAACTAGCACAATTCCACTTTAAAAATTGTTTTCTTCATGCCTCCTTTGAAAATTTCAATCCATATTGCAATTTGAAGACCTTTTCTTCGTCCAAACAAGCACAAAAATAACACAATTCCACTTCAAGAATGGTGTAGATGGTGCCTCATTTGGAAAAATCAACTAAAAATCAAGTTCACCACTTGTAAATACAATAGCTCATGAAAAATAGTTTAATTTTACTGCTTTCGGCTATACATGTGAAGTTACAGACTTCAAAGTATTTTTTGGTAGTAAATTTAAATAAAGAAATGGGATACCGTTTAAAACGGGATCCCGTTTATACTATAATTGGGATCTCATTCCCTGACATTCAATGTGGGGACCATTGGAAGGGAAACGGGATCATGTTTACAAAATGGGATCTCATTTCCCTTCCAAAAGTCTGAATATTATAAACTAAAGAACATGATCCCGATTATAAAATGGGATCCCACTTTTAATAAATAAGATCTTGTTTTATAAAGCGTTATCCTGTTTTTGAAAATTTGAATTTCTATTAGCTTTGTGGTCTGGTTATTTCCCAAGATTTTGGTTCATGAAAAGCATTGGAAATCCGAACCTAGGACTTCAACCTAGTTTGACCTGAAAGTTGAAGGTCCTAACAATGTCAGAAAAAAATAGACTTTGAACATATGGCTGACGACTTTTTTGGTAGAATTTTTTGACAAAATTAAAACCCATTTTAGATGAGACAATGCAGATTCTAAATATGTAATTTTTTTTTACAATTGGATTATTTTTTCTATTTTTCAATTAATTTCTAATAAAATTGGTCCATAAACTTTAAATATCAAGGTTTTTGGGTGTGTGCAAGAAGTTGAGTCCACTTTTTGGCCAAAAAGTGGAAGTGTTTTCCCTGATTTTCAGCATTTGACACATTTGACCTTAAAATTTGAAGCACTTAGAGATGGAATCTTTGAAAAAGTCACTGATCATAAAATGTAGTACTCAGAGTCTAGTTTCCAAATATATAATTTATTTCAATACCCAGATTGTACAAATTCAGTTTCAATAGGCATTTCTAAAAACCACTGTTTAAAAGTCACTTTTTTTTTACTATACCGTGCACATGTGCAACATCCATATTTTGACCTAAATTATCATATTTTTCTAAATCCTTTTGGGAAAAGATTTGTGATTCATTGAAGCTTGTTCTCGATTTTTTTTGTAATTTTTTATTGAATACTTTTTTTTTGTTAATTTTTTATTAGGCATATTTGTCGTTTTGAAAAATCGTCGTGTACGACATGCATAAGATGACCTTAACTTATCATTTTTTTTTTTATTTTTCAAATTGAAAAGAATTGTCTGAAATTTGTTCTCATGCAATCCATTAGTCAAAATGTTATGTTGATCAAAAGTTATTAAAATATTTTAAAACCCTAATATTTAAAGTTTATGGACTAGTTTCATTAGAAATTAATTGAAAATTAGAAAAAATAATCCAATTGTAAAAAAAAAATTATATATTTGGAATCTACATTGTTTCATCTAAAATGGGTTTTAATTTCGTCAAAAAATTCTGCAAAAAAATGTTGTCAGCCATATGTCCAAACTCGGTATTTTTCTCTGACATTGTTAGGACCTTCAACTTGTAGGCCAAACCAGGTTGAAGGCCTAGGTTCGGATTTCCAATGCTTTTCCCGAACCAAAATACAAGGCAAAAACCCGCCTACAAAGAAAACCCAATTTCAATTTTTTGGAAATGGGATCTCGTTTACAAAGCGGGATCCCGTTTTGTAAAGCGGGATCCCATTTTGGTTCTACAAAACAGGATCCTGTTATTTAAAATGGGAACCCGTTTTCAAAATCGCCAAAAACTGAAAATTTCCATTTTTGGAATTTTAAAAAACGGGATCCCGCTTTTGAAAATTTTCGAAAAGCGAAAATTTCCAAAACTAGAAAATTTTCAAATCGGATCTCATTTTGAAACTTTCCATTTTGGAAAATTTTGTTTTTAAAAATTTCAATATGGGATCCCATTTTGAAAATTTTCCAAAAATGGAAATTTTTTAAAAACGGGATCCCTATTTTTTTAAGAGCGAGATCCCGTTTTGCAAAGCGGGATCCCAATTTTAATTTAGGCTCGACATCTCGAAGCTAGACGAGATCCCGTTTTTGCAATGCTGATTTTTTTTTTTTTTGGCTAAGGCAAAAACTTCCACGTTTCGTGGATTCAACTTCTTGCACTTACCCTTTTTACTATTTTAATAACCTTTGATCAACATAACATTTTGACAAATGGATTGCACGAGAAAAAAAATCAAACAATTCTTTTCAATCTAAGAAAAATAAATCAAAAGATGATAAGTTTAGGTCATCTTATGCATGTTATACATGATGATATTTCAAAACGACAAATTTTCCTAATAAAAATTTAACAAAAAAAAAAATCAATAAAAAATTACAAAAAAATATCAAAAACAAGCTTCAGTGAGTCACAAATCTTTTCCCAAAAGGATTTAGAAAAATATGATAATTTAAGTCAAAATATGGGTGTCGTACACATGCATGGTATGGTAAAAAAAAGTGACTTTTAAACAGTGGTTTTTAGAAACGCCCATTGAAACTCAATTTGTACAATTTGGGTATTGAAATAAATTACATATTTGGATACTAGACTCCGTGCACTACATTTTATGATCAGTGACTTTTTTAAAGATTTCATCTGTAAGTACTTCAAATTTTAAGGTCAAATGTGTCAAATTCTGAAAATCAAGAGAAACACTTCCATTTTTTGGCCAAAAAGTGGACTCAACTTCTTGCACACACCCCCTCATTTCCCTTTAGAAGGAAGAGGATCTATGATTTGGAATACCCTCAAATTAGCGACTCAGTTGGTGAAGAAGGAGCTTTTTTGGATATGTCATTTGGGTTCTCAAGCCCTTTTTTAGTGGGATTCTTTGGATGGTCACCCTTCCATTCTTTCTACTTACCCTCACCTCCAATCTCTTTGTGACCATTTTACTAATGTGGGTTGGAATACAATTAAGCATTACAAGTATGTTCAGAATATTAGATTGGCTGCTAGCCTTAGATGGAAGCATTCCTCAGATTGACTGTTAGGAGGGTCGGAGGAGGATAGGCAAGAGTTGGCTTGGATTTTGGCATCATGGAAATGCAATTCCATGGCAAGGCAGGAAGTTTTGGCTTGGAGTAAGAGTGATTTATCTGGTAAGTATTTTGTTTCAACAAGTTATGGCATGTTGCTTAGGCAGGTGTTTGGGGACATTGAGGTCCCTTGGTGGAAACAAGTGGAATAATTTTTCTTGGCCCAAGTGTGCAATTTTTTTCTTTGGTTGGTGGTCTAGAACTAGTTTCTTACTTGGGATAACTTGTGCAAGAGAGGGTTCCAAGGTCCCTCAACATGTGTTTTGTGTGGTAAAAGTGAAGAGAATGCCTCTCATCTCTTCTTCCAATGTTCCTTTTCTAGGAGGCTTTGGCACCTTTGTGGGATGTGTGGAACCAGTCTTGTTGGCATGTCTCTTCTTTGGTGGAATTCTTTTCCCAGAGGGGGAAGACCCCTATTAAGACCACTTTTCTTCAAGCTAATTGGGCTCTGGGACCAACTTTTATTATCTAGCATATCTAGCTAGAGAGGAATCATAGGATTTTTCAAGATGTGAAGCTAGTTGTTCAACACTTGTGGTGGAGGATTCTTCATTCAGTGGGAGAAAATACTATAGCTAAGTGTGACTTGGTTGAGGGTGTGGATCCAGGAGAGATTTTCTTTTGTACTTGTCTCAATCTTTCTCTTCAAATGGGGTTGCTCAGAGTGTTGGTCATATCAAGATGAATAGATGTCGTCATCCCCTTCGGAAGATAAATAGGGAGGGGTGTTGGTGCCCTCCTCCTCAAGGTGTGTTGAAAATCAACATGGATGGTTCTTCTCATGGAAATCTTGGCCATGCTGGTATTGGAGGTGTTGGGCGGACTAGTTCTAAGACTGTTGATGTTATCTTTTCTATTTAGAAGGGTTGGTATACTAACAATGTGATGGAGGCTCTTGCCATTCAATGTGCTATGGAGCATGGTTGTGCTCTTAGGTGGAGATAGATCATTTGTGAATCAAATTCTTAGGTAGTAGTGACTTTGCTAAAAAGGCAACAATTAGAGGAGGTTAGTTGGCATTTGGCTGTTATTATAAAACAGATTCTTCATCTATGTGCTTCCTTTGATTTTATTTGTTTTTGTCATATTTCGCCTAAATGGAATGGAGTTGCGGATTGTTTTGCTAAATGGGCTTCTGATCATTTGCATTATTGGAATATTGTGGATAGGGGCCAATTTCCCCTAGATCTATCACAAAAGTTGGACCAATTAGTGGAGATTGATAGGGATGTGTAATTCCCTTGCTTTGTTCTTCTCTTTTTTGGATTGAATAAATTTTTACCCCTCTTTTAGTAAATTGTCAAGTCTCCAATCTAAAATAAAGTAAAATTTTGAAATTAAATAAAAATCCAATCTTGGAAAAGTTTGAAAAAATCCTTAATATGTCAATTTGAGGCCTTACATCTTTGAAAATAACCTTGAAAGTGTGGAGAATTGATCAAACTGAATAGGTTTAGTTAACATTATAATAAATTCTTTAAGACACTTCTCCACATAAATTTTAGTTCAATTGGACTGGCGGTAAAAATTTATGACCCCTAGAAGCCCCTAGATCCTTCCTATGACTCATTTTCTTTTAAACCGAACTATAAAAATGTTACAATACGATAATTTCCACTTTTCGTTTTACATTGAATGGGGATTTTATTTTAAATATATCTCTATGGGGGATTCTGAGTATGGCCTTCCTAGAGGGGCCTATTGAACACTAGTATTTTTCTATAGTTCAATATACAACTATGCCACCCTAGGCCAATTTCACCTTGCAAAATGACTAAGATTGAATTATATAGATACAATTACTTTTAGTTTCCTATTGTAGATTTTAATATTACAAGAGAGCATTTACTTAAATCATTATGGGTCAAGCTATTATAAATAAAAAAAATAAATTATTTAAAGTTATGGATCCAATGACAATTAAAAAAAAAACCCTAATCCTCTTCAATCCTTACTCATTAACTAAAAAATATTATTAACAAATTATGACTTTAAATTTCTAATAAAGAATTAATGAACATATCATAACCTATGAAAATAACTTTAATTTTGAATAAACCTCACTTTTATTAAAACTCAAAATATAAAAGAAAATAAAAGTTCTAAAGTAAATATGAAGAGAAAACCTAACCTTTAATAAAAGATATTAAACCCACAAAAAAAAATCCAATCATAAGAATAAATTAAAGATTTAAAGTTCGAAACAAAATATCTCAACATTGATTTTAAAACCAAATTATCACAATGTGATTTTAGGTAAAATATAAGAAAAACATATTATAGAAAATAAGTATTATTAAAATTAATTAAATATGAAAAGAAAACCCTTACATTTCCAAAGGGACAATAAAAGATATTAAAGAGGAAAAAGAGTAAAGAAAATACAATCATGAGAATAAAATAAAGATTTAAAGAGAAACAGAATATCTTAACATAGACTTAGGAACCAAATTATAAAGAGAAACCCAATCCCCTCAGTTTGTAGGACGCACTGCACCATCCAAGAGTTGAGCTCTTCTTTCATTGTCTGCTCACTTATAAATGCAAGTAATTACACGTTTTTGATTGTTTTCTTTCCTTCTGAATTTTATTGTTTTTGTTTTCATTTTTATTTTCTAAGCTATGATTGATTGAAAATCTACATTTTTGTCAAGTCGCCTTTGGTTTGTTTTCTGTTAAAACATTATTATGATGTTTATTCTTTCAACAAAAGATATATAATTTTAATATATTTATTTTTTTAATCAGTTCTTAATTTTATTTGGTGGGAAAATTGAATTATGGTTGCTCTATGAAATAATAATAATAAGAGGCGGCTAATGCCATTGAAGACATGAAAGGCAGTTGTGTCTTTATTTTTGCTGTGAGATAAATGCATGAGGATAATACATTCCGCAACCAAAACTATTATTTTTCAGTTATCATCCAACAATGGCTTCCTAATTTTCTGTATTTTACAGAAATAGTAAGTGGTATTATGTGCATTTCATATATATATAAGATTTAGTGGTACCAGGAAAATTCACCATCAGCAATTTATCACGGGAAAATTCACTGTCAATAATTCATCATAGGAAAATTCACCGCCAAACAATTCACAAAAAATTTAATCACATACATTTAATGTGATGAATTTTCTGCACAATGAATTTCTAGTGGTGAATTTTCTTTAAGTAAATTTTCAAATGGTGAATTTTACTAGAGCCAGATTTAGCAATAGGGTAATTTTCAGTTTGCTTAATTTAACTGTTTTGTTAGACTTTCTGTGTAGTTAAATCTTGACAACACTACACAAAGTGCAGTTTAACTGAGAGGTCCCATGGGGGGCTTGGGCTTCTATTTTCATGGAGTAGGAGGTCTCATGGAAAAAAATAATTGCGCTACCGGATTAATTGGAATCTTTTCCAAAAAAATAGGAGCCCCTACAGTATAGGAATGCATCTTTCAGCTGTTGAAATTGGGGTGGGGCTAGAAATTGCACCTACAGCTTAGAAAATTTTTAATAAGTTTTTCTACCAGTTATTTATCACTTAAAATTTTAAAGTCCTAAAAAACAAAAAAAAATGAGAGAATTTTTAATTATTTTTTATTTTTTATCAAAATACTCCAGTTTGTTCCTTAAATTTTGGAGCTCAAGCTTTTAAACTGAATTGCAAAACTGAATTCATGGGACCACCAGCTTTAAAATATTCCTAAAAACTCTCAACAGCACCCACTAAAAACTATAATTCACAGGAAGTTCTACACTTCTAGCCAGTTTGCTTAATGTATGAACTTTTATCTCTGTTTAGCGTTGAGCATGCATATATGATATTAGAAGGTTTTTTATATATAATATAGTTCTTAAAGAGTACTTTTAAAAAAATATTCTTTATATTGTTTTATTAATTTGATTTAACAATTTTTTTTATTTATATATAATTGATTATTTTAGAATTTTATTAGTTATAAGTAAATTTTGAATGAAGTGTAGAATTACTATTAACTATTTGATAATTGGATTATTTAATATTTAAAATATAATTAATTTGTAAAAAAATAAAGAAAAAATATTTAGACTTGTATTTTTTAAAATATAAAGATGTGAAAATTGAAAAGTAATGTGTTTAATATAAATAAATTATATAGATATCTTAAATAAATTATTTTATGTTATTTATATCATTTATTCTATTTTTATTGAAGAGATTATATTTTATTTTTTAAAAATTTTAATTTTTTTTTACAATTATAATTATTATTGCCTCTTGAGATTTAACACAACTCTCCTATTTTTCAATAATATTTCTTTCTTTAATAAATTGAATGATCTCTTCAATCTATGTGAAGATTATGGTAGGATTATCAAGGTGTGTGCTCCCTATGATTGAGGAAGTTTGCTTCGAAAAGGATTTTCTTCTATGAAATTAATCAATAAGGATGAGAAAAAATAAGCTATAGAAGATCTTATACTCAATTTTGGGAGGGATGAGAGATCAAGGTGAGTTTTGGACAAGTTGGGACATACCCAAATACATTACTCAAAGATTCAAAGTATTATTCAAAAAATTTAGAGTTGAAAAATTGTGATGGTAAGGAGGCTACATGGAAAAGATCTTTGGTGTGGGAGACTTCTAGAAATATGTTGCCTCTACATGAGTTATCCCCCATGTCTTTTTGCCATGATAGTCATATATTATGGTGCAATCTAGCAAGGTTTCTTTACCTATTCCCACATGTTGAGGAAATGGTATGGTGATAGATTCATTATACAATTCTCATTATTTCAATTTAGGATCCACTTATCATATTGGAAAGCCAAAATAATTTCAATTTTAAAGCCATTTACAATCTTACCACTCATTTCCTAACTTTTTTTTTTTTTTTTATGTTTAGGCTCAAATTGTTGGAATTAAACGATTGGATTTATAGTACATGGATGCATTATCTAGAAGGTGAAATCAAAGTTGCTCAAAGGGGTTTTTTAAAACATGAATTAAAATTGGAGAAAGATAGGGAGTACTTTTTGAAAGTTTATCTATGGGGTATTAAGGATAGCTATTTGTGTGCTAGGCTAGGGTTTCCCTCTTTTGATTCTCATTATAATTCATACACTTCTACCCTCACTTGGATTAAACTATTATACCTTCCACTTTAATTTTGGGAAGTTCTAATTCTAACAATAATTACACATTATCTTGGTAAATTTGTATGTATGGCTTTTGAGATTGCCAACAAAAATTTATAACCTTCTATTAGTTTTATGTAGAGATGAAATTTACACATTAATTTCAAGAAGATTTACTTTGATGGTTGGAGATAGATCATGAAATCAAGCAATGAAATATGAAAGACCTAATTTTAGATCTAAGAGGTGTTTTGCTAATGGGTACCTTGCTTCTAAATATATTAAAAAAAAGTCCCTTAAAACTATGAGGTTCCTAGTTAGACCAATTGGCAATTGGGAGCTAAACCCCTTCATCATTTGGTTACATCTCATAAATCTTATTAGAATTTTTTTGTGCTAGAATCAACACTCTGCAAATTTCTTCCATATTATCAAGGAAGTAAGAGGATAGGGGTTACTTGTATGAAAAAATCAAATGTCGATAAAGACTCTCCTCTCTTTTTTTTCATCCCTTTAGATAAAGATAGTTATTCTATCCCAAATGTCAAGAAGGAATATGATGTGGTTCTACATGACTTAGAGGTAAATCTAGTTGTTGGTGAAAGAAATTTCAAAGATAACCATGCGTGTATCGATGGCAAGGAAACACCTCAGAAACATGATTAGATAAAAGGAGAAAGATCCCTATAGTAGTGCACCTCTAATAATCCAAAGGACATTCACTTTGAAATGGTATGTTGATAGGATTGTATTTTGATTGTGCTATTAAAAGTAGGAGTAATTCTCTAAAAATGGATTGAATCTACTAAACAATATGTTGTTAAAACTCACACTTAGATGCCTTCTTATGGCACCTAGGTGACCAATCTAGATTAATAAATAAAAAGAAAGAAATTATAAATTTTCTTAAAATATATGTGGGATGAGTTTGGGGCTAATTTATTTACTCAAGTCATAAGTAAATGTCATTCTCTATAGTTTTTCTTTTTATTTTATCATAATTATGTAAAATAATTATTTAAATGTATGTGTCCATGTATATGTGTGTAATAAATAAAATACTTGTAAGATAAGATAAAATAAAATAAGTCTTAAATAAATTAAAAACTTTTTTTTTATCAATATAGTTTAAATAGATACTAATATTTAATAATTATAAAAAATATAGAACAACTCCTTAATATTTATTTTTATTTACTTATCTTATTTTTATTATATTTTAAATTATAAAAACTAATTTTTTGAAGAAAAAAAAATTGTATATTTTAGAAAATAAAATAATTTACTTTCATAGAACTTTGAACCTTATTAAAAATTAAGAATTATTAGAAATCTATATTAATTATAATTAAATAATTGTAAATGAATCTAAAATAACTACACTTAAATATATTGGTGTCCTTTTTTCTATTTTTTGTCTTTAAATGAAAGTAACATATCATTAATAGGTTGAAAGGGGAACTTGATAAGATGATCTCACTGAACCAAAAAGGTTTTCTTAGAGGTAGACAAATTTTGGATGCAACTGTTGTCTCTCATGAGTATATTCAATCTATGGAAAACTAAAAGAAACTGGGAATGGTTTTAAAATTAGATATTTCAAAGGCCTATGACAAAGTTTCTTGGAGGTTTCTTTTTGTTGTTTTGGAAAATTTTGGTGTTTGTGGAAAGATTTTGAAATTAACCAAAGCATGTGTCACCACTCCATGCTTCCCTATTTTATTAAATTGTGTCCCTAAAGGGTTCTTTTCTTGTGGTAAGGGTTTAAGACAAGGAGACCTCCTTTCCCTTATTCATAATGGTTGCTAAAGTTCTAGCATATAACCTTCAAAGAAGTCTTGATCGAGGCTTCCTCAAAGGAATTAAAGCAACCTCTTTTCTCTCTCCTACTTCCCATCAGTAGTTTTTTGATGACATGATTCTTTTTGGTGCTACCTCTGTTGTTTAAGCTACTAACTGGAAGTCTATCTTGAATGATTATGCTAAAGCCTCAAGAAAGCATATTAACTACTCTAAAAGTAAGTTGTATTTCATTAATTCTAATCAGCAACTAAAGGATAAGGTTTCAAGAATTATTGATTGTTAGGAAGTTCTTCTGCATGTTTACCTTGGTCTCCCCTTAAGTACTAAAAATCCTCCCAGTTCTTACTGGAATGTAATTATTGAGAGGATCCAAAAATAGCTTGCTGGTTGGAAAGGTAAACTATTGAGCCAAGCTAGTAAAGTCTAGCTCCTCAAATCCTCCCTCCAGAATATCTTAGTTTACTTTCTCTCCCTCTTCAAAAATGTCGACTTACATTTTTAACAAAATTGAACAAATCCAAAGGAACTTTCTTTGGATAGGAATAGAAGAAAGAGCTAGTATAGCTTTGGTAACCTAGGATAAGGTTTTCTCTCCAAAGAAAATTGGGGGCTTGGGGATAAGAAGGTTAAGCCTATTTAATAATGTTTTCCTCTCAAAAAATGGTTGGTTCTTCATTCAAGGGAACAAAAATTGGGTTAATATCCTAAAAGCTAAATATATGGATAATGATGATCCTTGCAATTTGCTTTCTTCCAAGGATTGGCCTAAGGGATTAACCATATGGAGTAATACATTGAAATCAAGGATTATTTTAAAATGAAGTACCAAAAGGAGGGTGGAGAATGACAAAAAGTTGGTTTCTGGGATGATGCTTGGAAAAATGGTCTTGTGCTTTCCTCTATTATCCAACTAAACCAAATCAAACAAGATTTCATAAGCCTTAATGGGATCTTCTTGTATGATTATGTTGATTGGGGAGGAGAGATGCCAAAGTGGAAAAATTTTAGAGACTAGGTGTTTGGGTTTCTCCAATACGGTGTAGGTATATTTAATTTTGGATAAGGGAAAGGATGGATCAAGCTTAATTTTGATGGATGTTCAATGGGTGAATTGGGTGTTGCTACTACTATTCGTTTAAAAAGAGACTATAGGGGTATTTTTATTGAAGGATACACCAACTTCTTAGGAATGTATACTAGTAATGAGGCGAAAGCAACTACTGTTTGTTGGGATCTAAAGAGGGTTAAGGAAAAAGGTTCTAATAAAGTCACCATAGAAGATGCCTCTAAATTGATTATTGCTATTCTCAAGGGTACTGTTGAAGCCCTATGGAAGATTAAGAATTTGCTCGATGATTCAAAAAGGATGTTGGAAAGTCTTAACTAGTTTAATCTAGAACATATTTTTAGGGAAGGGAATAAAGCAATGGATGTTGCCACTAATGTTGGGCTATCCTATTTACAGTAGAAAATTTGGAATTATGAGGATGCCCCTTAATGAATCAAAGAATGTGTCTCTAATGATTGCTTGCAAATTGATAATTTGAAGATTAATCAATTAAGGATTAATGAGAATAATGTTTAGTTCAAAAAAATGAGTATGGTTATTTTTCAAGGTTGGGTTGTGGCTTTAGTTTTTAGCCCTCTTTTAAGAAATTTGAATTTAAATGTTAAAACGATTTGTGAGAGGAGGACTAAGAATGATGCTCAAATGGGTGGATTTTTCTAGGCTAATTATGGGAAAGTTTTATATCGCATGTTGTTTATTATTATTTTATGCTGTTTCCTACAAAAACAACTTGATGGATGATGGGAGCTGCTATAACATGATGAAGGATAAAAGCTATAATAATTTAAAAGATGTGTGTATTAAAGATTACATCCTCAAAGTGATTTGGCATAATAAAGGGGAGGCCCACCAAATGATTAATATGACATCACTAGGTTAGCATCATATCGTTCATCGCCCTAATGACTTTTTAAATTTAAAATCCTTTATGATTTCACAAGGTGAGCTTATGGTTCACACGAGTCATGGGTCTAATCCAAGGATTATGATGATCTTGCATAAGATTCAATTCATCTCAACTACTACAAGATTTATCATTAAAGAAAAGTGGCGAGCTTTTCGGAAAGAGGGTCTTTATAGTCTGACTCATCTCATGACAATTGTTTTATCACACTGCACTTATAGAATTTCCAAAGCTTGCTTTAACCGTATTTTCTGCTTGGGTGATAACATCTATTGGGGTGTGGTTGTTGTGGTGCAAAAAACCTTGTGAAGGAGGCAGAAGGGTTGTGGATTTAAGATGGGTGGACCTAGGAAGCATTCTGAACCTTTATCTTGTGTGCCCCTAAAACAAAATGTGGAGCTTTGGAAGCTATTTGAAGAAGTTGGGATGATGCCATTTTTTTGGCCCTGAAGGGATTCAATGACAACCTCACCTCAAAACTCATTAACTCATGGAGGGAGGGAAAGGTTTCTATTAGGAGTGTTAGCTTTGAGGTTACCCCAAAACTAATTGCAGAGATCATGGGTTTTCAGTGCAAGGGTTTAAAGGTTGTGAAAGTAAGCAATGGGAATTACCAACGCTTCATCGATAGCTTTCTGGAAGAGAACAAGAAGCTAAATTGGTTTTAGAATGGCTATGACAAAGAGAAACCATCAGTTGCCTATGGCCTTGGTAAGTGTTCATAGTATGAAATATTTCACATTAGAGGGCAGATATACTACGGTGTACGACTATCATTTTCCTTTCTTTAATCACATTAGGCAGAAAGAAAAAAATTAGTATTCCCTTTTTTCTGCTTTCCTCTCTACAACAGTGTAGGGCCAAGGGGGTATCCCCCTGTTGCATCAAGACCTAATCTGAAGACTTTAACATTATGTTTTTTCCCTAACCCCTCTACTAGGCCCAACGAACATTGTAAAGCCTCTACAAATCAAAACCCTGAAGGAAAATACTTGTTTGCTTCAACTTAACCCTAGCTCTAGTAAGAAGCCAATATTGGCTACCCAAAATTTTGTTGCTTTGCAAAAATCTACTTCCTAGCATTATGCTATTTCGCAAGAACCTATTGCTAAAGAAAAATAGTCTACTGCCTCTCAAAAAAGAAAGCTCAAGCAAAACCCTCTATCTCCAAAAGAAAATGCTCTAACCTTGATGAATTAAGGATGACCAAGAAGGTTACAATATAAATTTTGAAGATGAGGGGGAGGAAGGCTATTTAGATGATTCCGGTAGTGGCAAAGGAGAAAGGAGGTCGGCCAAATTGGCCAATCAGAATGTTAAGGGAAAGAAGCTAGCTTTTGAAGAAGAGGAGGAAGGCTCATCGAGTGAAGAGTATATCCCTATGTAGGAGGAGGACTACTAGATTTGAGCCAAAAAGCATTGGAAGTAGTAATAGGGGAGGATCCTGAAGATGACATGACAAGTGAACAAGAACATGAAGAGGAAAAGGATTGAGGGGAATGAAATGAACACTGTCTTGGAGGAGGTTGAGGAAGGCAGACAGGGACCAAGAGGAAGACAATGTAAAGGCAATGGTCAGCTCAAAGGATGAGGAGATGGGGAGCAATACCCTCTTGTATTACAAGAACCAGATTTATACCCTGTAGGAGAAGGTCAGCAGATTGGATAGTGCCTTTAGTAGCATGATTTCTATCACTTATGGGATCATAAACATAGGAATATTTGGAATGGTGTCTGGACTTTCAAAAGTAAGAAAAATGAAATGTAGAAAGGGGGATAAATAGGATGTTGACATGACAAGTGAGGGCACTGCTGGCAAAGCTGAGGACCCTTAGAGGAATGCCTTGGAGCTGCTAAAAAAAAAAGAATTTTAATTAATAGCCAAAAGGAATAGTTTAGGTTTATTTTTCTGTTTCATTTTGGTTAAGGAGTCTGCGTGCCTGTTTCTCCAAGGTCTGCGTGCCATTTTGATTTTAGGTTTATGACTGTTTTCTTTTAACTTGGTGTTATTCTCTGATTGGTATGTTGGCCTTGTTTCAATTTGAACTGGTGACCTCCTTTTCTGTTGCTGTATCCAAGACATATCAGCAATGAGGTGATTAATGAACTCATAAGTTTCCTACAATCGCTGGTTCATACTTGGAATTGCTTAACCTTTAAGCAGAGTTTTGATCCCCTAAAAAAAGCATTAATTCTTAAGAGATAGTATTGGGATTTTAACAGGTACTATAGAAATGTTCTCTGTGTGATGGTAATTGATGATTGACATGTTTGACGCTTGATTTTTGCAGGTGAAGTGCTAAAAGCAGAATTTTACACATCTCAGATAAGAAAACCAGGCATGCAAAAGAAGGTCGATCTCTTCCACAAATTATAAACAACTGAGTAATTTTGTTTTCAAATATCTTATTCCTCTTCTCAGATTGACCTCTTCTAGGAAGGCAGAAGAAGATTGAGCCCTTGGGCAAATTATAGGCAACTGCGTTGTATTTTTCAGATTTTCTTTTCATCCCTAGTCTCTTCTGACTGTTAACAATGGCGGATAAGAGAAAAAACCAGGTTGTAAGCGAATTGGAAATAGAGGTAATAGATTCAGAAGAACGTCGTTCATGGTTTGATAATGTGAAGGGAAAACTTGAATTTCCCGAAGATGATAAGCCAGATGATAACTCAGGAAACGTTTCTCCTGTATCCATACACAGAGTACCCATGTATCTCAAGGGCTTAAGAGGATATGCATATGTGCCTCGAGTGGTCTCTTTGGGCCTTTTTCATCACAGGGTGTCTCGGACACTCTCTGGCATAGAGTTGAAAAAAGTGAAGGCTGTAAATCGATCAGTGAAAAGGCTTCCACAAAACCAGCAGCACGCACGCTTTCTAGTGGAAAGAGTGAAGAGCTTGCTTCCAGAAATTACAGCAAGCTACGAAGGAACAACAGAGTGCGAGGAAGAAATCCTTCCGTGGCTCTTCACTCTGGACGGATGCTTCATTCTAGAGACTCTCAGGCTTCTCAGTGATGAATCAAAATGGAACCTCAATGCTGATTCACGGTGGAACCTGGATCCTGTTTTTAATAGACACAGGATCCAGTCTTGTCAATTTGATATCTTTACTGACCTGTTGATGCTTGAAAATCAGGTTCCCATAGTCCTCCTGCTTAATCTGTTTGAAATGGAGGACAAGCTAACAGAAGAAACAGCGAGGATAGAGCTGCTTAGAATGATATGTGACGGTATAATTGCATTGGCTCACCCTTTCTCATATTCTCTGCAGCCAAAAACAGGGGAGGAACGTGCAGAGCACAAAGAGCGCGAAAGAAAATTGAGAGAAGCCCTCAAGTTAAAGTATAAAAATCTGAAGGAATACAACCACATTTTGGGATTTTTTCATGATTTCATTGCGCATGAGTCCGAGACTGCCCATGAAGGAGAAAAGATAGAGGATGTTCGTATTACATTACCAGAGATCCGCCATCATCCTGGTTTTCGTGGCCGTAATCCTCGTAGAACGCCACATGATCGTAGAAAAGAGTCTCATCATCGATACCTCACGGCTTCTGCGACAGAGTTACACAATAATGGGTTGAAGTTTAAGTCGTACGAGGGAGTTCCGTCCGCCATGACCCTCAAGTTCGGCAAACGGAAAAAGACTCTGTCTCTCCCCGTGATATGGGTATCCGATGCTACAGATATGATCTTGAGGAATCTCATGGCTGTGGACGTCTGCCAGAAACAGAAATTCAATGTAATCTCAGACTATATTTTACTGATGAATGGTTTAATCAATTCTGAGAATGACGTGGCTTTGCTGAGGAAGAATGGAATAATTCAGAGCTCCATTGGGACCGACAGGGAAGTGAGTGACATGTTCAATGATATTTGTAAAGGGGTTAACTTCACTTCCGCTGATGAAGATAAGTTTATGGGATTGAAATTTGATGTCAATGAATGGTTCAGACGCCGACCAATGGTGAGAATTAGGGATTACATAGAGAAGCATGCAAAGTTTGTGAAAATTGCAGCTATGATTTGGGCAGTTGTGCTAGTGTTGGCAAGTGCAGCGCCCATCAGTTGGGCAGATAATTAGAGCATTTTATAGAAACCACTGTAATAGGTATAAATAGTTTAGTGATTAACAGAGCCCAACATATGGTAATACTAGCGTTTGCACCTTAGCAAGGCGCAATGGTTACGCCGATAGGAGGGTATATTATCGTAGTGTATTCGAAGGGCAGAGAGGGGGAGAATGCATGGGGAAAGTGCAATTTGGTTTTTTGCAAGAGTAATTATTCGTAGCGAATGTGAATGGGTGGCGGGATGCAAGTAGAGTTGAATATGGCAAGTGGATGAACAACACAATATATTATATTAAATGGTAGAAGTGTTGCAACATTATAGCTCAACTGGACCAAGTACATTTGTTGGTAGTTCATGATATACAAAATGTGTGCTATGAAAAGTCAAAATACTGGTGAGCAATTTTGCATTAGAACTTTTTTTTGAACAAAATATCTAGTACGATTGTTGGTGTTTGATGGTGAGGGGCTATGATATATGCCATTTGGCTTCAAGGCCTGCAAAGCAAAAGAAATGGAATGGTTAGGTGGAAACATTATTTGTTGACATGTACAATGATTGCTCCATGTTCAATTTATTCTAACACTATTAATGGGAACTATTTTTTTTTGCCAATAAAATAAGAAAATTACCCAAAGGACATGAACATGTTGAGGGCATGTTCAATTTGTAAAAGAGAAATTGCTGATATAACAATAAGCAGGAGCGACATGAGGGAGAAAGGGAAAAGAGTTGTGTACCTTGACTTTTTAGAGATAGTTGTTGTAATCGGGCTTCCTCTTCTTTTCTCATAATTGTGTATGGGTGGTTATGCATTTTTTAGTATCTCTCAAAGGAGAACATTGGCTGAATACGAAGGTTGTTCAACGATTTCACTCTGGATATAGCTGTAAATGTTAGTCCTTGTCGTTCTATTTTTCCAATGTCGATAGTTGCTCTGGCCAGCGTTAGGCCTTGGGATTTGTGTATGGTAATAGCCCATGCCATTGTGAGTGGAATTTGCCTACAGCTGCCCAATGATACAGGTATTATCGGTATACTTTTGGGGTCATTTTCATTCCATGCTAGCCCATTATAATTATCGATCCTTGCCACAGCATAAAGTGGAACATCTGGTGGTCTGGAACCAAGGATGTAAACTATTTCAGCAACTTCACCTAGAGCTCCATTTACAAGGCCTACTTGTGTCCATATGTTGGTTGTCAGCATGATGCATTGCCCTCTACAAAGCAATACCTGCTTTTCAAGTTGCTCATCAGTAGTTGCATTATTTGCTTCAGTCCTAGTGGTAGTTGTAGCACTTATTGCAATTGGACGGTTTAACAATTTTAACATTCTTCTATTGTGAAGTCTAACTAAATCATTGGTAGCAAACAAGTGCATTGAATTGTCGAACATTTCTTTTTCGCTAGAGGTGAGATGCTTGTCTGTGCGTGTCTTTAAAAGTTCCCAATCCTCTTGTGATGCTTCTGCATTGCGTATGTTTTGCAACAGTTGACGGAATTGTCTTTGTTCTGGAGTCTCACCTTGTTGACAAAACACTGTCTAAGGTGACAACGGTCGTGAACTGGTCCCATAGTTTTTTTGCATTTAAGTGTGATGTGTAAATAGGCTTGTCCATTATAGGCGGGAGCTGTGCAAGGTCACCAATCAGGATTATTGACACCCCACCGAAATAAAGATGTTTTTGATGTGGGAAGGCCTCACGTAGTCTCGCATCTATCTTCAGTAGCAACTTTGGTCCTATGAAGCTCATCTCATCAATCAACATATATCTTATGTGTTTCATCTCTTCCTGAAATGTTATTAATGATTGTCCTTGTAGTGGGTGCATTTCTTTGACAGGAATTCGAAGCATTGAATGTATAGTCGATGCATGTATATTAAATGTAGCAACCCCTGTAGGAGCCAATGTGAGTAGCTAGCTTTGCTAGTGCAGATTGTAACTATCAAGTGCTTTTCTTATGTGAGCAATCAAGTATGATTTCCCTGTACCTGCTATCCCTTGAATAATCATGTGCAATGGTTTATTTGAGTGATGTTTGCTATGGTTGATAATATGTGTGAGTGCTAGTTTTTGTTTGGAAGATAATGTATAGTCTGGGACATCATACTTACTTAGAGCATGCCTTTCAAGGCTACATGTTTTTTCCATGTTTATGAATTGTGTGGCAATTTCATGAAGCTCCTGGGGCACTGCAAGTTGTTCCCATCTGTAGCTACTATCAAACTCACGCCTGACAAGCAGGTCAAGCTCATTTAGGCTGATGTTGTTTGAGGGGCCCATTTGTAAAAATAGTTCCCATTCATTCATTTCTAGTATGTCCCTTCTGTCCATCTCAATTTTGCTGTCTAATTCTGCATCGTCGATGTTTTCATTTGAGGGGGTGGTGCATGGGACATGCCATACATCATATTTGGATGCATTCATTTGCTTCCAATTTGCAAGCATTGTATCCTTAGTTATCCCTATGTTGATTTCCAAGCTTCGAAAGTGTTTGTACAATAGAAGCTCACTCCAACAAAATGTTTCAAACTGGTCTGAGCCCTCGTCTGGGATGGTGTAGAACTTTGGGAAAAAATTAACAATCGCTTTGACCTTTCTTTCTTTCCACTTGCATCCCTTGCGACTCGTAGAGTACGAGAAAGATCGTGCAGATTCAAGTAGCGTTGTTCTCTCCAATTCTGGAGGTCGATTAATGTACGAATGAAGGTAGCTAGGTTGTAGATGGCTTTCATGTGGTCCTCTTGTTATTCGATGGAACATTTTGCGTCCAACATTCAAAGATGTAAAAGGCCGATTACAAACAATAAGCGGCAATTTCTGAAGCATATGGCATGTTTCTTGTGCTCCAATATCACGCTCTACCACGATTTCTGCCATGAATTTTTGGTATGCTGCAAGGGCCGGGACATCTATTTTTTGGGTTGCAGATATTCTTGCTAGCATATCAGTACAAGTCTCAGATGCTCTCTCTGCTTTTGATGCATATTTGGCAATGTATTTCAGAACAACTGCCTGCGAGATGACAGGCTGACAATCTATGTTGGCTCTCCATATTGAAATCATTTCTGGATTGTGTACGTTTAGCCTATCATCATTCAGTGCAGGTTCATATTGATTTGCCCCACAATTGTCACATGATAGGGTAGATATAATATTCTCTTTCCATGGAGCTTTGTATCGACACTCTAGTTTTTTCCCTTTCTTTCGCAAGCATGTCCCCTCTCTCCATTTTGTGTGCCTCTAGACACGATTGATGATCTCTTCATAGTAATGAGAGGGGTCTGTAGCAAATATTTTTTTTGTGTCTAGTAAGCAAGGATCATCTTGGAAAGATCAAAAAATCAAGTTGTTTCTTGCTGATGCAGCACAGGGATTCCAAGCACTAACATACTTTTCAAAGAATTTCCTAGCCTATTGAACTGCTACACTGTCATCCCAATCAAGTTTATCCATGTTCGGTGCATCATGGAGCCAAAGGAATCGATGTACATGTGCAGTGCCACGATGTTGCCACTCATACCTGTACCAGTAATCTTTTGCGTTGAGGATTTTCTCAATTACCTCTTCACGAAACACTATGAATCGTTGATGCAAGTATAATGATGTGGTGTGTGGGTTGTTGACTACATTTTCTAAGCATTTTTTATTTGTTTGCATTCCTACCGGTACACCATCTGAGATCAAACATTGTAGGTCTACCCACTTTGTGTCAGCTGCACTTAATGTGAAGAATAGAGTGGGAGACCCTATTTGGTTGATCATATTTGTTAGTTTAGCACGACACTTGTTCCAATATGGTCTTGTGCCCCGCATTGAAGAGCCAAAGTGCATGAGCTCTTGAGCTAATTGTGTGTCAGGTAACTTTTTCAAGTGTGCTCAGAGGTCCTCAATAGTGGTTGGCATGTTTTCTTCTACATTTTTTTTAATGAAAACTACAACAAGCCCCTGGCTACGATGCTGCATCATAAGATTAAGCATGAAATATCAGAACCTTGGATGCCTTCCAAATCTATGGTCATGAAATCTTATTAAGTGGAGTGCATACTCATGCATGTGTACTTCCCTAATTCGTGGTTGCATTTGTAGTGCAACTCCATTTGGAAAGAGTGTTGGAAATGCCATATCAAGCAACCCCTTAGTATTGTATTCATTTATTGGTGATGAGTTTACTTCAGGCTAGTCTATAATGTTGTTTGTGTTGTCCTCAAGGTCCAATGTTTTCTTAATAATTTCTAACTCACGGCATCTGTTTGGAAGTCTAGCCATAAATGATGATGTGTTTACTATGCTACGTTCAATATCATTCCCATCAGAGTCAATTTCATTATTTGGAACCACCATGTCTTCACTGGTTTCAACGGTGTGTAGCATATTCAATATGTTTGTTCTTGCTTCAGGAAATTGCTCTAAGTGCTCAAAACTTATTGCAACATCATGATAGTATGGGTCATATTTGACTTTGTATTGCAACGCATCTCTGATATGACTTCTACTGACATAACAATCATAATAATGACCTTCTGTATGCAGTTTTCGAACTATGAGAACGTCCAACTCTTGTATTCTTCATGGAAGAACTTTTGAAATGTCAGTGATATCTTGTGGGAAGCTAATCATGTGGCCACTATATCTATACTGGCCTCTAAGAGTGTGGGTTTCTTGTAGTACTGGGCTGACTCTGGCAATGAGCATTTCCTCCACTTGGGTGAGTATTTTCAAAACAAACGGTTGCTCTCCTGGATCCATGTTGTTGAGTGCAGAGAACCGATGTATGCCTCTCTTAGCGAAACATCTTTTACAAGTTGCATTAGTATATGATGAATGGACGAGCATGCCTGGGTAACATTCCTTGCATACAATGCATGTTTTCCGGTTGGACAGTGCATCTATTCTTTGACGAAATTTTTTCATTGCCATCATGAAGTTATCATTGTTGTTGCATGTTGTTCCATGTTGATATAGGCATGTTTGTTCAGCACACTCCTAATCACCTCCTCCACATTTCTATCAGCAGCTTGATCAAATTGTAGATTGTATAGTTTGTCTGCAGGCATGCCCATGAGTTGTGTCACCCCTTCGTCGAATGCGATTGCCCATATTATATTTGTGTGGTCCTGCAACTTGACTTGAAGTATATACCTATAGTCACAGGTGTCAATTATTGCATTACATTTTGCACAAAACCACTTTCCATCATTTGTCTGTGATTGTCTTTTCTTACAAGGCTTGTTACTTGAGCGGGAAGGGCATGCTAGATAGAAAAATGAGTCAGTTTTTATGAATTGTGTTGTTGCCACCAACATGCATTGTAGAGGTTGTGCTGTATTTCGAGCCTCTTCACGAATGGCATTGATCGTCAGTCTTCTAGCAGGTGGGAGCATGTGAAAGGAGCTAGTAGACAAAGACTGAATGGTAGTGTCATTTTCTTTGAACCATGTTTTAATCTGTTCTGACTCTTCTATTTGAGGGTCTATCGATAGTTTTGTAGTGGATGAGGTGTTGATCACCTTTCCATTGAATTCAGACACATGCCCATTTCTAATAGCGAGAACTGGTGATTCACGCATGAGGTATTTCTCTTGCAGTTGTGCACCCTCCTTTTTGGCTGACGAGCCCCATAAAGTAACATTTATATTTGTGTTGGACATGTCAAGAATTGTTAAAGTCCATCTTGCGACCTCTGTCCCATCTCTTCTCCTAATTGTGGTGCATGGATGTACACAAATGACAATTCTAATTGCATCAACATTTGAACCGTTGCTTTTGCTCACCAATGCATTGAGGGGTGTGAAAGAGTATGCTCTTTAGGGATGGAATCATCATCTTCACAGAGGGAAACCCTTGAGTCAGGCATAAGAGAAATTTCCAACCCGCTATTAAGCTTGTTATAGACTCTATTAGCAGGTCGAATTGTGCCTCCAGACAATGTGTATGTAGCTCCTACGATAATTTTATCACAATGGGTGTGAGCTACTTCATTGAAGCATGTCACACGTGTCTCAGTTCCTTCACAATCTATGATATCAAAGGTGAAGATATGGCCACTTCCTTTCTGTTTGGTGTAGCTACGTATTTCAGACTTCACAGTTACACGACCTTTAACAGTCCACCTTGGCTGAAACGAATTCAAGTTTTTGATAGGCGTTATTGTCAATGGTGCCTCCTATGGTAGGATTGGATTGACACCAAATAGTAGACAACGAGGAGCTAGCCTTCCAGGAGGGCAAGGGGTTTTTGAAGATGTGGCCAAGTCAGAGGATTCTCCTGTTGAGCGCCCAAGTTGTTCAAGATCTTATGTGCATAGGAAAACTGGCTCCCCAACAATAGCATGTGTTGTGTGCACAATTTCAAGGTTGACAATAACAATCCACCTAAATATTTAAAGCGAGATAAAGTATAAGTAACAAAATCTAAGAGGAGAGCAGGTCTCACTTATTCTTGTGCCATATAGAAATTAGTTCATAAACATACCGTGTGCTAGCTGTTTGAGGACAGTTGTATCTTTTCAATTGCATGATGGAGCCAGGTGCAAGCACATTTGATTCTATGTAGGAGTTATACTTAGTTGGTAACGACACTTTGTGCTTGTGCACACCATCAGAGATTTCCAACCTATATCGATTGATGTGTGTATATTCAAAGCCAAAACTTGAGATAGCTATGACTTGGACATGAGGTTCCAAAGCGACATTTCCTCCATGCATCAATCTAATTGCATATGGAGTCAATAAGCTTGCCATGGTGCAAGGCAAGGAGAAAATCCTGCACAAATGTATTGGATGTAAGGCACTTGTGCGAAGAAGTCAATAGAACAACCCTTCCATCAAACTATAGCAACTTATTGGTAGATAAAGTCGAGTAGTCCAAAGAAGAGCCAAGCAACTAAACTGAAACGGGTGCAAGTAGCAACACAGCTAGAAAAAATTCAGTTATGCACATTTTTTATGAACATCTACCTCATTATGTGGAGCGAGGAAAGGAAAAATAGATACTCTCTATGCAATTTATTATCAACTATACTAATTTTTAGTCAGTTGCATACATGGAATATGTATAGTTTTGATTGCAATAGCTCAAAGATACATGTGTACAGTTCAATAAGAATAGATTCAAGATACATGAAGCCAAGAAGACAAAAAATTAACACGTAGAAACATCGAGTCAATTGCCATATTGGTTGATGCATATGTACAATGGAAAGGACCAAAGGAAAAAGTAGTAGAGTGGGAGGGAAGGAGTTGTACATTCTTCCCACTGCACAATAGATTTTCCAACACTAGATATAAGGTTTAACTACTTGTTGTGCTAGAAAAAAGAAGGGGTCAGATGATTAGTAGGCGTTGTATACATTCTATATCAAGAGGCAAGCCATGTTCCCCATCTTTACAAAAAATCATAAGTTGATGTTGTCATGTTGTGTCAAAAGCAAAACCATTCTCCGCAACACCACAAAAAAATAGGTAGCTATCTTAAGCAAGCTATTTACAATCTATTTTATGTCTGCTAGGAGTTTTAGAAAATCTTCCTTAATCCTAGTACCATTTCCCATTCCATACAATGCATCATATTTCATTGCTCGAAGGAAGTCGCAATACGCATCCAAAACAAAATAAGTCATATGGAATTTTTGGACTGCCTGTTGCACCATCTCGATGTCATGGTTTTCCACTTGGAAGGCTTCTTCGCACGTCTTTTTAGCATCTTCAATAGTGTCTTCATAACCTCTCACAATGTTCTCTGCGAGGACTGAAATGTTGCTTTGGTACACACTAGCCCAAATAACAGAAGAAGAGTCTGAAGGTGAGGGAGGAGCAGCATTAGCTTTTGATCCTGTAATGTCTCCCTCAGACGAGCTGCTAGATATCATGATAATGTCTGCTGGTGGGTGCAAGTTTGCCATCACCTGGGGAGTTTCGTAATAGGAACACCTTTGATTATTTGATAACAATAAAAGTTGCATGTGTGTGATTTGTAAAAGGACATTTGGAAATGGGGTGGGAAAATGACAACCATAATAGAAACAAAATCTTCACTGAGAAATGCTTAGAAAATAAAATAATGATTCTCTTTACGAGCATGCTTGGAATTGATGAAGGGAGATCTTTTATTAGTTCAATTAGTCATATATTTTTAATTAGATCAACAAATAAATAATAGCATTTCAAAACAAAATAATAATAATTCTATCTAAGGAATAGATTTAAAATTAAACTACAATTTTTAAAAAATAGCATACACCAATAAACAAACATACGAATTCCCTTATATGCATAATCAAGTTCAACAAATATAAATATAGATTAAAATTCCCATTATATTCTTGATGTTATTTTCCTTTTAACTATAAGGAAGCGGGACAATTAAATTCAAAATCCATATATATAACTATTATAAAATTCCACCCACTATTTTTTTTTTTAAAAAGCACATTTATTCAAGCACATGTAAGCCTAATCTTTTTAACATGAAAAGTGCGTTAGTTTAAGGTCTATAAAATTATGCATTGCAATGAAAAGCAATATAGAGGATATAAAGTGATGTTATTAATGGGAGAAGAATTGTCTACCCAATAATTCAACATTTCAAAAGTTTATCAACATCATTCATTTACCTAATTTTTCCACACATATCTAAACACCATGAATCACACTATACTACTTAGGAATATACTAATCCATCAAGTAAACATTCAACAAAAACCCATGAACCAATTTCTTGATATAAGACAAGTACTCCTATGGAGGTACTTCGTTGGGGAAAAAACAATAAGGGAAAGTACTCTACCCAGGGCAAGGAATTCAATCTTCACAATAGAAAAGATTAAAGGAGGTCCCTTTGCTTAAAATTTGTAAGGCACCTACCAAGTGACCATCAAAGAAATATTTATAACCAACTACACTATTTCCCATAATACTATTTACCTTAAGCCATCAAATTATAACCATTAAACTAAGCAATGCACTAATATGGGAAAAAGTGATGCAAAATGATTTAAATGATCTTACATGTTTGATGGTTCTAGAAGAGGTGCAAAAGAATTTAAATCATCTTACATTGTACTTTAAATTTTTGTATTTGATTATACACCTAAATGATTAGATAAACTTATGTTAACAAGACATTTCTATTTTGAAACATAGCACCTTCAAGACTTTAAATTTAAAGAACTTTCATGAAGAATCTCATCATAGTCCCAAAAGATGTCATTTCTAATGTAGTTTCTAATAAATTATCTGTTTTTTGAATAAAACCATGTTTTTCGGATGAAATTGTATATTTGAAAGAGTTGGTCTTATTTTTTGCAAATTTACAATGAGCAAATATATTTTTACTTATTTGAAATAGTTGCTTTTATTTTATCAAATTTGTAACGATTAAATGTATTGATACCATAAGTATTTTCAGTAAAAGAAGTATTTGTTAAAATTAATTTGAAAATATAAAGGACATAATGATGTGTATAAAATATTCCGATAAGTAGAAAATGATTTTTTATAATATAAGTCATATAATGTGTAAAATGCGATCAAAATTTAAATTTTCAAATACGTAAAGTTGGATAGAGATTATTATGTTCATATTTCAAGATGTATGCCTATTAAGCATTAATATATATACACTATATTAATTAAATAGTAATTTGTGAATAAAATGGAAATCTGGAAAGATGTGTTGGCTATATGTCTCTACAGACCCTTTTTCCCAATTCACTTTTAGTTGAGAAAATCTAAATGACAATATAATTGGATGAAGTATTTGGAATTAATTTTATCATTGTGGTGAAGAAAAAAATCAGTAATATAATGAATATCAATTTATGAAGGAAAAATAGATATATAGTGTGAATGAGAAATAAATTGATTTCCTCTTGAAACATATACTTATCTCTCCCATATGGGTAAATTTGGCATCCGCGAAATTCAGGGCAGTAATTCACCGAAAGAAAATTCACCACCATGGACAATCCATAAAGTTTGTGTAATATATATTAAAAAACATTGGTGAATTGCTGGCGGTAAATTTTTCTTGGCGGTAAGTTTTTTGTTGATGAATTTTCCATGGCGGTGAATTGTTGGTGGTGAATTTTCTTCTGGTAAATTGTTAGCGATGAATTTTCCCAGACCAAGACAAATTTACCTATAATTATTAGAGGATGTATATTTCAACTATATGAGTCATAGGTGTGAAACTTATTTCTAGGTCAAATCTAACACTATATATAATCTATGGACTAATAAATAAAAAATAAAAAAAATATTAGTACAATTTTCTTATTAACTTGCTGAGTTAACCCAATAAAAAATATTGATTTCATCCAAATCAGTAAACAGGGAAACTATACAAGATTTATTTAACAGTCTTTTATTATATATATAATAGAATAAAAATAAATAAATAGAACTTTATTATTATTATTAATACGAGGACATCCAATATAAAGACAAATAGTATGATGTAACATGACGTTATCATGAGGGCCTCAATAATGACAGCTTTATATTTGTTTTGACAGTTTCTAATTATAATGTTAGAACTTGTTAATATTTAAAAAATGTATTTGCTTTTTAATAAGAATTTATTTTTTGGAATTTTAAAAATAATTTGAAATTTTTCTATTAAGTTTTATGAAGTGAAGCTATGTATTTCTAATTTATTAATAGAATTTGATATCTTTGAGAACGCAATCCGATTAATTTTAGAGCCATGTTGTATAGTTTAGTCAATTAGGTTATTATGCATTAGAAGCTAGGTTAACACGGGACATCCAATATAAAGACAAATAGTATGATGTAATATGATGATATCAAGAGGGCCTTAATAATGATAGCTCTATATTTGTTTTGATAGTTGCTAATTATAATTTATGTACCTTTTAATATTTTAAAAATATATTTATTTTTAAATAATAATTTATGTTTTTAAATTTTCTAAATAAGTTGAAATTTTTATATTAAGTTCTATGAATTGAAGTTACTTAAAATAAAGACTACATATATATTATTAATATTAAAGATAGTTTTTATTTTTTTTAAATAAATAAATAATTTTAGTTTCTTGTTTTATCTTCTTTATTAAATATATTATTATGTTGTTTGTAATAAAAAAATGTTAAGTTTGCTATATAAAAGTGAAATTTCATATTATTTCATTTATATTTGTGTGAAGAATGTGTGAAGTATAAGTTATAAATGAGTGTAATTGTGAAGATTTAAATAATGACAATCTAAATACATGTCTCCAAATTATAAACAATTTACTGTACCTTCTAATAATGTGCTTCTGCATATCAAGTTTTTTAATTACATTTTGTCAAAATAAAGATTAGGTGCTATATATAAAAGAAAATACATGCCTTATTATGTTCACATCATTTGCAGTAGAATTGTGTGACACCTAAATAAAAATTATCTTTTTTGTATTCTTTTGGAATCAATTTTGTTAAAATTCTAGAGTTTTGATACTCTTTAATGGATTTATCATGAAAGAAAACATTTGTTAATGTAAATTTTATGTTAGGATTATTACACAAAAGTAACATTTTGTATCATATATATTTGTCAAAATTACACCAAAGCATATAATGATACAAATGTATATAATTGTGACATAAAAATTTATATAAATTTTATTTTAATAATATATAATAATACAAAATGTAAAATATATCAATGTGAGTTATCTAAAAAGCTCTACCTTATTAATAGGAAAACTATAACTATAACATTGCAATTGGAAAGGTATGATTAAAAAAAATCAAAGCTAAAAGATGAGCATAATCCAAAGGCCAATTTAACTTTAACACTAAAACATAATAACATGTATGAGCAATACAAAAACCCTATGTATAAGATAACGTACAACCTCAAACCACCTTGTATCAGCCATTGGGAAATGATGCTTAGTATCTACCACCTCCTAAACCTAGGGCTCTTCTACATTAAAATACCTATTGCTCCTATTCATAGCCAATGACAAAAGTCTCACGTTATGTCAACTCTCCCTCTCTGATCTGGACCTCTACAGCATTAGAGAACATGCTCGGTGGACCTCTACAGCATTAGAGAACATGCTCATGTAGCATTTCTCTATGGCTCCTACGGCGACATTTAGCATATCACTTCCCACTTCTAGCCATCCCTAAAAATGATGATCATGATGACCTATTAAGACTCAATTAAAGTCACCACAAAAAGCATTTAGCATTCTAACCTCATTCTTCAACTCCACTCAAGCAACCTCAAAACATGAACAAGTAGCGATGTTGTATAGCTTCTAAAGTATACAACATTCTATTTTCAGTACTGCAGAAGTGACAGGTTGCCAACAGAAACAGGAAGGCTATTTACGCCTCCACAGGCTTCTATGGTCGAGTGTTACTATTGAGACAGGTTGCGAATGGTCTCAGGGAGATTATTTGCAGTTGTAGCCTGGTAACCCCAAAACACATAATTATTCATCGCTCCTTGCTGACACTGTGGTTGCTAAGGATAAAGGGCCTGAAAGCACAACTGGGGTTAGCTCCAAAGTATACTCTGTTGCTGCATACTTATTTAACAATGATGATGAAGTGGTGAAACAAAAGCCCAAGGCTGATGGAAATGGAGGAGAACCAGGCATCTCCAAGGAAACCTTACGATCTAAAAAATCAGGAGATGACCACAGAGGAGCAGCGCCAACAATATCAAGCATAGCTTGCATGGAAAAAGAATGAGGAGATTGCTAGAAGATTGGCTGCAGAGGGTGTTGGTACAGGAGATAGATCTGCTGAAAAGGCTTTAGAAAATTTCAAGAAAATGCAATTGGCAAATGACGCCAAAGGAATCAGGGAGGTTATTTACAGTTTTCTTTAAAAAATGTCCTACCATGCTTGAACACTATGGTGGAGATAGGTTGACAATAGAATCAGAGATTATTTAAGCCTCTACTACATTCTAATTCCAAGCACTACAGGTTGCGACAAGTTTCCATACCTCATAATACAGAGCCAGTAATTGCAGAGAAGTTGATTCCGCGTTCACCTTCCCAACTCCTTGTTCGCCACACAAAAACAGTAAACATGGAAGCCATCTTAAAGCAGGGTGCATTTATTAAATCACAAAGATTTGGTGACTTTGTAAATTCCAGGCAACACACACAGACCGGGGGAGTGGTGTAGAACGACGTGAACGGCTCCCAGCAATACCCGGTGACACCAAAATAGGAGGAATGGCCATGCTTGCTGATGCAGAAACAACCAATATGGGAATTTGGTGAGGGTGAGCACAGTGACTTCCAGAAGCGATATTCGCATATCTGATGAGGGCATGACCCGAGACACAAAAAATAACCCACAAACAAGAGAATAATTTTATTATTCAGAAAAGGGAACTTCTTACATGCATAGGATCTCAAATCCCCAAGTTTTACAACACATGCAAGTTACAAAAAGCTACAGAATCACCCTTTAGCAATATCCGAGCTTGTCCCCAAAAAGTTACCTAAAAATACTAGAAACCCACCCATAAATAGAGCTCCTCTTTAGTTTGGAGCCAAAACAACATTAAAATTTGAGTTTAGGCGGTTTGGTGCTGAAAATTACAACTTGAAGTTCAAATTTCAAAAGAACATTTGCAATTGTATCTTCTAGAAAGTACGCAACTTCCCGGGGCCATAACTTTTGATTCGGGGCTCCAATTCGCGAACCGTTTGAACCGTTGGAAAGGTCTCGAAGTCAAGAATGCAATCAATATTTTCTATGCCAATTTTAGCAAGTTTTGGGGCCATTCCGGAAGCTCTAAGTGCCTCAAATCCAACTCAGAAGATTTTCAGGTACAAATGTGGGAAACTAAAACTACAATATCTTTCAACCCAATAATAGAAAATAAAAACCGTAAATTGAGAATTTCATTATGACAAAAAGGGTATCCAAAAATGTAAAAACATCTGAAAAATGATACTTGAAATTTAACTATTTTTGGGAGATGCAAGATTGCCCTTACACCACTGGATGCTCCTGCATCAATATCTAACATACAACATGAATAGAGGACATTAGGGTATTATAATAAAATATATTATCTCGAACATGAAATATTTAATGGCCAAAACTTGCATGTAAGGAAGCTCTATTCATGTCCTATGGGATAGCCTGCTTTAGTGTGTAAAAATATAAATTCTGCTGTCATATCTCACCAAGCTTCATGATCGGATGGTCCTATGTTTTAAATACCTTCTCAGGGAAAAAATGCGGATGGAATGTCTCAAACCAGAATCCAACCGGAATAGTCTCAGCCGGCATCAGATAGTGAGACTTTTCCAATTGAATTCTCACCTATAATAGCCTATCGACTAAAGATGAATGTTATGATCTAAAAAGTGTGTGTATGAGTAGCTTATAGATAATCATACTTTATAAAATTCAATGCATTTTGTATATCTTCACTTAAAGAAATAATTAAAGAAATAAGACGAATACATTGAGAGCTTTCACATTGAATTGCACAATTGCTCTAAATTGAAAGGTAGGTCTGTCTCGCTTTATGCGTTTCCCATCTGAAATGTTTAATTAGACATTAAAGTATTTTATAAACACGCTATTAAAAAGCCTCTCCCCTTGATAACACATAAAGAAAAATCAAAAGATAAAAGGGGGAATAGAGACAGCAAGAGAAATAAAAGAATCAGGGATAGAGAGAGAAGAGGTCCATCATCTACGAGAAGAAAGATAGACATTTGGAAGCATTCTCTACAAACATAATATTTATAGCTGATGTCATTGTCAATTTTACCTTACACATGACACAACTTGTATAAGATTCTAATGAAAAGCATATATTTTCCATCATATTTGTAAATTAGAATGATGAAGTTAATCATCATCATATTATATGCAGTCATAAATAACATTCACTAATATTAAATGGAGTATGTTTCCAAGAAAATGATCCAAAATATAGTCTTTATGTTTATAAATTATTTAAAGTCTACCTTTGCCTCACCAAATATGTATAGAAAAATAAATGTTTATTTTCTATCTTAGCTTATGTATTATGCATTCTCCTCTATCTTAATGTAATTTTTTTTTTATATATTACGCTAAATTTTGATTCTCTGCACATGTGGGCATGGTCAACAAAGTTCATTATAACAAAATTGGTGGCCATGCCACTTACATCATTCTCACATCGGCTTAGTTGTCCAAATCATTTATTTCCTTCTATGCTCATGTAAAATTTGAATAGATTCATGCTTCTATGTCATCCATAGGTATTTGGGATCATTTGAGAATCTTCATGAGTAAAATCACGTCTCATGCAATGCATTAATAGAGTCCATATATGTGTGTGGATGTTGGTGTGAAGTCTTTTTGAAATGATGGTAGTCTAAAATTTGTAATGCTTGAAAGTTGCAAGGTGTTGATAGTTAGGATACTTCAATGTTATTGAGATATGAAGACAAGTCCATGGGCCCAAGAAAGTGGAATGTGAAAACGATGGGGATCCAATGTTTAGGACTTTTGAGATGCCAAGTTTACCAGAGGAAAGAAGGTAGAGAAAAGTCCAAGGGTTCTGAAGGAACGTTAGGAGAAAAAGTATAGATGTGTGAGGAATTGGGTTTAGAGATCAAAGTGTTGGTGTGAACATATTATACTACATAACTAGTTTCATATTAGGTCCTACTCAAACATAGATACTTAAGATTACATTGGTCATTTACCTTTTGTCTCTAATATCATAGAACTAAGACACGTCCTAATATTATTATGTCCTAAGATTTCATCCATTTTTTTGTAATGCATATAATGAATTCTTTATATTCACAGCATTGTCACATCCTGCCAAATACATATCCAGAGTGAATATTGAAAAAATAAAATGAACTAAAGAAATAATAAAAATAAAAATAAAAAAGAGCATAGTCAATGCCAAATTAATGAGGCATGGTCTAGGATATGGGCCTGTGGTTAGGGCTCGATGGAAGGAGACAAAACTACAATGTAAGTATGGTGATTCTTAAATGCCATTAAAAAGGAAATGGCACAACTGAGTGAGGAGGCATCTGTTCCATTAATATGGTATGGCGACCTTTCACTTGGCATGGGAATGATAGGTTATGTGAGAAACTAAATGCAGGCGAACGTTAAACCCTTAGACCTCCCCCTTAGTTTCTTATTCAAGTTTGCTTGGAAGGAGAGGAATGCAAAAAATGGCATGGGAAAGAGATTAAAACAAAAGGAAAATGTCAGGATAAGGCACTAAAATTAGTACAAAAGAGAGAATACAGAGGGAATCACATGGAGAGAGGGAATAGAGAGTAATGCAGAGCGGGGCAAGGAGAAAGGATTGAACGACATGGAGGAAATGTGGAGAAAATAGTGTGGAACATATGAAGAAGAATTCACCATATTTTTCCTTCAATGGAAGGGAATGTAGGCATGTGGAGAGGAGAGCGGAAGCAAAGGACACAACCAGGAATTACTGTAGGATTATGGATGCACAAGAATTTGGCAGGGGCAGACTTTAAACCGTCACTACCCCATCATCTACGCTCAACCTCTATTTCGAAAGGAAAATGGGGAAAAGATAAATGCAGAATAAAGGAAGATAGTTGCGCAAGGAAGAGAGAATGGAGAGGAAAACATGGTCTCATGGAATGCACAAATTACAAGAAATGAACAAAATAGATTTGTGAAAGAGGATTGAGAAACCTTCAGGTAAAAGCAATTGGTAGATGGAAAGCTAAATTTCATAACCATCAACACTTTCCTGCGTAGCAACTCGAGAAGTGAACATATTATGGGTGTCCGTCAATTTAACTTGATCTATATTAGTAATTATATCCTTTTAAAATATTGAAATTAAGAAATTATAATATCAATATTGAGCATTAGAATGTGATAACTATTTATTGATTTAAGACCTTGCAACTAGGTTGTGTTGTATTGTGTCTCTATTTCTCACCTTATGTTGGACATTGAAAGATGGGTTACGAGTTTGTGATTTTTATACATCTTATGACTACTAAAATAAGAGAATAAGGGTCGATTTGTAAAAATAATGCTACCATAGGGGGTCATCTATTGTTTGTTAAGTTCATATTTGGTATAAATGGTAAGAGTGAATAATTTTTAGTCATTAAAATAGACTTTTCTAATAAGATGGGGCTACGCCATAAGATAATGAAATTAGAACATTATTATTATCGCTAATGTTATGAAGGGTATAAATATTCATATAATGATACAAAGTATATGGCGTTGCCTATTTTTCTCTGGTGTGACTAGAATGTTGATTATGATTAGAACAAGTTTGTAATGATTTCTAGTTAGGTGATAAAGATAATTGTTTATTTTGAATAATTATAGTAACTTCTTATTACTCTATAGAGATAAACAAACTACCAAATGTTCAGTACTATATTGAAAACCAATCTAGATTCACTATGCAATCAAACTAGTTAATGAGCTGGAAATTCATTTCTTTTGTATTCAACACTACAATATGATGGGATGCTCCTAGGTCTCATCACTAGCCTTCAAGATTAACAAGGATAAGTTTTAATAAAAATATGTAGTCAACAGTAAGTAACATGACACTAATTTCTTTGTGGTTTTCATTTTCATGTTGTAGTGTAGTAAAATGCATACCCTTGCATTTTCACACTTGTTTGGGCTTGCTTTATTTATGCTTATTTATGTCATAATTGGTCCTATTTTGCATCTACAAGCCCTAAGAATTATATCTTTTTTCTGGATAATCCCGACATTCTCCAATGTATAAATGATAATTTGATGATTTTGTCCGAGTGTCCCTAATTTTTGGGTCAGGACTAAAATGCCACCTAGGGTGTCTTTGTCCCCCAAAAGTCTTGGGACCCAAATTTCAATGGCACCTTAAATGAGCCCCCTTTTGGTGTATGTGCCTCAAGTTTCATGCCTTGGGACTAAGATGCCACCTAGGGTGTCTTAGTCCTCCTTAGCTTATTTTTGGGATTTAATTTCAAATTATGGCGAGATTTAGCCTCCATTAATTAATGATCTCATATGTTGGCTTGTTGTGGTGTAGTTTTCCAGGATATTAAGCATAGATAAGTATAAATACAAGGTTCCTTCACTCATTTATCATTCTAAACATATCAAGCATTCAAGAGCATTCAAGAGTAATTCATCAAGCATTTAGAGACATCATCAAGATTCAAGTATCATGTCAAGGGTTTGGTGCATCCATTCATGTTGTTGAGCCAAGATTGTGGATGTAGCATTGAAGATCTATTTGCAACCATTGTTCACATCATATCCAAGGATCTAAGATCTACATTCTTCATGGCCACTACATGGTAGATTGCATATTTGTTTTACAAGACATCATCCAAGGTGATATCATTTATATATTTCATATTTCATGCTTCATTTCATCATTTGGTTTAATTACCTACAAGGGGTTTGACCAAGGAAAACCCCATTCACTAACAATCAACAAGTTTTTCTTCTTATGCATGCTTATGATTATAGATTTAGGTTGAAGACTTAAAGATCATTTGAAGTGAAAAGTTGCAAAGTTTCCTTGCAAAGTTGTCATCTTTAGGGAAATTCACCTACAGGTCAAATCCAAAAGATTCAAAACTTGAGATAAAAAAGAAGGAAGTGCAAACATCAAGCCTCAAGACCACACTCAGTTTTCAGAAATTATGAATGGGACTAAGTTACCACCTTGGGTGTCTTAGTCCTCTTGAAGGTATTTTTTAGAAACTCTTTCAGATCCTATTCTGACATTTGAAGATTTTGCATCTGCCCCAAAAAATAGTAGTGGGACTAAGACAACAGTAAGGGAATCTTAGTCCTCCATAAAACTTTTTGATAGAATTTTTTATACATTTTTGGAATCCTCATTACATTTCCAAACTTCCCAGGTACATATCCCCTAACCTGTTGTGGTTTAATTTTGTCATTTGATCTCCTTATTTGGCTTGGATTTCCTGATTTTATGAGTTGAATGTTCATTTCTATTTCAAAGCTTTTTCTTGGTGGTGAACCCCTAAAATCTTAAAGAATCCCCTTCCTAGTTCTTCCTTGTTGAGAATTGACTCACCTTATGAGGTTGACAGTTAATCCAATTAGGACTCCTAGGACATTCTTGAGTGATTAGTTGGAGTGACATTGTGTGTCCCTTTTTCAACCAATCAATTTGGTGAACCTGGCATGAACCCGACCTCTTTGAGAATTCATTTTTTGATTTAGATTCCATCAAATTCCTAGATCTAGGTTGCATTCATTCTTGCATTACATCTTGCATTAGTGAAATTCCATCTAGGGTTTCTCATATTTAGTAAAAGTGCATCTAGGGTTTCTCATATTTGCATTAGTGAAAGTGCATCTAGGTTTCATTTTTGCTTTCTTACATCATTCTATCTCATTGAAAAACTAAAAGGTGCATTGTTCACCATCCCAATTGCATTTAGAAACATTCTTATTTCATTCAAAATTGAAAAAAGTGCATTCAACTTTGTATCCAATTGCTTGTCAATAGTCACTTTTTCTTGCATTCATTTGCACATTTTTTTGTTTCTAGACATGAAGTCCCTAGGTAGGAAATCTAGGAACAGTGTAAACAACTCAAAATTTGTTGTTTTTAGGTTTTTAACTCAAAATCTTGTCTGAGTTGATTGCATTATGTTGCAGTTTCTAGAACCTTCAAATTCCTTTAGTAGGACCAAGATGCCCTTACTGGCATCTTAGTCCCTATTGATTTTGAAGCTACAATTTTTTAGGGTTTAATTTTACTTTTATGTGCTTCCTAAGCCTTTTGGTAACATATACTATAAGTCTGGAAAGTTTCAGGAACATCTATTTCATGCATCTAGGTCAAAAAAATAAATTTAGGGAACTCATTTTTTAAATCATTTCAACTGCAAGCATCATTAGATCTGAAAATGCTCACATTTCTGAAGCTTTACACAGTATGGATAAAAGCACTTTTCACTTTTGCATATAAAATTTTTACTTTCATAAAACTTTGCATAAGTTTGATAAAAGTGTTTTTCATGTTTGGATATACATTGTTTGTATTCATAAAGTTTTTCTTTCATTTGATAAAAGTGTTTTGCAACTTTGGATACACATTGTTTACATTATCAAAGCATTGCATGAGATGGTTAAAAGTGCTTTTAATTTTTGGTCAAACAATGTTAGTACCTTACCTTTCTAGACATGCTAAGAAAATGTCCATATCCCCTCCCTACACTAACTCATTTGACTGCAAAATCTGACGAAATATGTATAATTTGATGTATCTTCGGGTGCTTGTAAAATTTGATGTGTAATTTTCAAAATTTTAAAAGTTTGTCCCCGATGTTCATCGAAATTTCGACGAACATGGGTTTCGTCAAAATTTCAACTATCTGTTTTGTCGAAATTTCGACAAACATGAAAAATAAGAAAAAAATAAAATTGTGGCCGACATAAAGAAAAGTGAGTTCGCTGATTTATTGCGATAGTGTTTTTCTCTACTTGAGACTATTTGTGGAGAACTAAGGATGATTTTCTTGGGAAAAATTTAAAAAAATCAAGAAGATATCACCAAGTTGAGGGTAGTCATTGTCTTTTTGTAGAATTTAGTTGTGAAGTCAAATTTGTAGTTTGAGGTTTGAAAATCATATTTTAAAGCAACATTTCATCAGATTTAATTTTTGGAGGTTTAAGGTTTTGAGAATTTCATGTCCAGATTTTGTTGTGTGGAATCACCATAAGATCACAACCAAGGAATATATTCTTGTCACTGTAATTATGTGATCCATAACTCTATTGGTCATGTGACACAATTGTGCTATAACAAATACAAGATGCATTCATGTGTGACCCAAGTTTAATGTGGCTATGTTGTGATAGAAATGGAGGCACTCATATAATGTAGTTAATTCAGGTTGTATAATGTAGGTGTCAATCATCATTGGGTGCATTCAGGTTGTCTCAAGTTGAATAAGTTACGATGTAAATATAGCATGATCCAAGAGTGATTACTTCTTGTTGCAATAAAGAGCCTATAAGTCTGGTTGATATATAGAGTGATTCTATTATATATCAATTATATAGTGCATTCAAGCACAACCCATGTTCAATGGGCTATTCTAGAGAGTGATCAAGATTTTATAAACCTTATGAATGTTACTTAAAAGTGTATAGCTTAAACTACAAACGAAGTTTGTTACATACTTGAATGCAATCTTGGGTTATCACAAACTATAATAATGTGATCTGCTAATAACCATTATGGAAAGTATTAAAGCAAGACCCATGCTATATAGGATACATTTCCCTAATCAGGTTTACATACCTTAATGATCAAACGCAAGCTTCCCACACACTCTAGGATACAATCCAAGATCATGTACCACAAGTTTGTCAAGACAACTAATTTTCTGACCCAAGATTTAAGGTTGTTTTTTAATACCAACAGAAGCATTGGTAAGAGCATGATTAGGATAAAAAAACTAGGCCTTCGTAGAAAGATAAACAATAACTCTTGCAGATTAGTGAGGTTGCAATACCAGAAAGATTGAGACACTGTAGCTAATAATAAAATATTGCAATCTAAAGATTGTAGCCAATAAAAAGCACACTATGTAGCTTAGTGACATTTGTAAATGCAATCTACGGTAAGAAGAATGATAGTCACTTGAGATGTGACAGTCAAAAAGATGTTGAGCAGTGACAAGATAATAAAGCTCAAACCTTGCATAGTAAAGTGGAGATTTTAACAGTGAGTTTCCTTACCCCCTTGCTGACCTTAAGGGTTTTTCAAATGCTTTTAGTAGTGTTAGACAAGACAAATGCAATTAGGGAATGACTATCCAAATGAAGTAACAGTGGTAATCATAGGTTCAATGTTTCTTCTTAGCCATTAATGTATAATGGAGGTAGTGGATTGCATGTTTGAGCAATGTTTTGAGACTCATCAAAGATGGGAGAATAGTGAATAATACCTCATGGACTATGAAGTAGTGTCAATAAGGTTGAAGGATCTTAAGATCTACAATACCATGAAACAATGAGTCCCCTGTAGTAAGTAGGAAGTCTATAGGGCATAGTTTGATTTTATAGAAGGATGCTCATGAAAGGAATCTTCAAGTGATAGTGAGTGAGCTATTTGAGATTGCAGCTGAGGGTGCAATACCCAGTCTTAAATGAAGTTAGCAAAGTAGTAAATGTGCAAGAAGATCAAATCGTACACAAAAAACAATTCACAATGTTATCTTGCATAATGACTTGAGTTTGAAGACAAAAATCTTATTATATCTTGATGAAAGTGGTGACCTTAATGGTCAATCACTGGCATTCATGATTTTAAAACATGCTATTGTGCTTATGGAGGAAAATTTTTAAGCGAGGCAGTGAGTGGTGGTTTGGAACAATGGCAGGAATGAAGGACTTGCTTTATATGCATACTATGCAGTCTAGCTTAAGACAACGTTCTTAGAAGAGATTGAAGGTGGATTATGGAACTCAAGGGTTACCATGAAAATGATTAAAGCAAAGACTGAGATCTATTTAAAAGCCACGGTCATGAAGATATCAAATATGTCACATGCAAAACCCTAGTAGTTGGAGTAATGAATACAGTGCCAAAGAGGATAGTGTGCTGGGGCAGATTTAAGAGATCTCCACATTATCTAATTACAAGGAAATACATCATTTATTTATTTTTTTAATTAAAAGAAATCATTCTAAACCCTATATAGGATACATTGATACTTCAAAAGCCTCTGAAGGAATTTGAGATTATGCAAAAATATGTCAACTAAATACCTAGATTACAAATAGTAGCGAGAACAATGTAAGATTTGTTGAGCAGAGTAGGAATGAGATAAGCAACAATGAATCCTATGCCTCCTTTCACACACATCTCCTCACCATTCTCTGTCATTCTTTACTTAAAACACTTCTCCATTTTGGTGGTCTATACTTGAAAATAATGTTTTGACGAAGGTTTTAGAGTATGTTTATTAAAATGAAAACTCCATTCTTGTGGGCTACACCTGAAAATAAGATTTTGACAAAAGTTTTAGGGTATGTTTATTAAATTTTTAGAGTATTTTGGTGGGCTATATTCTTGATTCCTTAAATGATTTATTCAAATGGATTGTGACTAAATAAATGACTAACTATTTAGTCATTTGTATTTTTTTGAATAAATAATTTTTAATCAATGAGCAAACTAGTAATTTATTTACTCATTTATAGCTGAGTTGCAAAAAATGAGAAAAATTTAGTCATTTTTAGTTGTTGTGACTAAAATTTTTAGTTACCTAGTCATTTATTTTCCAAATTCTACTAGTGTGTTCTTCGATTAGGGCTCTCTCAATGTTGAGGGCCCTAGGGATAAGCTCGTCATAAGAAGTGACACATTGCATCTTTAACTAAAAGGATAAATCCATATTGACATTAGCAATGATGATTCTGACTTGTTGCTCCTTAAAAATAGGTCACTTGCTCTTACTAGCTCGCTACCTCCATCATTGTAGGAAGTTTGCGATCAAGTTAAATATTTTGATTTTAGGAGTCTAACGGTTGGAAATCATAGTAAAATTAGAATTTAATAAGTTTTGGAATTAGCATTTTAAAGTGTTTTTTGGGGTCATTAACTTGAAACTATCTTCTCTTTTGTAGGGGCGGTTGCATGCCAAATTTTTTTGGTGTAAAATATCAAAATTATTAGATTTTGTTACCTGTCTATGAATAAAAATTATTGTAGTGTGATTTTGATATATTTTGAAGATCTAAATAGTCAAGCTTGGTAAAGAAAAATCATGTCAGATAATATTAGTCTAGAACAGAATGAAGAGACTCTTGATAGATTGTGGGCTAGATTGAAAAGAAAGGGTGATGGGAAATGTTATTGTCCTTGCAATAATTGCAAGGGCTTAAAGATGAGATGAATTTTTATCACAACAGCTGAGAAACATTGTAGGCATCATTGTCACATTGAAGGGGGGCATGATGATCATCCATTAGTAAGTTGTTCATTATATGTGTTTATAGTGATTGAATTTGTAAATATTTATACATTATATATATATATATAATCATTTGACCATGATCATGGTTTATTTGTGTCTATCATTATTATAAAGGTGGGGCGCCCTAGGGAAGATGCTATGGATTATCACAGACTAGAGAATGTGATTTTGCAAGCGGACGAACATGGAGCTGTGAATATCGAAGATGAAGTTAATGATCCTATGGAAGAAGATGATCATGCACCAAAAAAAAATAGTTGAAGATGATGGTACAAATACATTGATCCATGACACATTTAGTGGTAGAGTTGATCATGATGATTGAGATGACTTTGACGATGTTCATGATTTACCTATACTTGAGAAGGCATAAAAGCCCCTTTATGAAGACTTCCAAACAACTCTTCTCTTTGTTGTATTGTTGTTGTTGAACTTGAAGGTTATGAATGGTTTATCAAACATAACAATCTCATGGATGTTAAGGTATGCCATATATGTCATTTTTTTCATCTATTTTAATTGTTAGTTCATCACTAGTAAATGAAGGATGAAATATATACCATTAATATTCTTTATATTAACAAATTATTTTTTGTTGTAGATTGATTGGTAAATTTTTGTTACCACCATCAAATATTTTACCTCGCTCATACCAAGATTTATCTGGCATTATGAAAGATATCAAAATGGAGTGTCAAGCAATGGATGCATGTCCCAATGATCATATTATATATCATAAACAATAGGAATTTGCAACAGAATGCCCAAAATGTCATATCAATAGATATCAAATAGATCAACTAACAAAAAAGGTGCCTCACAAGGTTCTTCATTATATTCCCATTATTCCACATATGCAACGATTATTTAGGTGTGAAAGCTTAGCTCAATTTATGGATTACCATGCACAAACTAGAAGTGGAGATGACATTCTTTGAATTCCTGCGTATGGTTCTGCATTTAGGGACATGGAGGAAAATGGCCACACTTTAAAGAAGAAGCTCGTAATCTCAGGCTTTCAATGGGAGCGGACGATGTCAATCAATTTGGAGAGTTGAGATCTATTTACTCAGTGTGGCCTATTTTTGTTATCAACAATAACATTCCTCCATGGATGTCAATAAAGAGGGAGCACATAATTTGTTGTCAATGATTGTTCTAGGTATTTGTTTACATCAATTTTCTTTAACGTAGTAGCATCTCATTTATC
Source organism: Sequoia sempervirens (assembly GCA_007258455.2). NCBI lineage: Eukaryota > Viridiplantae > Streptophyta > Pinopsida > Cupressales > Cupressaceae > Sequoia > Sequoia sempervirens. The sequence goes on along the minus strand of VDFB02058242.1, from coordinate 348,454,568 downwards.
TTATTTGTTGCATAATGACTTATATTTTTTTCATTCAATAGTCATGTACATTAATTTATATAAATTGCAGTAACATGGTTATAATAATTATGTAATGTTTATGTTCATTCAACTAGGTAAGTACCAAGTTAAAGATATGAATGTATATATCGAGCCTCATATCGATGAGTTACTAAAGTTATGGAATGGAGTCACTATGTATGACATCTCTAGGCCAATAGGACAAAGACAATTTCAATTCCATGCAATTCTTGTACATATGGACAATTCATGATGCCCCAGGCCTAACACATTTTTGTGGTATGTTATAATGTTCGACTACACTTTAACAATATTTAATTTTATGAAGTAGATATCACAAATGTTTTTAAAATAATCTATTCATTATATATAATTATAAAAATTGACATATTTAATGCAATTATATATGATCTTGCAGGTCTTCAAACAAAGAGAAAATTTGCATGTCCAATTTGTGGTCCAAAGATGAAATCTTGTCGTTCAACAAGTTTAGGAAAGCAGGTGGGTAAGTGCACAAAGTTGAGTCCATGAAATGTGGAAGTTTTTTTCATTAACCAAAAAATTGAAATCGGTACTGAGGAAATGGGATCCCGATTTAAATAAACGGGATCCCAATTTTTAAAAATTGGGTTCCTATTACGATTCGGGATTCTGAGCCTGAGACGAAACATGATCCCGCTTTCTAAAAATTAGGATCCCGTTTCCCATAGGATTCTGAACCAATGGAAATAGAACAAGATCCTGATTTATAAGAAACGGGATCCCAATTTATAAAACACGGGGTCCTAATTTATAAATAACGGGATCCCAATTTCTATAAATCAGGATCTTGTTTTATACTGGTATTTATTTTTAAAAAAATAGTTTTCATTGCTCAGCGGACGGGACCCCGAGTATTGGCGACAGCGACCCCCATGATCAGCTACAAGTACCCACCTACACACCATCTTTTTGCATTTTTCTATTTTGAATTGAAATTTTGAAAGAAATAAGTTAATTTAGCATGTTTTTTTTAATTTATTTCACGTTTTAAGCATTTTTTTAATTGTTATAGTAGAATTGAATAATTGTAAAAATAGACGAAAAATTCAATGAAACCTAAATGTTTTTAAATAAAAATGAAAAAAAAAACTTTGAATTGTGTTTTAGAAACAAAATTTAACTTTTGAAACCTAAATTGTTTAATTAAACCAAAAAAAAATTGATTTTGAAAACCCTAATTGAAACAAAACAAAAAATTTGCATTTTAAAACCCTAGAAATTGAAATGAAATAAAAACATTGCATTTACAAATCCAAATCAAGCTTTTTGAAACCCTGAATTCAAATCCAATGAAAAAAATTGAATTTGAAAACCCTAGTTTGAATTGAAACGAAAAAATTGCATTAAAAACCCTAATTGTTTAAAATTGAAATCCTAAATTGAACTGGAACAAAAAAATTGTTAAAACCCTAAATTGGAATCGAACAAATCATTTTGATTTTGAAAACTAGGTAATTTCGAGCTCAAAAAAAATCATTCGCATTGCTTAAATGTTTTAAATTTTATTTACTTTGTATGGAAAAAATGATATATATTAAACTTTAGTTTCAATATTAAATTATAATTAGATTAGAAATCAATATGTTAAAGAATGGTTAAAATTCATAAAGTTTATCTTGATGTTTGTTTGCAAATTTAGTTAGCAAATTTTTAAATGTAAACATGTACAATCGATTCCAATTGACACTAACTTGCAAGTCTAAATTATGCCAAGGGCCACCCAAACTTCACCCTAAGTTTTCTAAACCCTAGACCCTAAACTGTAAAATCTAAACCCATAACACTAAAGCATTTGAAATTTATGAACCCTAGACCCTAATCTTTCATTGGACATACCTAAAACTATGTAGGTTCAATGTCAAGAATGGGTCCATTTGGTAGATTTATGAAAACTATTTTGAATATCTAGAATGCCATAAAAGTATAATTATAGCAATTCCAATTGGAAACACTTGGGTACATATATATCATATGAAATTTAAATCTAGGAAGGTGTCTATCATATAGGCAAGTTGATAATACATGGAAAGAGGTTTGTATGGGAATATATGTATTAAGAAAAATATACCACATGACCTCTATAGGATTTTTAAGATGTGATCCTAGATAATAATCCACCCATCCTCAATCATAATGGATTCTTTAGCAATTGAGAGAGATTCAATAACCATAAAATTACCTATATTTTGATACTATATAGATTTATGTGGAAGGATAGAAATGCATCAATAAGGAGACCAAGATGGAACCATTTAACACCTACAAGGTACACCTATTACATGGGAAAGGGAGGAGGTACATGATGATAGTTTGGAGGAACTACATGCTATTATTACAATTTAGAGATCTAGGAGGATGATTCATATAAAAGAAATATAATTAAATATTTATATTATTTAATATATTATATTTAATATAATATATTAAATAATATAAATATTTAATATCATAAAATATAATATAAGATTACAATTAAGGATAGGTAATGTTACAATTTACTTGGGGTTTTAATGAGGATTAGGCTTAAGATTCAATTAGGTTTGTAGTAAATAGTTAGGTTACAATTAGGAATATATAATAAATATTAATATAATTATAATACAAATATAAATTAATTTAAATATAATATAATATAGGAATACATTTAAGATTACCTAGTAAAGGTTATAATTTAATTAAGTTTCAATTAGGTTTGCAATTCAATTAGGATATGGTTAGGGGTGGGGATCATTTAGAATTCTATTATTGTTAGAGTATGGGTTACATTTAAGATTATTGTTATTTTTGTGATATGTATAGATTGATTATTTTTTAACATCATGATACTTTTTTTTATTAGAGGGGTAAACACTTTTGACCCAGAGCTAGATGGAACCAATGAGGCTTAGTATGACTAAATTTGGACCTCACTAGACATCTAGATCCCCTTAAGCCATCCTATCACCTTAAATCATAAATCAATTTCTTAAGGGGTCCCAATATGACAAATTTCTTAAAGGGATCAAAGAAGTTCTTAAAATTTGGTGAGTTGCCCAAGGCAACCAAATTTAACAATAATAAGATGGGTAAGATTATAATATGAATGAGATTTCATGATCTAGGTTGGTCAGTTGAAACAAGAGTAGATCTCAATCAACTATTCCACAAGAAAATGTTTTTCACTAACTTGCAAGTTCATTAAATATTCCAAGGGGCACCAAAACTTCACCCTAAGTTTTGTAAACCCTAAACTCTGAACTCTAAAATCAAAACCCTAAACACTAAACCATTCATTTTGTCCTACCCAACACCATAAGTGAAATTTGGTTGTCTTCGGAAAATCTTCCATATTTCATTCCCTTATGCCATGTAATTTTGTCCTAGGATCTTACTACATGTACATCCCCTTAAGTTATCCTATTACCCTAAACCCTGAACTCTAAAGTCTAAATCCTAAACCCTAAAGCCATCATTTTTTCTTAGGCTCTTAATGAAATTTGGTTGCCTTAGGCAACACCACCAAATTTCATTCCCTTATGCCATGTAATTTTTTCCTAAGATCTTACTACATATATCCCCTTAAGTTATCCTAAATCCCTAAAACCTAAACTCTAAAGTCTAAACCGTAAACCCTAAAGCCATCATCTTTTTCTTAGGCTCTTAATGAAATTTGGTTGCCTTAGGCAATTCCACCAAATTTCATTACCTTATGCCATGTAATTTTTCCTAGGATCTTACTACATGTAGATCCCCTTAAGCTATCCTATTACCCTAAACCCTAAACTCTAAAGTCTAAACCCTAAACCCTAAAGCCATCATTTTTTTTTTTAAAGGATCTTAATGAAATTTGGTTGCCTTGGGAAACTTCACCAATTTTTTTTCATTTGAGCCATGCCATTTTCTCCTAGGACCTCACTAGACGTAAATCCCCTTAAGCCATCCTGTCACCCTAAATCGTAATTTGATTTTCTTAAGGGGTTCCAATATGAAATTTCTTAAGGGGATCAAAGAAGTTCTTAAAATTTGGTGATCAAAGTTGCCCAAGGCCCAACCAAATTTAACAATAATAAGATCCTGCAAGATTATACAATATCAATAGTTAATTGTATTTTCATTCAAGTAACATGTGTCTACTTAACAAAATAAGTAGACTACATGGGACCCAGAGTATCCGGCAGAGTAATTATTTACCTTGGCATGCTTTGTGGGTCCTGCAAAGCAAAGGAACTATCTAGAAAAGGTTCTCCATTTGCAACAGTATTTGCACTGAGATCTCAAAAATGGGTGGGGAACGGAAGAGGGTCGAACCTACCAGTTTCAAGTCACACACCAAGAACACTAAAGTGTGGAGCAAAATAAGAAGTGGTGGCTTACTTCTGTTCATCGAGAAACTCCACGGCCCTCAGGAGGAGATTATTGGTTTCTTTGAGAAAAACTAGAACAATGGGGAGGTTCTCCTCTTTGGGAGGAAAGTTCAGATTGATGAAGCTTTGATTGCGGAGGTTACTGGTATCCCGATTGAAGAGCATAATTTTTTCAAAGATAGGAAATTATTTGATGAAGCTGTGATGAGGTTCCCTAAGACCAAAACAGAGAAGAAAAAATTTGTCAAGATGTTGAACAATTACTATGAAGCGGACACCATAAAAGCTTTATGGAGAAAAGTGCTAAGGGTTATAATGGAGTACATCACTCTTGATGACCTCTTCACTAGGGTTTATGGATACCACTTCACGCTTCTCAATCACGTCCGGCATAAGGTGCGTGTTTCCATTCCTTTCTTTTTGCTCTGTTCCCTGAGAAATAGCTTTTCTGACCACAGTAGGATCCCTAAAAGATACCCGATTCTTCACACGGGTCTTTTAAGGCTCATTTATGAGCACTTTCAGAATATGCCTGCCCTCTCAAACCCTTTAGCCCCTTCAGAGCCTGATGAGGATGATACTGAGCCTAGTATATCTGGGACTAAAGTTATTCCTGGATGTGTCAAGCTCTCCTTGCTTCCCCTGTCCCCCCTTCTGCCTCTGGCCGCTCCCCCCATCCTTCTGGTGCCTACTCTATTCCTGCTCCCGGCCGCGCTAACCCTAATGCTATTTTGGTGAGCTCTAGTTCTCCGGCTAAGAAGTTAGTTTCCTATCCTGAAGACTCTCCTATTGTTTCTACTAAAGCAGCCGAGGTCAGTCTTGAGGATCCCCACTCCCCTCATAATATTCAAAAGGATAATCGTAGCCCTCCTAGAGGTACGGAGTCGGTTAATTTTGGTGTCAATTCTGATAGTGACTCCCCTTTTGACTTCGTTGGAACTGCCAAGAGATGCTCTGAGGACCAATTTAATTCTGCCAAATGGTTATTTTATGAAATCAGTGAGTTGAAGACCAAAAATATGTCTCTTCATAGTAAGTTGGGGGAAATTGAAGCCAAAGTTGCTGGGCTAATACAGTTCGAAGTTGAGAAGAATACCATTGTGAAGGATAGCATGCAAAAGGACAGTACTGTTGAAAATGATCTTGATAAAATTAAAGGAACCATGAAAAAAAATGCTGATTAGAATTGTAGAATAGCTAAACATAATTCATTAATCATCAAAGCCTTGACCGAAAGAGTGGAGAAAACCCAGAACAGAGCGCTGATTGTTGACTTAGATAAGGAGAAAGACCAGGATGAGGACGTGGGGATTTCTAGGTGCACTAGATCAAGTATGAAAAGAAAAGCCCTGTCTACCCCAGATATGACTCAGATTTTCATGGAGGGGGTCCAAGATATGTGTGGACCTAGAAGAGGTTGCTGATGAGCTTCTGAAGACTATGGATTAGCTGTGGCTAGGCCCTGGTTTGTCTGTCTGCTGGCCCTCTAATGGCTTTTTTGCGGCTGTCTATTTTAGCTTGTTTTTATCTCTCTGGCAGCCTTTTTGTCTTTGTTTGTAATGTTACTTTGTGGTTTCGGGTCCATGTAAAACCTGTTTATCCCTTTTATCAAAAACATGTGCCTTAGACATATAAATGAGGCTTACATATAATTTTATCATTTGTATTCAATTATTTAAGGCCATTTATATTGAATGGTTTAAAGGTATTTCCTAAACATGTATCTTACATCTTGAAATTACAAATCTAATGCAGGTTCACTCATTATCTTAAAGATCACATGGATCCATTCAATAATATTGCAATCCACCTCCATGCCATCCATCTCCAACACCTTCACCTCCACCTCCGCCCACTCCACCTCGTAACCCCCCACCTCCACCACCTGAAATCAATGAGCATGCTCGTTTGCAAGCACAAATCAATGCTTCTACTAGAACCATCCAAGATCAAATCAACATTATTCAAAATGAAGAATGTGTCGCACCTCCTGTGAGGATGTTCGCATCTAGGATGCAAACCCTTATTGATGTTGTCAGGGCTATGGATGGGATCGTAGATGAGCATCGACAATGGCTAGAGGAGAGGAAGTCCTAATTTTGAAAAGGAAAACACAAAGAAATGAATATCTATCGGTAGAGAGCCATAATAGTTATAAATTAAAACAATGATCTTAAATGGTTATGAATTTATAAATTTGGTGAGCGATGGATATTTTTAATGTGATAGTTATAAATTTGGTTCCAGAGAAATGGATATTTTAGTGACATGAATTTATGATTTTGGTTCTAGATGGATATTTTTAGTGACATGGATTTGTGAATTTGGTGGAATTTATGAACTATAATGAATAGTATATAATAGTATATATTTAATGACTATCTATTAGATCATGATTTCTCCTGCTGAAAAATTGTGTGTGTGTTAAAGACATAAAATGAGATTGTGTGAATGTTTCAAGTTTATTGTTTAGTATGTATGTGCATGTATTAAAAATTTGCATAATAGTTCTTAAATTTTGAAATTTGTATATGTATGTATGTATGTATAGTTTAGTTTAATGATTTGTATGCATGCAAATTATGCATCATATTTTATTTTAAATGTACATGTACATACATTTAATTTTTAATTTTTTATGGACATGCTCTTAGGTTGAACAATCAATGTATATATATGTGTATTTCAATTAAATATATGATCTTAATATATATGTTGCTCATCCTATTTCAATTAAATATATGATCTTAATTTTTGTATGCACATGGACTATTTTGTATGATTTAAAATGCAGGTGCACATTATATCAAGCATATATCATGGATGATTTTAGCATTGATGATATCATCAATCCACCACCTCGATACGGCCAGGATCTACCTCCCTCCTCCCTCCACCTCCACCTCCACCTCCCTCCCTCCCCCTCCACCTCCACCTAATATGCCACCTCCAGCACCTATGACATTTGATGAGGCTTGCTTGAGAGCACGAATAAATGATTAAGTTGCATCCTTACAAAATCAAATCAATGCTATGCAAAGTCAAGCATTGATTCCTCCACATGCGAGACGTTTTGCATCTGCAATGCAAAATGTTGTTGATTCCATCAGGATGATCGATTCTGATCTTGATAGGCATCAACGAGATAGAGAACAAATGAGACAATTTTATTCTAATGGTCTCTCTTACAAACAAATATTAGACCTTAAAATAACGAAAGCCCATCTAGCCCCCTACTTTCTTGACCCCGTTACTCAACAACCCATTCCACCCAACAAATCTAGAATATCCATGATGTGGTGCATACATCTGCAGATGAGTGCACATTTTTGGGATCAATGGTATGGACTTTGATAGTCCCCACATGCTAATTAGAGATTGCCCATTGTATTTTTTGAGAAAATTCTATGTAGAGTTTGTTTTGGGGCAAAAGCCCAATTATTTTGATTTTAGATCATTTTAGGGTGTTGGTGGTAGCATGCCACAATAGAGATTAGGGGCAAGGGTTGATCTCGGCCGCCCATGCAATCCACCAACCTTGTTGTTATCTGGTCCTCCATTCCACCTTTTGTACATCATCAAACTCTACGGTCTCAACATTTGGTTCCTTAGTACCTCGCTTGAGACCTTGATCAATGCAGCCTGCGATGAGTGAGAACATAGAGATGATGATGATGATGGAGGAGTTTTATGGATCACAGTCCAATTACCCTCTAGGAGTGTCAAGACCCATCCCCCATATATGTACTAGTTGTCATCGAGTGTGTTATGGACCTGATCAGGCTACACCTAGTTCAGGTGGACGGGGAGATTCTGGTGGTTCATCTGGTCGCATCAGTTCATTTGTAGAGTTCCTCGTAGCAGAACATCACCCTGAGGACACTACGACACAGGTATAAATATACATCTAGATGTA
>VDFB02058242.1:348261782-348437910 GCA_007258455.2 Sequoia sempervirens | reverse complement strand
TCATCTTCAAACACATTTTTTAGGGACGATTGGGGTTCATTAGATTTTACACCCTACTTTCTTGGATAGCACAAAATCTCACAATCTAAACCAAAATACACTTTTTTTTCATTTACTCAACTTTGTTCTTCATTAACATAACCCCATGGTGGTGATGGGGGCTCTTCAACTCCTATCCCTCATGAGAGGAAGATACATAAATTTACAAAGCTTAACAAGGATTTATGTGCTCGTGAAGAAGCCAACCCTTCTTAGAGGAATAAAATCTCTTCATATGAGTTGGAAGCATGTTATGGTCTTGGATACAAACTCCTTTCTAAACATGGATATAATGAAAACATGATGCAAAATAATAGAAATCTAGCAAAGTCTATACCATACTTGAAAGGTCCAAGTTTCCAACCTTTATCTTCATCCTCATCTAATGCCTTATCATCTACTGTGTGTATGAAATATTATGCTAAGAAAGAAATATCCCCTACTACTGATAAAGAGACTATCTTGTTGAGGCTTTTGAAAGCTCACTTGATTACTCTTCCTCCAAAAGCACGAAATAAATTTTACAAAAAAAGTTCATTTTGTGCATATCATAGAGTTCATGGTCATTCTACTAATGAATGTAAGGATTTAAGTAATAAAATTCAACATCTTAAGGATTGTGGTTCTCTTCCTTGTGTTGATGCACCTATTTCCTCTTATTGATACTAATTTCCCTCTATCAGATTTCTCATCACTATGTGGCATTGATAGCTTTATGTGTCCTCATTTTCACTCATGGTGGTACAATATTAGGTGCAATCATATCTCTCTCGGCAATAACATGATAGTTCTTGGTGGTTGTCTTTGTCTCTATAATTGGGGGACAAGGATAACTAGTTCTCCAAGGTGTGCATTCTTTTCAAGGATCACATATTCCTCTCTTTCTACTTAAAATACCAACATAGCGAGTATGTTGATATTTTAAGTGCGGGGAATATGGTCCCCCATTCATTATTCACATGTTCCCTTTTTAGTGATGACATCATACATCTCCTAGGAAGTGTGACCATTGCATTAGCATTATTCTATTGACATTGGTATTATTTCATTTTGGCATTAATGTTTTGACATTTCTTGTTGAATTTAGTGTATCATTAGTGTAACATATTGATCATGTTGTGGCACCTTATCAAATTTATCAGGAGATATAACTTTGGTATAGTTAATTTTCCACTTTCTAGGGGCTCACCTAGTGAACAATGTATTTCACTAGCCCATGTGAGCACAAGATGTTTGCATAGTGGACAACAGGTTACCATTGGTAAAAAAAAATTGGACAAAGAAATAAGGCTTGATCGACAATGAGTTGGACAAAAATTCAAGGTTTGATCCACGACTTTTCATTTTTTCTTTATTTCTTTAAGTCTTTAGCAATGTATGATCATGTATCTTGTCTTACTACTTCATATCATACATCTTATGTATGTCCCTTTGAGCTTATGTTGGTTTTCCATGGGATCTTAGATCCTAGGGTCTTGTGCAACCTCCTTTATCCTTGTTAGATCCTATCCCATCAATATTTGTGCACTTGGACCCCTCTTGACACATATTTGTCTACTTTAGCATGAGTTTGTGCTTGTGCCGATCCTCTCACTAAAGAGGGGGCTAAATGTAGTGTAGAAAAATGTATTTTACATTTTCACACTTTGTTTGGGTCACCTCAGTTAAATTGGACCTAATTATGCCTTAATAATCACTATTTTACATCTACAAGCCTAATAAATTACACTTTTCAAAGGGGAAACCCAACAACAATCAATTCTAACACATAATTAATAACCTTGAGAAATGTTTGTCTGAGGAATAGGGACCTAGGACCCATTCACCCATGCGGGAATGGGTCCTCCTTAAGCCTTTGAACCCATTTTTAAAACATGTTTTTGGTAGTATATTATTATAATCTCGAATTCAAAAATTTCAATGTCGTCTTGTAATGTTTAGTTTTTGGGCCTTGTCTTGATGATGATCTAATATGCTATAGAATCCCCTTTTTATAGGGCCAAAAGACACACTGACACTAAGCATTCATTGCTAATAGAGATGAATTCCTAATAGGTGTCCTTGTTGGATGACTCTACAATCCGATCAAGGATTTGATTTGATCATGTCAATCTTTGCTATTGAGATTTGAACTCCTTCAATAAGGGATCTTCATGAATTTGGATGTCGCAAGAGTCTTGCGAAGGTATTTTTGTCATGAGAGGATCTGAAGTCATAACCGCTTAGAAAAATCTGATCTGATCGGTAATAAGTAATAATGGCACCACCCAAAAGAGACTAATCCTAAAAGTGTAAGGTCCTTCGTTCTGCCCAAAAAACTCCACAAAACAAATAATATTCGGGTGCTGTCACAATAGTGGTTTACAATTCCTGAGAGGAACGAATTTTAGCTGAAATCACATATTTTTAGAAAATATAATGATTTAAGCCTTAAAAAGTTCCATTTTAAGGATTACAATTGAAGATGGTTTGATCAAATCACCTTAGATCAAACCCCCTTGGATAGAACCTCACTAGTTTTAAACCATACCTATAAATGTGTCTCCTTTACACCTATCAAAATGCTGATAAAAAATCACTTTTGATTTAGCTTAGATCAAATGAATTCATTTAAAATTTATTTAAAATGATTATGGTATTCCTTTAACAAGCTATCCAATGAATATAATTTAATATGTTTTGGTTTGTTATATTTGTTTTTTAAGTTTTATTAAACATAGGTTTTCATCGGAAAACGAATTCCCTTTTGTTCCTTTCATGGAAAAATAGAAGATTATCAAAAAAAAATTGAAAATATGAGTGCAATAAATATTGAAGTCCTGATCCAACAAAAAATTAAAAATAAAATTTTGACATATACAAAAGTTACTATAATGGTTTCGTTGTGTCTCAATTGAAAATTTGTTTGACTTGAAACTGATTATGGAAAAATATTCAATAAAAACTATCCCACCAAGTGGAAACACTAGATATCAAAGTTACAACCCAAATTTTGAAAGAATTAGAATTTTATCCTTCATGAAAAAGTTATGGGCGTTATACCTATGGTATGCTACTTTTAAATGTTGCTTGAAAAAAAACTAATTTTCGGGAGATGAAAGAAGGCACTTGATTCCAAAATTTTGAAAAAATATTTTAGAATCTACAAACAAAATTTGATGAGACTCTAGTTTGCACCATCTTCGAATTCTTCACGATTTAGCCGCTATAGGTGCCCGAATGTGAAGATTTAGTTAAAAATAATAATTTCAGTGTCCGGTTTGGCCAAAAATTGTAAACCACTATTATGGGATCACCCATTCTCGTAGGTGAAACAACCCACCTGACAAAAGATGAGTGACGTGGAACATTGGCGAGCGATTTTCAAGTTAGTGAGAGCAGCTTGTGGCAAATTCCCGTGATGTAGCCACGTGTCCTACTTTGGGTTTGAAAGGAAAGCGATATGAAAAATCCATGCAGCCACTACATGGCATATTGCACACCTTTTTGTGCGAGTAACTATAACCTTTGAGATGAGATACCATCAAAATGAGAAAAGATCAAGAGCCATAAAGAGGGGAACTACGAGGATCAAATCAAAAAGACAATATAATTAGAGAAAAAGTTGATCCATAATAGTAAAGAGAAATAATATATCCAATAGTGAAAACCACTTTGATGGTGCTTTGGACAAGTACCATGGTGAAAGCCTGGAAAACATGTTCTATGTGTAGTCAATCTTTGCTCCATAATCTACTATTATTCTATTTGATTTTTCATTTCCCTCTATGGTCTATCATGCACATCACACTCCATAAAAAACTCTTCCCTCCATCTCACACATAATAAAGTTTAGGAATTCCTCTCATGACCTAAGAATCATTGACATTTTATGCTTGTGCTTTTCATATCCATAATAAATCTTTGTCCATCCATCTCTTCATCCATAATAAGTTGGTCATATACTTGACTAGGGGAATTCCTAGACTTATGTCTTACTTGGGATCCTAGACATGGTTCAACACTTCAAAACACACCAAAAAATCCAAAAGAAAAAAAAAATGTCCAAACCCAAAAAACCAGAAAATGTCAAAATCCAAAAAATCCATAAAATCTCAAAATCTAAAAACAATTAGAAAACATCAAAATCGAAAAAATTTTAGAAAACATCAAAATCTAAAAAAATTAGAAAATGTGAAAATCCAAAAAAGTTAGAAAACATCAATACACAAAAATATTAAAAAAAGTGTCAAAAGCCCCCCAAAATAGAGTTTGTGTCAGTCCTAGTTGTCAAACTACATTTCCTTTGTGACTTCATGTAGGCAAGGCCATCATGTATGACCTCCCAAGGCATTAGGTTAGTCCTCTAGGTTTTGTCATAATAAATTGTCAAGTCCATCCATACCCACTTCATAATATACTATCCATGGTCTAAGTGGTCAAACTATGTTGTCCCTGTTCTTTACATAGGCAAGGCCATCATCGATTATCCCTCGAGGCATTAGGTTAGTCCCTTAGGGTTTGTCATAACAAGTTCTTCATACATCCCAAATCATTTCCCAATAAGTTGTCCCTTGCTAAGGTTGACATTTTGAGAAAACTTCCCAACACTTTACTACCCTCATAGAATAGGGCTAACTTTGTTAAATATTGCCCTCATAGAACAAGGCTAGATTTTTTGCATTATTTAAAATTCTAGACATAGATCAAATAAGTTCTTAGAATCCATGATAATTTAAACATATGAATGCTATTTTTTCATAGTTGTTTCTATTTAGTATTATCCATTTATAATCCATTTCCACCAATAAACGCTCGAGAGAGATCAATATCTATCAATATACGAGAAAAAAAAATATGTGAACATGATAGGGTATCACTATATATAACTATAAATCTATGCATTTTTACAAAATTTAAAATTTGGTTTCAACATATAAATGATATTTTCTCATAGTTGTTTCTATTTAGTCTTATCCACTTGCAATCCATTTCCTCCAATAAACACTTAGAGAGATCCATATCTATTAATATATGGGAAAATAAATTATGTGAACATGATAGGGTATCACTAGATATAGCCATAAATCTACCTAGTCCATTTCCAATAATCTCTAGAGTGAGTCAATTTACATCCACTTGCAATCCATTTCCTCCAACAAACACTTAGAGAGATCCATATCTATCAATATATGAGAAAAAAAATTATGTGAACATGATATGGTATCACTAGATATAGCTATAAATCTACCTTCCGATAGCCTCTAGAGTGAGTCAATTTATATCCACTTGCAATCCATTTCCTCCAACAAACACTTAGAGAGATCCATATCTATCAATATATGAGAAAACAAATTATGTGAACATGATAGGGTATCACTAGATATAACTATAATTCTAGCTAGTCCATTTCCAATAGTCTCTAGAATGAGTCAATTTGCAATCCATTTCCTCTAACAAACACTTAGAGAGATACTTAGAGAGATCCATATCTATTAATAAATGAGAAAAAAAATTATGTGAACTTGATAGGGTATCATTAGATATAGCTATAAATCTACCTAGTCTGTTTCCAATAGCCTCTAGAGTGAGTCAATTTAGAAATGCAAAGGAAAGTTTTGCCGATGAACCCAAACATGCATCACCCTAAAATTTTTAGAGTTGGGATTAAATCTGAAGAAGCAAATGTGAGTTAGATAACAATGTCCATAGAAAAAAAATTCTACAAATCAATTTATTGTGTTATCTTTAAATTACTACAAATCAATGTTATCTTTAAATGGCTTGGCTATACCCTACATCTCTCAATTTCATTGCTCTTAGCTTGGTGACTTGCTACAACAAACCCATCTTTGCTCTTCTCAATAGGAAACATTCCCTTCCTTGCCTCAAGCTTTGGTGAAGGTCCTCTTGTTGCTCCCTTGAAGAAGGATTTTCCCCTCTTTTCTATGGAGAAGGTTGGCTCCATTGATTTGTGTGGAGATACCGGCATTCATAGAAACAAGAATTATTAGAGGGTGAATGCACAAAAATGGGGAGCCAAAAAGACCATATTTTTTTATCAAAATAATCAATAATATTATTATAGTTTAAAAATTATAATGCATTAAAATAATCAATAATATTATTATAATTTAAAAATCATAATCCTCTCATGTTAGAATGTGATAGCAACTACTTGAGTTTTACAATGCAATAGTATATTCTATTATAAAAGAAAGAAATTGAATCACAATCTATTTTTTTATTAATAATAAAAAATATTCTCACAAATTTATTATTAACCCTCCATTTTGTAACAAAACTTTTAAATTCTAAATAAATAAATAAATAATAATCTCACAAATCCATTATTAACCCTCCATTCAATGCCTCATTTCAAACAATATTTTTTAATTATAAATAAATAAATAAATTATATGTCACCATCTTAGCATACCATAAATAAAGAGTGAATAAGGAAACCGCACAAAAATGAAATAAGGGAACCGCACAATCATTTCGTTTTTAAAATGGTCAATAGTTGATTGGACAGCCCTTCTGCTGAGAGAAAAATTCATATATAATTTATGTGTATTTAATAAGCTGTACTTATATGTATATAATTTAAGCTGTTTGACAAACATATATAGTAAAAAGAAACACTTACAAATATTACTATCACAAATTCAAAAATTAAAAGTTAAAATTTTGAAGCCGTCCTCAAACTCAATGATGTCTCAAACAAAATTAAATCTACCCGCACTCAATGCACAAGTATTACATGAAGTACAACATGGTGAGAAAATGAAAACAAAGCAGATGACATTTCCTTAACAACCATTTATAGCTTCATTCCCTACCTTTAATACTTTGGTTGACATCTTTCTGCTTCCAATTGAATCTGACATTCAAATTGCAATACCAACTTGTCAAAAACAGCAGCTATAGACAACTCATGCTCAAGGCATTTTCTCATGAAATATGAATGTGTGTTTAACACACATCTTATCAACATAACTACTTGATTTGATTAGAAGAGAGATATTTATACATACTAATTAATTTTGACAAACATGTGTGATATTGGCAACATTCAGAAACAAACAAAAAGTATAATAGGCCTAATATAATTAGCTGAAAACAAGACAAATATTTTAAATCACTGGAATGTCTCAGGTAAAAATTTAAATTCAATATTCACACATCATCTCAAATCTATAGAGGCAAAAACTTTTGGCCGTCCCAACAACATACAGCCCATGACTTGCAGACATGTCAATCCTGATCACTCAAAAAAGAAGTGATCTACCAATCAAAAAATAGTAACGAACTATAACCCTGAAAAAGTAACGTTTTATAAAAGAATAGATCCATGTTAAAGTGGCATCAAGAAATTGACATAGGCAATGATGTTACAGCTCTTACAGATTAATCTACCCATTGAATATGGACTGCTCAACCCCTGGCATACAATTTAATCTTCATACACTGAATAAGAGATTTCAAACAATTTCTCCGCTCAACTAGAAACGTCTGGTATGTTCTTTTAAGCAGATAAACTATTCATATAGCAAGCTCTAATGAATTTGTGCAATTTAAGAGAAATTTACAGACACATTACAGTTTGTCGGCAATATATTTACAGTTAGTTCATTTGCATATTGTTTTATTAGTGATCCCTGCATACCCAAAATCCAAAAAATTGTTTCCGTCACCAAAACCCACTCCAAGCGTCTCCCCATTCCCAAAACTCAAGAGAAAAACTGATAAATGCCGAATGTACTTATTATAAAACAAATCAGAGGTAGAGATAGCAGGGGATTTTCAATGACCAAACCTAAAGTCAAAGAGTTATGATCAGGGAAAAACACTGCAATATAACAATGCCATATCATTAAAAACTTCAAGCATCCAGAATCAATAATGTTAAAAGAACAAAGCTTTCCAAGAACCTTCCTGCAATAGAGTCCTATAAAACAACAAAGCTTTCCAAAAAATCCTTGCCTGCTATCTATGTTTCATTATTTCAATGAATTATAAACCGTCATCAAACTTTAGCAGTTCACTCACCAGTGCACTTCTTTTTGTTCAGAGATACAATGGTTTGATCTCTCTTCTACCTGTGAAGATGAGAAAAATGATTGAAGTAAAACAAATAACACAAATGCATAACACACACACATTTACTTACCTCAAATCACCTTCAAACTGATAAAATGTTGATTGCTGTAGAGCTTATGGAGGTAACATAACCCTAATAGCAACAGACTTGATAGAAAATGAAAGCTGAGAACTTCAATTTATAGAAATAGGATCAAATGGATGAACGGTTGAGATCTTGCCATAAGATCAAGGGCTCAGGATAAGAGGTTCTCTCAAGCAAGAAAGAAAAGACAAGTGTTATGTGAGGATTAATTGTGGGTGGAGGCTAAATGATGGAGATTGAGTAAGAGATTTATAAGAGGCAATCTTTTGACTTTTGCTCTTTTTTTAGGGAGGTGGAAATTTAAAATTAGATTTTATTGATTAGAAAGAGGTGGCCCCATGCAAAGTCAACTAAAACGGTGACATTTGTCTCTAATGGATTTAAGGAAGAAGAGGTGAGGAATTATTGGATGAATGTGGAGGCATGCACATGTGAAGGGGGATGACACATGGTAGGTGATGGCAAGTTTGAATTCTGAAAAAGTTTAAATTGGGAAAAATGCTAAATGAGGATTAAAAAAGGATTATAGGATTAATTAATTAATAGGGGATGACACATGGCAGGTGATGACAAGTTTGCATTTTGAAGAATTTTAAATTAGGAAAAAGGTTAAATGGGGCTCAGGGTAAGAGGTTCTCTCAAGTGAGAAAGAAAAGACAAGTGACATGTAAGTATTAATTATGGGTGGAGGCTAAATGATGGAGATTGAGTAAGATTGTGGAAGATTGTGATAGGATTTATAAGAGGCAATCTTTTGACTTTTGTTCATTTTTTTAGGAGATGGTAATTTAAAATTAGATTCTATTGATAAGAAAGAGGTGGCCCCATGCAAAGTCAACTAAAAAAGTGACATTTGTCTCTAATGGATTTAAGGAAGAAGAGGTGAGGAATTACTCGGGGAATGTGGAGGCATGCTCATGTGAAGGGGGATGACACATGTCAAGTTTGAATTCTGAAAAAGTTTAAATTGAGAAAAATGTTAAATGAGGATTAAAAAAGGATTATGGGATTAATTAATTAATAGGGGATGACACTTGGCAAGTGATAACAAGTTTGAATTTTGAAGAATTTTAAAATGGGAAAAAGGTTAAATGGGGATTAAAATAATTAATTAATAGGGGATGACACATGGCAGGTGATGACAATTTTGAATTTTAAAGAATTTTAAATTGGGAATATATTAAATGAGGATTAGAAGAGTATTAATCAATTAATAGGCTTAGAAGAATTAAATGGTAGGGAAGGTTAAATTAAATAAATTAATCAATCTTTTAAAAAAAGAGAAAAGGAAAAAAATAATTAAATAAAATTTAATTAATTGAAGATAATTAATTAATTAATTAATATTTAATTAATTATAGGTATTAGGATATATCAATTAAAATTTAGAATTTTAATTAATTATAAAGAAATGTTGCCAATAGTGGCATAGTGTGTGGTTAAGTTGTAGTGTTGTTCCTGACATCAAGTTCAAACCCCACTTGGGTGTTATTGTTAAATGTTTATATTGGGGATAAGATCCCCCATTTTTGACCTCATTGGTTCATAGCTCTGGGTCAAAAGCATTTACCCCTTTAAAAAAAAATTATAAAGAAATGCTAGATTTGGGATGTCTACATCTCTTTGATGTGGCATCGGAAGTAAAGTTGTTTCAAAGAGAAATTAAATGCCCCAATGAGATTAAAAGAATAGGAGGTGATGCCCCCTCGAGAGATTGTTGAGAATGTTGTTTAGAAAAATAATTATTACTTCAAGAATTTGACATCACCATAGTGGATAAGCCAGGTAAAGCAAATGTAGTGGCATATTTTTTGTCTAGACTACCAGCTCAATTAACAAAAAAATGTTGTTGACGATTCTTTTCTAGATGAGCATTTATTTTCTTTATCTCTACACACACCTTAGTTTTTTGATATTGCCAATTATCTAGTAGCAGGAAAAATACCACCTCATTCCTCCCTTAGAGAAAATAAACTATTGGTACACAAAAATTCTCCCTACTCTTGGATAGCTGGTTATTTATTCTACATAGGTCCAAATAATATTATGAGATGCATTAGAGAGGATAAGGTCTATGATATCCTCAAATCTCTCCACGATGAAATATACTAGGAGTCATGATAGATGTCAAAGAATAGGCAGGCCAACTAAAAAAAATGAGATGCCTTTGCAACCATAGTTAGCACTAGCACCATTTGATAAATGGGGGCTATACTTTATTGGCCCAATATCACCAACATCAAATAACAAGGAGTATATATTAGTCTACATAGATTATCTAATAAAGTGGTTAGAAGTTAAAGCATTAAAATTTGCAAGAGATGGAATTGTGGCAAAAATTTTATATGAAGATATATTTACAAGGTATGGAGTGCCTAGAGAAATTGTCACAAATCAAGGTCTACAGTTTACATCAAGACTAATCAACCAGTTGGTTAAATAATATGAGATCAGGCATAGGAAGTCAAAATCTTATCACCCTCAAGCCAATGGGTAGGTAGAAAAAACAAATGGGGATATTGAAAACATTTTGACCAAAACAGTGTAGATTCACAAGAAGGATTGAGCAACTAGGTTGCCTAAGGAAATATGGACCTATAGGAAAACTTGGAAGAATACAATAGGGCTTACACCATATGAGTTGGTGTATGGAAAAGAAATAGTACTTCTTATTGAATTTGAATACAAAGCATTGAGGAAAACACTTGCACTAGATATGGACTTAACAATAGCACAAAAAGAGAGATTATACAATTTGAATGCATTAGATGAAATAAGGATGGAAGCTATGTGCCACACTGAGATTGTTCAAAAATAGAGAATTAGATGGCATGATCAATTCATCAAAACAAAGGAGTTTAGTGTGGGTGATTGGGCTTTACTTTATTACTCAAAGTACAAGGACTACAAGGGAAAGTTATAGATGAGATGGTTAGGTCTATATGAGATACAACATGTATTTCCAAATGGGGCAATATAGTTGTAGACACTTGATGCAATCAGATTCTCACTACTAGTTAATGGCCATATATTTAAACTTTATAAGAATTCAGTGTAGAAGGATGACTTCCTTCTTTCATTAATACACCAGTGTGGACCATAGAGTGAATCTTACAAATAAATTATACCAAACATCAAAGATTCAATAGTAGAAACAATAGGTTCTCCAATTACCTCAACAAATGAGCTACACAACTCACCTACTAAGGTCACTCAAGTATAGTTTCCTACCACATATCACATGCACACACAACACATATGACAAAAATCATCAATTATTTTTAAGCGTAGTTTGTGATACAGTAGGGACCTGTAGCCTCACACTTGAAGGCGACAAAATTCACAAAGGGACCTATTATTGAAGACACCTATAGCAATTGTTTATCAGAAATTTCAAAACTTCAACTGAATTAATTGCATATTCATTCATATTCACTTTATTCCTTTGTACATGCCACCTCATACATATCATTTAACTACATGCAACTTAATCCACTTCATATCACTTTTCTTGATATCCATGTGATATGTAGTTCATCTCACATCCCATCACTATACATCCCACAACCTTTCACAGTCATCATTTACCACACAACATTCAGTTATATCATACATCACCAATTGCAATTAAAAATGATCACATCATATCTCATTGTGGGAAGTTCAAATATATTTCACATGAGCTAAGTTTTAGTTAACTTCACTTCTATAGGTACAAAAATTAATTTTCCATAATTACCATAGATGGAAATTGTTTTTCTGACATGTTTGCATAATAAATTTTACATGCTTCATATCATTTTTTATTATTTTCATTACATCATTTCACCCACTGTAAAAAAAAAATGTAATTAAGTGAGGAAACTTAATACTTTTAGATCATCTTCCCCACTTGAAGCCAAAAAGGGACACTTATCCAAATTGAGCTATAAGATTTTGCCTTATTTCATTACTACCTTGTACATTTTTATTCTTAATCATAAAATCCATAAAAATAGAAAACTCACAAAAGCCAAAACAAAAAAAAAAACCAAAAACATCAAAACACTCTAAAAAATAAACAAATATAGGTATCCTCCAAGTCAAGCTATCTACATCATCTCCAAGTCAAATTTTCTATCCTCATTACCCCATCCTAATCATCCATTTTTATCTCAATCACCTCATCCTAATCATCCATTCTCATTCTAATCATTCCTTCCCAACCTAATCATCCATTCTCATCCTAATCATTCCTTCCCAACCTAATCATCTATTTCCATCCTAATCATCCTCAATCAACCTAATCATATTATCCTAATCCTCTTATGCTAACCATTCCTAATCATCTTAATCACTTCATCCTAATCACCCATAATTATTATACCTATTCCCTTCATCTTATCTTAATCATCCCATCCTAGTCATCCATAATCACTATCATTATAATCCCTAATCATCATAATCATCTCATCCTAATCCTCCATAATAATTCTAATTATTCCTTGTAATCCTAATCATCCATCTCCTTTATAATCATTATTATCCATATTAATCATTCCTCATCATTCTAAGCATCCCTAATCATCTCAGTCACCTTAAATATGGGAATTCTCATCTTAATCATCCATAATATTTCTAATCATCCCTGTTAATTATTCTATTCATGTGTACAATGCTAATCATTTGTTTACATCCAAATAATCTCATCCTAATCTTCCATAATCATACTAATTATCTCCCTAACCTTTCTAATCATCCACCTTGTCCCAATCATCCTCAATCATCTAGTCAATCTCATCCCGAATATCGTAATCATCCCAATCTATCTCCCAATCCATTCTTAATCCATCATTTAGGAACCTAATTCTATTATTTTTTCTAATCCAATCAAAGTCCTAATTATTATCCTAATCATCCTCTATTCATTCATCCTCTATAATCCACATCAAAATTTCTTATTCTTAATCAACTTTAATCATTAATCTTGGTCCTAATATATTCTATCCATGATCATCTTTAATCAACATCCTTCACCATCTTATCATAATCCATATACCCTTTATCCAAATTCAGTCATTCATTATCCATGATATATATTTATATATATATCAACCATACATCCAATCCCTAATACTTAATAAAAAATCATCATTTTAACATAAAAAATTGGTTAAGTACTTAATCTCCTTCATACCCCATATACCTTCATCATCGTCAAAATCCTTCACCCAAGGATCATATCCCTAATCCAATATCATCCATTTCAAATATAATATCCCAATCAAAAATCAAGACCTTAAGTTGATTTCATCTTTAATCCAAACTTTCTTAAGAATGCTAGTCTATCTTAAGTATAGTCATCAAATCCCATCAATTCTTACTTAATAACTTTTCCTATCTTAAGTAGAAATCAAATCCAATCAAATCCTACTTAAGAATGTTAGTCTATCTTAAGTATAGAGAATCATCCTAAATCAAATCAAATCATTTTAAGGTCTTGAAATTTGATCCCCAAATTTAATCTCATCCTCCATCTCCATCCTTAGGTCCTATTCTTATAATCCCCAATCCATTTCTAATCCATCACTCTAATTTCTACCCTCATCCAAAATCAGTCCTAAACTTTACTCTTACAATCAATCCTCCACCATGTCCAACCATTTAATCTATCCTTCATCCAAACTAATCGATTCTAATCCCCCTCATCTATTCCAACCCAATCCAATATCATGAATCGATATCCTAACCCAACAAGACCCAAAATCACAATCAATATTAACCCCAATTATATTGATGATAATGATGATAGCTTTGTTGACCAACCTGAATATGATCCATATGATGATAATGAGAGTCTTGCGGACCAAGGTGATCTATCCACATCCGTACCATCCATGTCACCCCCCATCCACCACTACCAATTTCATCTTCACCCACTACTTTAATAATGATAAAGATGCCATGTTTAGATACTTCCTTAGCATTGGTGTCAAATTTCCATCCTCCCCACCTCCATCCAATAACAATCCCATCTTATATTTCTTAGCCTTCCCATTCTTTTGACAAGGAAAATCAAGCCTCTATCCAAAATTTTCCTCCAACCTCATCCACATCCCAAATCCCCATTTCCAACTCTTTTTCAAGATCATCATCCTCATCCTCAATTTACCAACCCATGAAAGCTTCCACTTCTTATTCAAAATTTTCATCTCTCACATCCTTACAATCCACATCACCCCAATCATACAAATCCACTTCATCCCATGCCTTTCATGATTTCCTTCAAGGACTATTGGAAAGTGGCTAAATCCCCAATTAAAAAAAAATTTATGCAATATTCCTATGTCATGCATCCACCTTCATCCCCTCCACATCAAGATAAACCCCAATCCCCTAAACCTCATGAATCTCCTATCCCTCCATCTACCCAATTGGAAAATTATATCCAACCTTTCTCCCCCATCAAACCATCCACATCAAATGAACTATATCAATCCATTAGTCCAAAGCATGCTAGCATGGATTCTACTCCATGTCAAGATTTAAACATCCCTTTCATCCCATCCAATGATCCCCTTCCATCTCATATCGCTCCTCCTCCCCCTCATGATCCCTCTCTAAATCAAGATCAAATTATTCTTTCCATCACATCCAATGATCCCCTTCTAAATAAAGAAAAATATATCCCTTCCATCCCACCCAATGAACCCATTCATCCATATCAATATCAAAGCATCACTTCCACACCACCTCATGATCCTCTCCCATCCCAAGAGAAATACATTCCTTCCACCCCATCTAATGACCCCCCTCCTAATCAAGATTGTTGGGAAAATGTGTCTCAAAATTTAATTTACATAAGTTACTATTGATACATAGTGTATTTTTCATATGATGACAATGGGGGGGTTGTAGAGGTACCCCCCCACCTGCGAGGGGTCCAGGGGGATCATCCCTAGGGCTAGGGGTCTGGGGGCAGCGTTCCTTAGTGGGGATTGAGGGTACAACCCCTGAAAGGAAAATTTTATTTATATTTTATTATGTAAATATAGACCGTTCATCAAATGTTAGGTCTTAGATATTGATGTCTAATATTTTATTAGCTTGAATTTCCCTAGAAGGAAACCCTATTTTATGAGGGAATTGTATTACGACTATGTCTTGTGATGTATTCTAAGAGTTTGATAGTAGTTGTGTTGCCTCTAGATCTATAGTTGGTGATACTCTTGTGAGAAGCTTGCTCTGAAAGTATATTGTAATATTTTTAATTTCTGAATAATATATTGGGCAGCTTTTAGAGTGTGGGGTTTTTCTCCTGAAATTGTTTCCCTGCGTAAATCATTGTGTTGTGGTATGCATGATATTTATGTTTATTTTTGTTTTATTTTCTATAACTGAAAAGATTTGTAAATTTTTTGTATTATTCTCCTCTCAAGATTAGTGTAGGAAGTTTTTCTACTACCTTAGCTTCCTTACAAAGATCAATATGTCTCCTCCACCCCATCACATGATCCCATTCCACCTCATGCTCCCCTTCCTAATCAAGATTTCCCTTCATCTCATCCAATGATCCCTTTCCATCTTAAGCACAAGGTATCCCCCCTCCTCTCACTCATGATACCCTTCCATCCTGAGAAAATTATACAATCCACTACATCATATGATCCCTTCCCGAAGTAAATATCAAATCGTCCTTCATCTCCATATCATGATCCTAATCCTCCACAAGATCCCATCACCTATACAATCCAAGCTACTCATAAACCCCACACCTATCAAATGGGTTCTTCCACTTTCATCCAATCTAGTTTCCTCCAAAAACATATCATCCCTTCCATGACATATCCCCCTCAAAATGCACTCCCATATTGCTTCCAAAACAACAATTATCCCATTGGAAAAAAGGATTTTTCAAACTATGCATTATCAAGGTAAAGGGTTAGGCCTCCATGACAAAGGTATACTAGAACCCATTCATATCAAATAAAATCTAGATTTTCATGGCCTTGGCTACCAAGCTCAAGATGTTGATGCATCTTCCATCCATCCTAAAACCCACATCCCTCCACTTAAGTCCAAAAATTCATATCCTCCATCCTCCAAATCTATTTTGGGCCCTTATGTTCCAAAGTCCAAAGCCTCATCTTTTCCATCTATTTTGGGTCACTATGTCCCAAAACCAAGTCCTTCATCCCTTTCATCCATCTTGGGTCCTTATATTCCTCCATTCATCATCCCCATCACTCATATTCAAAAATCCATTTATCATATTTATCCATCACCTAAAATCCCAAATCAAGATCCACCAAGGCACACATCCTTGAAATTATTTCAACACCCCTCATACGTTAAACCATCCATAATACATCCAGATCATTCATATCCATCCACCAATACCATTACTCTTGGAATAAATTTGGTCATCCAAATCTAAAATGCATAATTCCAAAACTCCACATCAACATGACCCCTCAAAAAGACATGTAAAAAGAAGGAAAATTTTGATCCAAAATCAAAAATGTAAATCCAAAAGGCTACAAAGGCCCATGAATTCAAAGATAAAAAGCATGTGGATTCATAAACTACTCATAGAATCCATGCATCTCAAAGAAAAATCAAAATTAGCATTCAAATTTTCTGATCCAATAGCTTCATCCACTATCCTAAGTCATCCATAATCTCCTTATTCTACTTTGGACCCCTATGCCCCAAAATCCGCATCTACTCCTCTATCTAAATATCCATTCAAAATCCACTCCTACAGAAGTCCACCACCCTTCAAGGTGTGCGCCAATGTTGATCTCTCCAACATTTCCATCCACTCATCCACAAGTCTTCCAATCCTCCATCCATTATCCAAAATTCATCCCCCTTTAATCCAAGGCTTTGCATAAATCAATTTCACCCCCTTTCCATCATTCTACCAATGTCTATGAGCATACATCCAATTTTCATGGTCTAATGAACCACATCTTCAAGGGATACCATCCCTAGGACTAGATGCTTGAGTCTTTCCTCCATCTCCCTACCATCCATCCACTATCTTCCAAATCAACCTATCCACATCCTTATTATCATCCTTCTCCATCCTTTCTATTCCAAAAATCCAAAAAAAGAAAAAAAAAGAAGAGAAATGATTTGTTCAATGGTGAAAACCACTTCTTGTGGCACTTTTGACAAGTACCATGATGAAAACCTAGAAAACCAGCATCACATGTAATCCAAGATCCTCTTGAACTCTACATTTGGGGTAAGGATTTTTCCATGCTACCTACAACATCCTTTCTATATCTTTCATTATCCTTCATCACCGATCCATTATCGTATCTAATTCCATCCTCTATTTTCCACCTTAGATCTTGACAAGGTTTTATTATAGGAAATTGTATACCTTTACAATTTCACACTATGTTTGGGTCCCTTAATTTATTAGAATTAATTATCCTTATAATTTGTAAAATTATGTATTCCAAAGCCTTATTCTTACCATTTTTCAAAAGGAGAAGTTCCAACATTAAATAAATGCATTTAATAATCAAATTGTCTTGGATCATGTGTGTATTGGAGATATAAGCTAGGACCCATTTTCCCATGGGTCCCCGTTATGAGCTAGGACCCAAATTAAAATATGTTTTTCAAAGCATTTTAATAATCCGAATTCAAATTGTAAATTTTGGCTTTTGGAATGTAAATTTTGGGAAATTAGATAAACACCTATAAATACATAGTCATTTGATCATTTGAAATCTATCTAGCATGGAGAGAACAAACTTTATGAAGAAATTCTATAAAGAAAATATTATTGTCAAGAGTATTCAAGAGCAGTATTATCAATCATTTGTAGTAGCAATCAAGAACCTAACATCATTTCAAAGTTTTTGTGTGTTCATGTTATCTTGTGAAGGCTAACATTGTGTTGTAGGTCTTCATGCATTTAAGCATCCAAGAAAAGAAAGCAAGATCTAATTCCCTTGAAGTGATGTGTATTTCTTTAATCCTGTTGAACAAGACAACTAAAAGGGGGGTCAATCAGTTGTCATAGATTTAATCTTTTAATTCAATCACCGGAACTAATTCTTAACACTACTTAAATGATTAATCATCAAAGCCCAATGTAGAAACACATAAAAACAACACCAGATTTACGTGGAAAATACAATAAGGGAAAAACCATGGTGAGGATTAAATCACACTATAGAGAATATCAAAACCAATTACAAAAGGCTCACTAACAAAATAAGGACTCATTGTCTTAAACAAGGACTTACTATCCAACAGGGATAACAACTTGGAGGGCTCACTGCCATAGAGATACAAAAATACAAAGAACTTTTGTTACAGAGAGAAGACAATCTCAATGCAACAAAGGATTCAACCACAATCACTCACAGACATGCATGAATGATAAAGTTCACCTTTAACTCACTGCTTCTGAAAAATCAACATTAAGTCTTTGCACTAATCTACCACACTTTAATTACACACACTCACTAGAGTCGCATCAATGTTGCATCTATCTTCTCTTTTCTTTTCCACTTATCTCTCTTCTTCGCTCTTGTATGTTTTCCATCACTAAATCATCATGTATTTATACCATCTTCAACTTTAAAATATATCTAAAGTCATCCATCCAAATTCAAATTCAAATTAGGTTGGTGCCAAAACATCCTATGGTGGAATTAGAATGAGGGAAACCAAAACACATGATTCATAGGGACCCAAATAGATCCAACATACTTCATCAACTTTGAAAGTAATGTTCAACACAAGGTCGACCAAACCACTGTAAAACACATAGAACCATTAAGCACGAACTTTCTAGATGCCGAAATTATCTTCAATACAATCAAGGAAACTCAACTCTAGAACCGCAAGTCTGAAGACTTCATCAAAGAGAAATTCGGACCAACAACATTTCTCCCAGACTTCAACTATAAACATAAAAAACCACCATTCACAACTAGTGAACACAACTCGCACTGTATAAAGAATCAACAACAAAAAATATAGATATAGCATCTTCTAACAACCATGATCAACATATCTAGACCATTCAAATATAGGAGAAAATACAGAGAAAAACCCAGAGCAACCATAGAACATTTACAACATATCTCCATTACAATTTTCTCAATATCCTCAACATATACAACAAATAACCTATAACCATGACACTAATGACAACAACAATTAGTTGAGAACCAATTGACCAGTTGACATCAATGAAAACACCTTCAATCTTTCCATTCATGTAAAAATGTCCCCATTTGTCATTGATGACAACACATGATGTGAAAAACCATTAAAGACAACATACTAGCTCTTATTACACTTCTCAATATTTTCTTTCTGTTTCTCCCCCTTACTAGATAATCTTTTGTATTCTTCATCTTTTTATTCACATGCTTCCTCTCCTTTTCTTTCTTTTTATTTATTTATTTATTATTATTTTTATTTATTTCTTTTACTTTTTTGCATGAATCCTCTCCCCATTTGACATCAATGGAAAAGGAAAAATATATTTTACATTGATTTCTCCTTTGACATGAAAAACATAATAGACACAATGACAACACCTGATACTACCTGCTCCCCTGAGAGGTAGCTAACATACTATCATTAGGTCCTATCACTTTAGTTGAAAATGAATCAATTATATTGACCAGGTAGTGTTCGAAGGTTGTATGCAATAGGGGACATCTTGGCTAACTCTCTTAGATTTTTTGAATCTATGAAATAGTTTGTAAACAAAGCTATACTAGAAAGCATTCAAACTAGAAAGTGCAAAGTTGTTTTAAGCTAGAAAGCATGAGATTGTTAAGATAGAAAGAAAAAGATGATTAAACTAGAAAGCATATAAATTACCTAAAATAAATTCTTGTAGTAAAACTATAAAATTTAAATGAAAACAACTATTAACTAACAACTAACTATTAACGTAAAGTAAACTTAACAACCTATAACTGACAACTAAACTAGGTGCTTCAAAATTTCAAATAAACAAAACTGAAAGATTGAAAACTCGAACTATGACCTAAAAGAATAATTGACAAAGATGGACACACACAAATAACATTCATCCACATTTATCATGTAAGAATAAAAGTAACAAAATTGAAAATAGAGATACTTATCTATCCTATGAAATTCCCTAGAGTGGCCAGCTCTCGGGTATGCCTACGATTAATTCAGATTACATGAACTTTTGTATCTTCAAAATGAATCCATCCATGATAATTCCATTGCACAAATCTAGTAACTCTGAATAAGAGTGGAAAATTTTATTTTATTCATATAAAAAAAAGTGTAACATAGAGACATAGTTCGAAGCATATTATAACAGCATAACGGTATCCATTATGCATTATTTTTGGTGGTTAGATATATACTAAACTGCTAACAAAATCCTAAATTTTAGATGGTGAAAGATTGCCATTGAAAAATTCTTCTAATAGAATTTCAACTAACCAACCAACTAAGGTCCATAACATAAAACATATTAAAGTCTCGGAGTGGATCCATAAAGTTTTTAGACAAAAATTAAATAGAAAGCATTGAAAGACTTGTTCCACTATGCACTCCAAAATTTCTGGCGCCTTTCGATGCTTTATCTTCAATTGGTTGAAGTCCACTTTAAAGTCCACTTGGTTGTGCATAATGACTTGTACAATGACTAAAAGTTACACCAAATATATCAGAGTTAGTCAGCTAATTTCAATCGATTTAGGAAATAAAGATTATACATATTTTTACAAAAAGTAAACAATTATTAATCCTAAAAATAAACAATTGGCAGGGTAAAAGTGATTGGGAGAAATAAGGAAGGGTATTTGGCTTATTATATTCATGAGGTTATTTATACCTCATCACTCTCCCCCTCCTAGGTCTGAGTAGATCCTCCTGCTCTTTGTTGTTTCCTCTGCCTTTCTATTTCCCTATTCTTTTTTAACTCATCGTATTTGGCACTGAGGTCATATGGATCTTCTACTTCTCTATCCCAATCATCAAGACTTCTAAGGAAACCCTTGTTGAATTTAACCCTTACTTTCCATGAATGTAAATTCTCAGGGTTCTATTCTGTAGTGACATGTACTGGAGGAGGTGGTTGAAGAAGTAATGAAGGTCTATACCCCATTCCTATCCATTCAGTTTTAAGCTATTGCAATATATTCGCCAATGCCTCAGCTCTTTTGGAGGACCACTTTATATTGGTAGTTGAAATCACCTCCCTCTTTTTAAGGTTCATAGGAAGAGGAGTGTAAATCTCCTCACGGGCGCTCCACACTTTTTCTATCAATTTTGGCCCTTGGACTTTGAAATGCTCAAAATAGATCTAAAGATTGTCATTATACTTACTTCTCACAGCTTCATGGATACTAATGCTTTGGAACTGAGCTCTAAAGGTAGAGGGTTTTCTATTAGGGTATCTCATATATAATCCCATAGTCCTTTCTGCCTACAAATACTCCTTGGTCCTTCCCTTCCATTGAATCTAATTTTGCATAGTGGAGATGAATTCTCTAAGCTGCACTTCCCTAGCAAAGAGATTGACAAAGAAGTTAGTATGTCTTTCCAAAAATAAATTGTATACAAAGAATTCACATAGTAACTTCTATTGAGTAGATGTTGCCTCTTTAAATGCTTTTAAAAATTCTTCATCATCAGGATCATGAGGAAAATTGCTAGAAATTCTCAATAATTTTCATCTTAATAATTTCTCATTCAAAAACATAGAATACAATCTAGATGGTCTCCTACAGGCTAATAATAATTCTCCAATTTGGCATGCATCTGTTTTAGCCTGATAAAGCCTATCACATGATTCTTTTAACAAAATTATTTCATTATTTAACCTACCATTTTCTACCCCTTCCTGTTTTAGAAAAATAACACCTTTCCATCCATTTTGTCAGCATTGGGGGAATGTGGACTTGGAACCACTCCATCTTGGTTGTCTTAGTCTTTATTTCCTTTTATTCCACTTTTGGCTTTATCTTAACTTCCTGCAAATCTTTCTCTAACCCAACAATTTTTCTCAAGGATGCATTGAGCTCAGATTTCTATTTTTCCTACTCTTTTATAAAAGTTGTGATTGATTGCATAAAATTATTAGTTAAATTTTTAATTTGTTTGTCTTTTTCAAACAAATTTGTCAAATACTGTTGACCTTCCTCATTCCATTGTTGCACCTAAAATTGCAAATCTTCAATAATTTTATCTTTCTCTACTTGAATCTTAAAAGTTGCAATTTCTTGATCTCTTTTCTTTAAAATGGTAGTGCTTACATCTATCTCCTCTTGTTGCTGATTGATTTGTTCTTTATTTTGCTGCAACTTACATTTCAATTGAATAATTTTTGCCTTTAATTCTTCTAACTTTGTTTCTCTATGATCAAATTTTTCAACATCATTACTAGGTATATTTTCTTTATCATGTACCTCAAATGAACCTTTCTTAGTAACATTGGCAACCAAGGGAGATAACTGTTCTGCAAATTCATCCTCAACACCCATATAGTGTGGCAATTGTTTCCCTATTTCTACTTATCCTAACTGAAGTGGCACATCCTCTCTCTCAGCCTCAAGGGATTTATTGGTTTGTTTTTCACTTTATTTTGTTGTTTCTTCACATGGTTGAACCTTAGTTTCCAATGATTGGGCTACAGTATTATGTGGTTGTCAGTCATGCCTTTTCTTTTTGGGGGCATGCAATTGATCACCAACTACTGCACCACTAAGTTCAGTAGACAATCGCTTACTTCTCCCTAAAGGAGGAGGTGTTTGTGATTTTGTTTTAGACCTCTTTTTCCTCTTGTGAGGAGGAGTACCCTCATCTCCAGAATTTATTGTCTACATTTTCTTGATTGCCAGGGTTTTCGGAAATATTAGGTGAAATTTTTGGTGCTTCATTGTCAAGATCTAATTTGGCATGTTGGGGTTTAGAAGCATCTCGAGGCTCAAGGGAAAGCTCTTCCAAATTTTGAGCTGCCCACCCAAATGATTCACCTTCTTCAAAGTGTCTTATGGGCTCTGGGTTTTCAGATTTTTGGAGAAATTTTTTCCACTTACCTTTCGTTTTTCTTCAAAAATGATCTTTATAGATTAAGTGGATGAGACCATGATGTTTTAGCGGTCCTGAACCAATTTTAAATCTTTATATCATGTTAACAACATTATAATTAAGAAATTTATGAAGATTAACCCTAAATTCATGGTTTCCACCGCCATGGCACAAATAAGTGAGTAGCCAGAAAGGTGAACCTACTATAACAACACATTGTCCCTCACATGTGAAATATTTAATAATCCAATCCATTGTTGTTCTCCATGGCTCCGAAATTGACATTCTTTGAAAGCCCTTGTTTTTCCCCCAGGTGGTAACAAAAAGCAAAGTACTAGGTTCCCCTTCCCGAATAAAAAGTTCTACCATTCTTTCATAGGAAATATTGGTAGTTTCTGACAAATTAATACCCTCGTTTCTAATACCAAATAACTGGGAAATAATTTGAGGGATTACCTTGAATCTTTTGCCTCATACTAAAGATTGACCATCTGAGAAATTATCTGCAAATTATTTCACCAACTACTCATTGTGTCCCTCATAGTTCTTCATGAACTCCAACCATCCAACCCTCTGAAATAGTTCTGAAATATTACTTAGTGCTAATAACTTGTTTATGGAAGTCGGCTCTGATTTTTGCTTGGCTCCTCCCATATTATGTCTTTCTTATGACTCTGCTCAGTTTATGTTGAAATGTCATGGCGCTTAAAAACTATTTAAAACAAAACTAAGATGCAGAGTAAAGAAAATGTAACTTTTCAAGCACTCATACTTTGATATAGTTGATAGGACATGAATTAATTGTTGCATTTCGGCTTCATTGTACTTTCGTTATTACCTTGCATGGGAAAAAATGCAAAAACTACCACACCTCAAGAAAACATATAATCTGCATAATTTACTAAGTTTGTTAAGGGGTGGTGGTACATGCCAATTTATTTATTTATATTCATAATAATTACCTACTTAAAGTAAAATTTGTACATGCCTTACGTCCTGTCACCAATTTGAAAATTGCTTACCTTTGCTAATGTAGCAGTATAATTGGATGGGATGGAGAGGGTGGTAATGAATTTATTATGAATGAGGATGGGACAACTAACTAATGTTGTAATTTTTTTTTGATGCATAAAATTTCATTGTATTAATATTTAAAGATTTTCAATTACATCTAGAAGAGAGGAAATAGTAACAGTTCAAAATCTGACCGCCACCAAAACACCACCTTGGCCCAATTCGGTTAACACCCAATAGACACCACCTCAACACAAAAACCTACAACCAGAAGGACCAACTTGACCTATGAAAGAAAGACAATGCAAGTAAAAACACCAACAAAACCAAACCCATTAATCAACCCAAAGCACCCCATCTGCTATATGATAATCGCGAAACAAGCTACACCAATCGACACCACCAGATGGCTCCAAGAAAAATAAATGCTTGAGGAATATTAGAGCACACCTCACCTGAGCTCTATGCTGCTACAATTCTACTCCCTTTATGTCCAAAATGAACAAATAGAAGTGAATTCATTCACCTGGAATCCACACTCGTTGAATATCTCTGGGATGAGGAACACCAACACCCAATTCAACCATAAGGATAACATCCATTACCCCTTCTAGAAGAGACTCCCAAATCAAATACTTCATAATAACCATCACCATGGTCCTTGAAATTTCCAATCTAGAAGAGACGCTAAAATTCGCACCGCTATATCCACATTCATCTACCACCGTTCCGTAGTTTCCATGAATTCCTCACCCAAGAGAACCTCCACGACACCCAACACTAACTCATCCCAAACCTTCATTACTGACTTCAACCATCCATGATGAATTCGACCTTAAAAAGCCTAAATCTTCCTACTTGATGAGAGACTAATCGACATCTCCATAATCACAGACCAATAAGAATGAAATGACACCACCCAACATCTCCTATAAATTCTATCTCAATCCAAAAAACCCGTCACCATGAATTTCAAAACACACAATCTCACCTAGTCTGGCCACCATAAATGGCCACATGGATGACTAATACGGAGGCCCAAACATCATTTATAATTAATACTCGTTGCCACCCTGCACTTCCTCCAAGTGTGCTTGGCTAACTAATGTTGTAATTATTATAATGGAAAGTAGCTATAATAATTTTTATTTATTATGATGAGGGATGGTAGTGTAGGGCATGGATTTCAAAGATAATGGAAAAATTTAATGATGAGCATGTGTATGAGCATTTGGAAAGAAAGGGAATTTACAAAAATCTGGAGCATCGCTAGAAGATGCAGCTAAGAATAAAAAAAGTGAAGTGGAAAAATTCCAGAGCATTGCTAGAAGATGCAACCAGAGTGGAAAAGAAAATTTTAGAGCATCACTAAAAGATGTCACTGGAATGTAACAACAAATTTTTGGAGCATCACTAAAAGATGCAGTTGGAGACAATAACAAAAATTTTGGAGGATCGCCAAAAGATGCAGTCAGAAGTAGCAACAAAATTTTTGGAGCAAAGCCGAAAGATGTCGTCAGAAGAAGAAAGTGGAATTTATGAAGCATCGTCGAAAGATGCGCTAGAATGCAGGAACAAAATAGGGAATGAAACTAGTCAAGCATGCAAGTTCTGGAGCACTGCAAAAATCAAGCCGATAAGTTATGGAACATCACAACAAGATGCACTAGAATTTGTATTTGATTAATCATGATGTCCTGCAAAATAGAAAAAAAATTAGCCAAGTCCAAAAGATGAAAGATTCAAAAGAAAAGCCCTAAAGTAATTATAAATACATACACATGCATTTTTTGTTTATTATTATTATTTTTTGACTAGCTGACTATTAATATGAACATTCCATTAGCTTTGTTGTAGCAAATTCAATGCATTGTACTTCTCCTTGCATTTCCACCATCCTTGTAAATTCCTCCCTACTAACTGGTTTATGGTAGATGCCTAATTGATGTCTATCGACTAACAGAGTTTGAGTGTCACCATCGATGGGCTTGAGCTGCACTGCTCCATTTGAAAATACCTCAAAATTTTCATATGGACCTAGCCAATGAGTCTTTGGTTTCCATTGATGATCTTTATATTAAGAATCAAATAACAGTGCCCGATCCCCATTAAGGAACTATCTTTCCTTTATATGTTTATCATGTCAGGCCTTTCATTGGTGTTGAACTAGTTTGGTTTGGTGGAAAAAATATAAATGGAGTTCATCTGATTCCTTAAGTTGTAGGACTCTTTCAACCTAGGCTCGCTTGAGATCTAAGCCTAACTCCATTGTTGTTCTTAGGGTTTGAAGTTCAAATTCAATGGGTAGAAGTGGTTTCTTCCCAAAAAATAACAAGTATGGACAAAAAATGTGGTTTATTTCCAAGTGTTATAAGCCTAAACGGCTTTAGGTAGTTTCCTAGCCCAGACTTTTCTCGCTGATGGAACTAGTTTTATTAGAATATTCTCAAGCTCTCTATTAGTGAGTTCTACTTGACCATTCGTTTGAGGGTGATAGGGTGATGACTTCTTATGGCTTACTAGAAATGATCAGTGAAGGCTAACAGAACTTTGGACATAAACTGGGGTCCTTGATCTGTGAAAATTGTTTTAGGGGCTCCAAATATGAGAAAAATCTTGTTATATATAGGAAGTCAACTACTTGTTCTTCCCTAGTGACTCTTAGAGCTTGAACTTTTTCCCACTTGGTCAGATAGTTGGTATAGACCAAAATGTATTCTTTTTCTTCTAAAGGGGGGTCTATAGGAACAATAAAATTGAGTCCCCACTATTCAAATGGTTCAAGGACTACCTGGGGTTGTAGAGGTATTTAATTAGATGCAATGGGTCTCCCTACTCTTTGGCATTCATCACAATGACAAACATCTTTTTTTACATTTTTATGTATAGAGGGCCAATAATATTCTACACCCAAAATCTTATGGTACATTCTCTTGGTAGAGTAATGACCTCCAAAGCGGTCACCATGGCAAGCTCTAAGGATGTTATATGTTTGATCTTCCCTAACACAACATCGTAAAACCATATAAGGACCACATCAAAATAATATTCCATTAATCCATTTGAACGAAGCACTTTTTTGAACGAGGTGTTTCTTCTATTTTGACGTAAAATCTAGTGCAAATCTGAAGTGGCCAAGTAGTTGGCAATGTCATAAAACCAAGGGGTTTTAATGGAGATGGAAAACAAATTTTTATTTTTGAATTCATCTTGCACAGGGGCACAATCTCCTTTGTCTTGTTTGATCCAAAACAAGAAATCTGCAACTAGGTTGAACTTTCCAACTTTATCAATAGTGGTCACATTGAATTCTTGTAGAATTAATAACCACTTGATTATCCTTTCATTTACTATAGGTTTTTTCATTAGGTACTTGATAGCTAAATGGTATGTGAACACAATCACTTTGTACCCTATAATGTAATTTCAAAATTTCTTCACTACATGTACTACAACTAGAAATTCTTTCTCCGTGGTGATATAATTCCATTCAATGGGAGTCAAATTCTTATTGATGAAATAGATAGCATACTTTCCCCCATTCTCATCTTCCTAACCTAAAACCACTCCAATAGAATCATTAGAAGCATCTGCATAAATATGGAACAAAAGGTTCCAATTAGGTCCATGTAGGATAGGAGTAGAGATGATTTTCTCCTTAATAATCTCAAATGATGATTGACATTTTGCTACTTAGACAAACTCTACATTCTTTTGAAGGAGGGAAAACATAGGGGCTGCAATCTTGCTAAAATTTTCTATGCATCTCTTGTAGTATCCAACATGTCCTAAGAAACTTCTAATGGTAGTTTGGTTTTTTAGAGTCTCAAGTTGTTGTATTACCTCAATTTTCTTAGGATCCACTTTTATCCCTTCAACTAAAATGTGGTGTCCCAACACTATCCCTTGTTCTACCATTATTAGGCATTTTTTATGACTCAGGGATAGTCGATGGTCCTCACATTGCTTCACCACTTTGTCCAAATTTTAAAGGCCTTCATTAAAATTTAGCCCATAGACAATGAAGTCATCCATGTATACTTCCCAAATCATTTACTAACTTAGCAAATATTCCCAGGATAGTTCTCTAAAATGCCATAGAAGTTGTATTACATAGCCCGAAGGGAAGGACTCGATATGTGAATTTTCCCCAAGGGAAAGTAAAATTTTTTTTGTCCTGGTCTTCTATTGCTACTTGTATCTAGTTATATGCACTAAATTCATTCAAGAATGAGAAATACTTCCTTCTATCCAAATTATTCAAGACTTGATCTACAAATGGTAGAGGTAAGTAATCTTTATGGGTAGGTTTGTTAAGTTCCCTATAGTCAATGTAAACTCTCCACTTCCCATTTTTATTTGGGACCACAACCAAAGGTGAAACCCATTTACTGTTAGAAATGGGATAGATGAATCCTACTTGCAGGAGTTTCTCAATTTATGTTTTAACAATGTCTTTCAAAAGCGGGATTTAGTCTTCATTGTGGTTGACGAATAGGTCTAACATCCTTAGTATAGATGTGATGGGTACAAAAAACTTGGGTGTATTCCTCTCATGTTTTTATAATACCAAGAAAAAGCTTTAGATCTATTCACCAAAACATCAAACAATTTGTGCTCTTCTAGCTCTGTCAACCAACTATTGATATTCAATGTTTTTCCTAGCAATAAAATGATGATTTTGACCCCAGGATGGTTGGAGGTGATAGTATAAACTTCTTTATTCAAAGTGTTGAGAGGAAAGCTATGTGGTATGGTTCTATGAAGTCTGGAAATATCTCCGAAGAAGTGATCCATTTTTGGAATGATATTAGCTAGGGGACAAGGTAATCCCATGAAGCTGGTGTAATAAAATTCAATGTGATCAACATTGATTGGCTGCCCTATAATCTCTTCTACATCTTCCATTTCCTCATCACTTGAGTCTATAGTAATATTTTCCATATTGTTTTCTAGTTCATCTTCCAACTCTTCACCATGTTTTTTAATGACTACCATCACAAGTGAAGCTATTTTCTCTTATTCATTGGGATCGTCTAGTTCATCAACCCAAAATTAATTATGTTTAGCAGGTTTAGTGGGGGGATACAACAATAAATGTTTACTATTGGGACCATTTCAAATGGTCATTCCTCCCTCCCTATAGTCAATCTTGGCTACAACTGTAGCCAACCACGATCTTCCTAGAATTATCAGATAACTATCCTTTGGTGTGAGGGACTGGATTATTTGGAAGTCTGCTAGATATTCCCAACCATCAACCTTAACAAGAATATTTTCTATAACACCTTTAGGAATAGCTATAGATTGATTTTCCATTTGTAACACTATAGTTGTGGGACGTAAATCAATGAGTTCCAACTTTTCCATAACATCGATTGTCATTACATTAATGGTTGCGCCTAGGTCCACATGTGCATTGGGTATTGCCACCTCATTGATTGACACTATTATAAGTGGGTTGCCTGGGTCATCATATTTTGGAGTTACGGTTTTTCTAGCCAAAAATTCAGCTAGATATTCATTTATGTGAATAGTACTAATCTATTTTGGTTTCCTTCTTGGTGTTTTGATGCACAATTGTTTAATTAGTTGGTTTAGTTTGGGAATCTCTTTAATTGCTTGTAACAAAGGAACCTTGATTTGAAGTTGTTTAATCTCTTGTATTAGTGCAGTTTTAGTGGATAAGGTCATTTTTAGAGAGTTTTTCAAGGTGTTTGGTTTGATATTCTCCAAAAAAGGCAATTGATTTTTCTCTTTCAAGGTGGAGTTCTCTATAGGATCAGTTGGAAACTAACCACCCTCCTCTTCAGGTAACTCGGAAGTTCCAAATGAGGATTATGGAAGGGTCTTGTTTTGATTACTCTAGTTTTTTCTCTAAAGGTGTGGAAGATGTTTTAGTTGTTTCATCAGATTCTTTAATCGACTCATCTAGGATCTCAACTATTATAGGTTGTTGGAGTTTCTTTCCTAACCTTAACTATAGGTTTCCACAATGGATATCATTAAGTCCAGTCACATTTTCCTATTCCATGGAATACACTGGGGTATTTTGTTGATTATTCTTTGGATTAGGGACAAGTAGTCTTGGGATTTGTGGTTGGTTAAACTAATCATTTTTTTCAGCGTTCTGAGGGGTTGGTAAAAGGTTTTGTTATGGATTAGACATCCTCCTAGGCCCAGTGTAAAACTGATTTTGAGGATACCATTGTTGTTGAGTTTGGTTTGGCCATTGGGGGTTTCCCCAGGACTGATTTTCCCATTCAGGTGGTCCCCAAGAGTAAGCTCCCTAGTTAGGTGGTGCTTGAGGCCAAGGTGTTTCCCATTGATTATTATTCCAATTGTTTGGGGGTTGCTAGGAGGGATTTAAGTTATGGCCGTGAGAGAAAATCCCTCTAGGTCTTTGATTCACAAGATTGATCTCCTCTTCAACCTGATCTATCCTCTTCTTGGAATTTTTAATTGCATTTAGGATCTCACATTGATTAGTGGCATGAATTTTCTCACAAACTTGAAAAATGTCAACTTTATCCAAGGGACATTCTCTTAATGCATGTTTGTTTCGACACCTAGGACAATAGATGGATAAGGTCTTAGTATTACATGTTTTGTCCTATAGTCCATCTAGCATGGTGTTCAACTACATAAGAATGTCAGTTTTAAGATTTACTATCTCCTCACATAGTTTACCTATTTCATTGGAACCTCTGAAAAGAGTAGATTTATGAATACCTCCTCGAGTATGAGAGAAATTTTGGCATAACTCAGTGATATCCTTGAGTCCAAGTTGGGACACATCTCCTTTTCCCATTAAATTTAAGCTTCTCCTAGCATCTTCATCAATTCCCTTGAGAAATATGGTCTTCAAAATTTCCATACTTATGGCTTATCTGCCACAACATTTAGATAAGAAGATAAACCTATCCAGGTAAGCTTCTAGGATTTCATCTTCATTCTACCTTAGTTTAAACAACTCCTTCCTATCGCTGAATCTACAATAACTCTGGTATTTTTCCAAAAAGGTAGACTCCATATCATCCCAAGAGGTTATCAACCCTAAAGCGAATCCCATGAACCAATGCATTATAGTGTCCTTTAGGGTGGAGGGAAAATGTTTCAAATTTTGGTTATCATTCTTGCAGTTGTACATCTGATACAACACTTTGAACTCAAATAGGAATTGGTCAGGGTCTTCAGAGGATAAACCTTTGAAAGTTGGTAAGAAGGCTGGTGAAATTTTTTTCATAGGTGTATCGTTGTCTTGATCAAGAGCAATAGAATAAGTAAATGTGCACGTTCCCCCTGTTGGGTTAGTTCCATTTCTTCGGTCACCTATGATGTTGAAAAAAATGTGTTCCTCTTCAAAAGTTTGCACTAATGGCTAAGGTTCTAGGGTATGCAAAGGAATGATTTCCTCTACAATGATTTTCTCAATGGTTGAAGTTCTGGGAGGTCTCAAGTTGATCTTGCTCAATCAATTCTTCAATAAGTTCTTTAGCTAAAACTTCTTCCTCCCTACTTGTGGTTGGAAAGTATTTTGGGGGTGTTTTTGTTATGAATCTTCTATGTGGGCCTCCTTTCCTGACCATGTAGAAAAAGAAGCCTGACAACTATTTTTTTCTAAAATAGGTATTCAAACAATCTCCTATTAATACTAGAAAAGGAAGTTTCCCCGAAAATGGTGCCAAAAAGTAGCAGATATCATTAGGTCCTATGGCTTTAGTTGAAAATTCATCAATTAGATTGACCGAGTAGTTTTTGAAGGTTGTATGAAATAGGGGACATCTTGGATAAATCTCTTAGATTTTATGAATTTATGAAACAATTTGTAAACAAAAGCTATACTAGAAAGTGTTGGAAATATGTGCCTCAAACAATATAGGCTAAAACCTCCATTAGAGCCAAGTCGGTGTGACATCTTCATTATCTGGCTAACTAGCAGTTTGATTCATCATGCTTTGCATAGGTCGTTGTGACCTTGAAGGAGTCTTGTCGAACGGTTACTGTGGATTCTATCGCTATGACAAGGAGTACTCGTTATGACCTCATAGCACTCAAGAGACCTCTAGCCAACATGCCATTCAATCATGAATCGGAGACTCATGGCGATTGTGGTTTCAAAGTGACTTCAACACTTGGGGAGAAGTCTCAGTGAACAATGAATGTCTTACCGACAGGAATTCATATGTTGTCTTCGTCGTAACAAAGAGTCTTAGAAAAAAGGTCTTAGTGATAGATGAAAGTCATACTAATAGGGACACACTCAGGAGTTATCGATGTAACACTAAGGCTTCATTATGAAGTCTGGGAAAAAGCTAATGTCTTGCCAATAGCTGATGGCTATCGGGGTAACTCTTGGTCCTGGGAAGACGTCTTAGCTAATGTTGAAGGTCTCACCGATAGGAACATCTTGTGGGATCTTTGGTATAACTCTTGGCGATAGATGAAGCTTTCGAGATAAGTCATAGAGCTCGATGAGAAGTCTTAGCAAGAGCTACATGTCTCACCGACATTGTTTTATGTTGGAGTCTTCGGGGTAACATATGGAGATCAGTATGTTCTCTCAGCGAAGGGCAATGTCTTGGCGACGGATGAACACTTCGGGGTAACCTTTATGTCTCAGAGAAAACTCTTGACGAAAGATGTGAGTCTTGCTGACTTCTACTTGGCGCTCGGTATGTTTGGGGACTTCGGTATAGCCTTGAGTGACTCGCTATGATCTCCTGGAGAATGCGATAGGTCTGGGCGACTGCTTGGTGACTCGGTGTAACTCATGGAGCTCAATAGAACATCTAAGTGATAATAGATTCTCTTAGTGGCATCGATATGAAGTCTATGTGGCATCGGCAAGACACTATTAGTGTCTCACCAAGATGCCAGTACATTGCGAATTTTGTTGATCGAGTAAGATCATCCTATGTGGAGTCTCATGGATGAATCAGAGGAGCCGAATTGGAACCGTTGGGAGTCTATTCGTTGTGATGGTTCTATGAGGAAGCTCGATGGACATGGAACAACAGAGATATACTCTGTGATTGTAGATTGTAAGAGGTTGGTTGGTTCAATCAACAGTGGTGTGTGAAGAGTTTGAACTATATCAGTGTGAATTCGATTCTGTAAAGACTGTAAACAGAAAAGGTTCCTGTGCAATATTGTTAATGGTGAATGTTGCTATAAATCAGACACTAGAAAGATAAGTTTGACAATTGTATGTAATCCTTATTACTGTAATACAAAGTGATTTCTCTTGATGTGGAGGGTTTTTCTCCTGTAAGGGTTTTCCCACGTATATCTGGTGTTCTTGTGTGTCTGTCAAACTCTATTTCTGTAATCTGTTTCATAGTACATCTTAACTTGACTGTAATTGTAAATTTTTTAAAGTGTACTTGCATTCTTTCCTAAGGTATTGACGTTAGGAGAATTGTTTTCTGCATCTAATTTTCCTTACAAGTGGTATCAGAGTCTGGCTAGTTGTGTTATCCTTGGGGGTACATTGGGTTTTTTGTGTCAATTCTATTCAGTGGGAGTCTTGTAGAGATTGTTATTTCTAATTACAGATTATGACATGTCTAGTTCATCTAGGAAGATTGAAATAGAGAAATTCAATGGCAATAACTTTGAGTTATGGAAACTCAAGATGGAGGATCTCTTAGTAGATCGAGATCTTTGGATTGATGTGTTTGGAACTAAACCTATAGGCATGAAGCAAGAAGAATGGGACCTTGCAGATAGAAAATCTAAGGGGCTGATAAGGCTCTGTTTGGTAGACTCAGTTCTCCTCAATGTGCATGAAGAGAAGACTGCCTCTTCTTTGTGGAAGAGACTGGCATCTATTTATCAAGGAAAATCTTTGGTGAATAAGTTGTTCTTGAGGAAGAAGCTCTACTCTTTGAGGATGCAGGAAGGAGGGTCTGTAGCTGATCATTTAAATGCATTTAACATGTTGCTCCCACAATTAACATCTGTTGGTGTAAATATTGAATAAGAAGATCATTGTATGCTTCTGTTGTGTTCTTTGCTAGACTCTTGGGATCATCTGGTGATGGCTATTGGGAGTACAACATCTAGTTTCAAGATGGAAGATGTTGTTGGTTCTTTGCTATCAGAAGAAATGAGAAGGAAGTCTTCTGAGATGGCGAAGGAGGCTCTTGCTGTCAGAGGAAGGTCAAAGGAGAAAGGCAAGAAGAAAGACAAGAATTCCAAATCAAAATCAGAGGGGAGCTCAAAGTCTCCTGGAAAAAATTCCAAGGTGAAGTGCTGGAACTATGGACAACCTAGTCATGTCCAAAAGGATTGTAAAGAGGAGAAAAAGAAGAAGAAGGTCTCTTTTGATAATGGTTCTTCTCATAGTGATGGTGACACCTTCATTACAGCCTTGGCTACACATGCATCAAA
This sequence comes from Sequoia sempervirens, assembly GCA_007258455.2. Taxonomy (NCBI): domain Eukaryota; kingdom Viridiplantae; phylum Streptophyta; class Pinopsida; order Cupressales; family Cupressaceae; genus Sequoia; species Sequoia sempervirens. The sequence goes on along the minus strand of VDFB02058242.1, from coordinate 348,403,253 downwards.
TGATGTTTGGCTGATTGATTCTGGAGCATCATTCCACATGACATCTCATAGAGAATGGTTCACAAAGTATGAAGAATACAATGGTGGAAAGGTTTACTTGGCGAGTGATTCAACTTTGGAAATTGTTGGCCGTGGAAGAGTCAGAATCCAATTCCCTGATTGTAGAATAAAGGGGATCAATGATGTTATGCACATACCAGGTCTGGCTCGGAATCTACTTTCTGTCAGTAAGCTTAATGATATTGAAGTACAAGTCTTGTTCTCAGGAAGTGGCTGCAAGATGACTAGAGGTTCAATGGTGCTGGCTAGAGGTGCTCGAAATTGGTACCCTGTACAAGTTAGATGCACAAGTTGTTCAATGTAACAGTATCTCTTCGAAGTCACTAAAAGATGCTCATGGAGGTAAAGAGGGAAATATCCCTAATTATGTAAACTCTATGGAAGTAAAACTTTCTGCAGAGAAGACTATGCTTTGGCATCATAGGTTAAGCCACATAGGAGAAAAAGGTTTAAAAACCTTGAAAAACAAAAACCTGGTTGAGGGGCTTGAAGATTGTAATATGGAATTTGAATTTTGTGAACACTGTATATATGGAAAGCAGCATCGTGTTTCATTTTATGACAGTCATCATAAATCTTCTAGTTTGTTAGATTATATTCATTCAGATGTGTTTAGTCTAGTGAATTTTCCTTCATTGTCTAAATCAAGATACTATGTGTCGTTCATTGATGATTATTCAAGGAGAGCATTTGTATATTTTTTGAAAAGTAAATCAGAAGTGTTCAGTCAATTTAAGGAGTTTAAAAATCTTGTTGAAAATTAGACTGGTAAAATAATAAAATGCTTAAGGACCAATAATGGCGGTGAATTATGTTCTGATAAATTTGAAAGATACTATAAAGACCATGGGATCAAAAGACACAAGACTACACCTTATACTCCATAGTAGAATGGAGTTGCAGAAAGGTTCAATAGGATAGTGATGGAGAGAGCATGAAGTATGCTTAGTAGTGTTGGTTTGGAAGAGAAATTCTGGGCTGAAGCTACTACTACTACATGTTACTTAATTAATCGGTCTCCAAACTCTGCTCTTGTTGAGAAGACACCTTTGGAAGGGTGGTCTGGTAAGAAGCCCTCTCATAGACATATTCGAGTCTTTGGCTGTGAGGCATATGCACATGTGTCGGATGTAAAAAGATCTAAGTTGGAGAACAAGGCTGTCAAGTGTATTTTTATTGGCTATAGTGCTAACATTAAAGGATACAAGCTTTGGAATCCTGTTATAGAGAAGGTTGTATACAATAGAAGTCTAATCTTTTGTGAGCTGAAACCTTCCACCTTGGATCTGCAGTCAGAGACAAAGACAAAAAACAATAAGGATGTAGCAATAATTCCTCCTACACTAGAGAAAGAGGAATTGAAAATTCAAAATGTACCTGAAACTAAGGAGAGCTCAAGCAGTTCTGAAAGTTCTAAAGAAGAAGAACCTCAGCCTCAGCTAGTGAGGAGGTCAACCCGAGAAAGGAAACAACTAGATAGATAAGGGTTCTCATTGATTGATTCTACTTGTGCCTATGCTTTTATTTCTAGTACTGATGAGCCTAGGAATATAAAGGATGCATTTAAAATGTTTGATTCAGATTCTTGGTTGGAAGCCATGAATGAAGAAATGGCGTCATTAGATAAAAATGAAACTTGGAGTTTGGTGCCTTTGCCTAAAGGCAGAAAACCTATGGGCTGCAAATGGGTATTTAAGAAAAAATATTGGTCTGGATGGCAGTGTAGAAAAGTACAAGGCAAGACTAGTTGCAAAGGGTTATTCCCAAGTAGAGGGAATTGATTATGGGGAAATCTTTTCTCCTGTAGCAAAGCTGACATCCATTAGATTTCTATTGTCACTTGCAATAGTGTATGACTTAGAGGTTGAATAGATGGATGTGAAGACATCATTTCTTCATGGTGACCTTGAAGAAGAAATATATATGTCCCAACCTGAGCACTTATTTGAGAAAGGTAAGGAAAAACTGGTATGCAAATTAAAGAAGTCTCTCTATGGGTTAAAGCAGTCACCTAGAATGTGGTACCATAAATTTGATACTTTTGTATTGTCTTTGGGATTTGTGAGATCAAAATCTGATCACTGCATATATTATAAAGCTGAAAGTGATCAAGTACTTGTTATTGCTCTTTATGTTGATGATATGTTGTTCATAGGAAATAGCAAGCTAATGATTTCTGATCTTAAGTCTCAGTTGTCTGCTAAGTTCAAAATGAAGGATATTGGTGCAGAAAGGTATATTCTGGGGATGGAGATAACCAGGGATAGGAAGAATAGAAATCTTTGGCTTAGTCAAATTAAGTATATCAGGACTGTTCTTGAGAGATTTTGTATGAATGATTGAAAGCAGTTAGTTGTTCCAGTCATGCAGGGAACGAAGCTATTTGTTGAGGACTGTCCAAAATATCCTACTGAGATGGAGGACATGACCAGTGTGCCCTATGCTAGTGCTGTAGGTAGTCTTATGTATGCAATGGTCTATACAAGGCCAGACATTGCCCAAGCAGTGGGAGTACTTAGTCGATTTATGGCTAATCCAGGAAGAATACATTGGGATGTTGTGAAGAGGGTGTTTAGGTATTTGAAGGAAACTTCATATTTTTCTTTGTGTTACCATGGGAACTTGGTTGAATCACAGAGGACTCTTAGCATTCGTGGTTATGTAGATTCTGATTGAGCAGGGGACATTGACAGTAGGAGATCCACTAGTGGATACATTTTCATGATGAATGGTGGTGCAGTGAGTTGGATGAGCAAGTGGCAAGCTGTAGTCGCTTTGTCCACTAGAGAGGTTGAATACATGGTAGCTACTCATGCTTGTAAAGAAGTTGTACGGTTGAAACGTTTATGTTCTAACAATGGTTTTGATGTAGGGGAAATAACTATTTTATGTGACAGTCAAAGTGTAATTTGTCTGGCAAAGAACCCTACTTCCCATGCCAAGACGAAACATATTGATGTATAGTACCACTTTGTATGATATATGGTTGAGGATGGAAAGGTCAGTTTGGAAAAAGTTGATACTCTTGAGAATGTTGCAGATGCATTGACGAAGCCAGTGAGCACAGACAAGTTCAAGTGGTGTGCCAGTTCAATGGGCCTTAGTGCCCATGATTTTCAGTAAGTATTATTTATGCTCTAGAGGTGCATATATGATCTTCATCAAGTGGGAGATTGTTGGAAATATGTGCCTCAAACAATATAGGCTGAAACCTCCATTAGAGCCAAGTCAGTGTGACATCTTCATTGTCTGGCCAACTAGTAGTTTGATTCATCATGTTTTGCACAGGTCGTTGTGACCTTGCAGGAGTCTTGCCGAACGGTTACTGTGGAGTCTATCACTATGACAAGGAGTACTCGTTATGACCTCATAGCACTCAGGAGACCTCTGGCCGATAGGCCATTCAATTGTGAATCAGAGAGATTCATGGCGATTGGGGTTTCAAAGTGACTTCAACACTCGGGGAGAAGTATCAGCAAACAGTGAATGTCTTACCGACAGGAATTCATATGTTGTCTTCACTATAACAAAGAGTCTCAGAGAAAGGTCTTAGCGATAGATGAAAGTCATATCAACAAGGACACACTTGTCGGTGTAACACTAAGGCTTCGTTATGAAGTCTGGGTAAAAGCTAATGTCTTACCGATAGCCGATGGCTATCGGGGTAACTCTTGGTCCTAGGAAGATGTCTTAGTGAATGTTGAAGGTCTCACTGATAGGAACATCTTGTGGGATCTTCGGTATAACTCTTGGTGACAAATGAAGCTTTCGGGATAAGTCATAGAGCTTGGTGAGAAGTCTTAGTGAGAGCTACATGTCTCGCTGACATTGTTTTATGTTGGATTCTTTGGGGTAACATATGGAGATCGGTATGTTCTCTCAGCGAAGGGAAATATCTTTGTGACAGGTGAACACTTCGGGGTAACCTTTATGTCTCAAAGAAAACTCTCGGTGAAAGATGTGAGTCTTGCCAACTTCTACTTGGCACTCGGTATGTTTGGGGACTTCGGTATAGCCTTGAGTATCTCACTATGATCTCTTGGCAAATGCGATAGGTCTGGGCAACTGCTTGGTGACTCGGTGTAACTCATGGAGCTCAATAGAATGTCTAAGCAATAACAGAGTTTCTTGGTGACATCGATATGAAGTCTATGTGGCATCGGCGAGACACTATTAGTGCCTCACCGAGATGCCAGTACATTGCAAATTCTGTTGACCGAGTAAGACCATCCTATGTGGAGTCTCATGGATGAATCAGAGGAGCTGAATTGGAACCGTTGGGAGTCTATTCGTTGTGACAGTTCTGTGAGGAAGCTCAACGGACATGGAACAATAGAGATATACTCTATGATTGCAGATTGTAAGAGGTTGGTTGGTTCAATCAACAGTGGTGTGTGAAGAGTTTGAACTATATCAGTGTGAATTCGATTCTGTAAAGACTGTAAACAGAAAAGGTTCCTGTGCAATATTGTTAATGGTGTATGTTGTTGTAAATCAGACACCAGAAAGATAAGTCAAACAATTGTATGTAATCCTTATTACTATAATACAAAGTGATTTCTCTTGGTGTGGTGGGTTTTTCTCCCGTAAGGGTTTTCCCACATATATCTGGTGTTCTTGTGTGTCTATCAAACTTTGTTTCTGTAATCTGTTTCATAGTGCATCTTAACTTGACTGTAATTGTAAATTTTTTAAAGTGTATCTGCATTCTTTCCTGAGGTATTGACGTTAGGAGAATTGTTTTTTGCATCTAATTTTCTTTACAGAAAGTGCAAATTTTTTTAAGCTAGAAAGAATGAGATTATTAAGATAGAAAGCAAAATATGATTAAATTAGAAAGCATATAAATTACCTAAAAGAAATTCTTGCAGTAAAACTGTAAAATTTAAATGAAAACAAATATTAACTAACAACTAACTGTTAATGGAAAGTAAACTTAACAACCTATAACTGACAACCAGAGTGGGTGCTCTAGAATTTCAAATAAACAAAACTGAAAGATTGCAAATTTGAACTATGACCTGCAAGAATAATTAACAAAGCTTGATACACACAAATAACATTCATCCACATTTATCATGTACAAAATAAAAGTAACATAATTGAAAATAAAAATACTTATCTATCCTATGAAATTCTAGCCACCTAATCCTTTGTCGGAACATACTCAAGCTTTACTTCATTCTCCATGACCTTCTCTCTCAAGAAATGATATCTGATAGATATATTCTTCATCCTCGAGTACATCACAAGATTCTTTGAAATGTTAATTGCACTTGTATTATCACAAAAAATAGATATAGGATCATCATACACCACTATAATATCTTTCAATGTTTGTTTCATCTATAGAACTTGTGTACAAAAAGATGCAACATCAATATACTCAACTTCAGTAGTAGACAAGGAAACAAAATTTTGATTTTCACTCAACCATGCTACCAAATTGCATCCAAGAAAGAATGTACCACCACTTGTACTTTTCTATCATCTATACATCCAGCCCAATTTGCATCTATATAAGCATTTAAAGTAAATTCAGTATCTCTAGGATACCATAATCCATAATCCAGAATGCCATTCAAGTATCTAAAACTTCTCTCAATAGCAACAACATGTGTTTCTTTAGGATCTTCTTGAAATCTAGCCACAAGACAAACTACATGCATAATATTCGGTCTAGCACCAGTCAAATACAGTATTCCACCAACCATAGATCTATACTTGCTCTGATCAGCCTTAGGTGAATCATCATCTTTACCCAATTTGTAACTAGTCACCATAGGAGTGCCTATCAATTTGGAACCATCCATCCCAAACTTCTTCAACATCTCTCTCACATACTTAGACTGTGAAATAAAGATTCCTTTCTCTGTTTGACTAATTTGTATCCCAAGAAAGAAATTCATCTCTCTAAACATAGACATTTCAAATTCTTTATACATCTCTTCTGCAAACATTTTGCACATATTTCCATTTCCTCCAAAGTTAATGTTATCAACACACACAACTACAGCCAAGATTTTATCATTTTTAATCTCAAAATACAGATTACTATATGTTGTACCTTTATTGAAACCTTGTTGAATCAAGCACTTGTCCAATCTTGCATACCAAGCTCTAGGAGCTTGCTTCAATCCATATAAAGCTTTCTTCAATCTCCACACCATATCTAGTTGCTCTATCAATTCAAATACTTCTAGTTGCTCCATGTAAACCTCTTCTTCTAGCTCACCATTCAAAAATGCTAACTTGACATCCATCTGATAGACCTTAAAATCTTTATGAGAAGCAAATAATAAGAACATCCTTATATCTTCCATTCTTGCTACCAAAGAAAAAGTTTCCTGAAAATCTATGCCTTCTACTAGTGAGTAACCTTTACACACAATCCTTGCTTTGTTTCTAACAACTTCTCCATTCTCATTCAACTTATTTTTGAACACTCACTTTGATCCAATAATGTTTTTATCTACCGGTCTTGGGACCAATTCCCAAATTTTATTCCTCTTAATCTGCACAGGTTCTTCTTTCATGGCTTCCATCTAATGTTCATCTTTACAAGCTTCACTTACATTATGTGGTTCAATCTCAAAAAGTAAACACAAATTCACTTCAGCAATAGCTTTGCTTCTAGTCAATAGTTCTTTTGTCTTGTCACCAATAATTTGATTTTCTAAATGATTCTTATGTACATATTTAGGTGTCTTAGGGGTCATCACCAGAGCACCTTCTTCTCTTTCATTCTATTCATTCTTCTCTTCTTGCTCATCCTTTTCCTATTCTTCCACAATCTCTTCAATTCTTACACAATCAAGTTCATTAGATTCATATCCATCAATGTCAATAGAATTCTTCATTGTCTCATCAACCTTGACATTTGAAATTTTTACAATCTTTCTTAGTCTTTTATTGAAACATCTGAATGCTTTGTTATTAGTAGAATATCCAATAAAAATGTCTTCATCACTTCTTGCATCAAACTTACCCAAAGTTTCTTCATCTCTTATGATATAACACTTGCTTTTGAATACCTTGAAATACTTAATAGTAGGAATTCTTCCATGCCAAAGCTCATATGGATTCTTTGTACTATTTTCTCTTGCATGAACCCGATTGAATACATAAACAGTAGTATGAATAGCTTCTTTCTAGTAAACTTCCAATAAACCAACCTCAGTAATCATTGATCTAGTAGCCTCTTGAGTCATTTTGTTTTTCCTTTCAAAAACTCCATTTTGCTAAGGAGTTCTTAGAGCAGACAACTGTCTCTTTATTCCATACACTTCACAAAACATATTAAATTCATGGAAGGTGAATTATCCACCTCTATCATACCTTAAACATTTTATCTTCAAGTTTACTTCATTTTCAACCATAGCTTTAAATGTCTTGAATCTATCTAATGCATCTGATTTCTCTCTAAGAAATGTAGCACATGCACATCTAGAATAATCATCAATTAAAATCATAAAGTACCTTTCACCAAGAACACTTCTCACTCTTGTCAAACCATAAAGATTTGTATGAAATAAATCTAGTAGTCTAGTAGTAGATTGTCCCTTTGATCTTTAATGATTTCTTTCTTGCTTTCCAAACTAACAATTTCTACACATAGCATTAACAAGCAGTGTAATTCTTGGTAAATATCTCATAGCTTGAACAACACTAATCCTCGCCAAGTTATCAAAATTCATGTAACACATTCTTCTATGCCATAAACAACTATCATTAATTTGAGTCATAAAGAATCGTCCATCAACACCCTTAAGTTGATAGATATTTCCTTTAGATTTCTTTCCTACAACAATCAATGTTTTGGATCCTTTTTGAATCTCACATCTCTCATCCTTAAACACAAGATCATATCCCTTACTACACATCTAACCAACACTCAAGATATTATGCCTTAAACCCTTAACATAGTAGATTTCATCACTATTATGTTGGCCATCAAAACTTATTGAACCTATCCCATAGATTTTAGCACCATTATCATCTCCAAACATAACCAAGCCTCCATCATATTTTTCAAGCTTAAAAAACTTACTTTTATCACTAGTCATGTGATGTGAACAACCACTATCAACTACCCAGTAATTATTTTCTTGTTTAGCATGTAGGGAAGAGATAATCATACCTTCATTTTTCTCCTTCTTAGGAGGGTTTTCTTTTACCTATTTTTCAGAATTAGTAGAAGTAGGTTCCTCCTTAATCGCCAAGAACAAGAATTCATTATCATCAGGATCTTCATACTAAAAATATTTATCAAATATACTAGCATTCTCATTCACATAGTATGCTCTTTTAATATTTTTTCCTTTCTTTTCTTTCTCATATCTTTGTTTATTCCTCTTAGCTCTTTTCAAACACTTTGCAGCATAATGACCTATTTCTCCATAGCTAAAGAATTTAAATGGAAACTTACCTTCATATTTACCAGAGCCTTTCCTCATCCTTCTTACAAAGCTAGCTTCAATTTCATCAAAATATACTTTATCTGGATCTTCAACTTTTTTTTCCTTAAAATCAATCTCTAATTTGCATCCATTCCTCAGACTAGGCTTCCTCATCTCATAAAATATCAAAAATACCAACAATAGATCTTTAGTGTAGGTCTTATAATCTATACTCTATTTAATAGCACACACTTTCTCACTATAAGCATCAGGGAGAGTCTTGAGAATCTTCTTTACAATTCTGGTTTCATCCATAGTAGTGCCATGTAATCATATTTCGACCACTATCTCATCCAATCTTTGTACATAAGCTTTAACATTCTCATATTTAGACATATGTAGAAGCTCAAACTATGTCTCCAAATTCTACAATTTTACCTCTTTAACTCTTTCATCACCTTCATGCACTCTTTCCAAAGCATCCCAACCTTCCTTAGCAATCTTCAAGTTTTGAACCTTAATCAACTCATAATGTACCAGACTGTTCTTCAAGATGTTCTTCACCTTATTGTTTGCTTCATGTGCTTTGATCTCTTCAGGTGTACTCAGACCATTAGTAGGAGCATAAGAATTTTTGTAAGCTTTCTCCACATCATATCTACAATACTCTAGATATTCTTCCATCAATATTTTCCATATAGCATAATTAGTTCCATCAAACCTCATATACTCCTAAATCATTTTTCCAACCATCTTGAACCTTCCTCAAGTGATTAAGCTCTTCACCAAGGAACCATGCTCTAATACCAATTGTTGAACATGACAATTGAGAGGGGGTGAATCAATTGTCACAGATTTAATCTTTTAATTTTAATCACCGAAACTAATTCTTAACACTGCTTAAATGATTAATCATTAAATACCAATGTAGAAACACATAAACACTAGATTTACGTGGAAAACTCAATAAGGGAAAAACCATGGTTAGGATTAACACACACTATAGAGAATATCAAAACCAATTACAAAAGGTTCACTGCTTGTGAAATAAGGCTCATTTCCAAAATAAGGACTCACTGTTGGAACAAGGACTCACTGTCCAATAGGGCTAACAACCCAGAGGGCTCACTACCACAAAAATACAAAGAAGACAAAGAAGACTTGTTACATAGAGAAGAAAATCTCAATGCAACAAAGGATTCAACCACAATCACTCATAGACATGCATGAATGATAAAGTTCACCTTCAACTCACTACTTCCAAAAACTCAACATTAAGGCTTCACATTGATTTGCCACACTCACATTACACACACTCACTAGATTCACATCAATGTCACATCTATCTGCTCTTTTCTTTTCCACTTATCTCTCTTCTTTTCTCTTGTATGTTTTGCATCACTAACTCATTCTGTATTTATACCATCTTCAACTTTGAAACATATCCAAAGTCATCCATCCAAATCCAAATTAAAACTAGGTCAATGCCAAAACATCCTAGGGTGGAATTAGAATGTGAGCAACCTAAAAACATGCTTCATAGGGACCCAAATAGATCCAACACACTTCATCAACTTTGAAAGTAGTGTTCAACACAAGGTCAACCAAACCAATGTACAACACATAGAACCATTAAGTATGAACTTTCCAGATGCCAAAATTATCTTCAATACAATCAAGGCAACTCAACTCTAGAACCATTTGTCATAAGACTTCATCAAAGAGAAATTAGGACCAACAACACTTCTCTCATACTTCAACTAGAAACATAGAAAACCACAGTTCACAACTGGTGAACACAACTCGCATTATGTAATGAATCAACAACCAAAAATATGGATATAGCATCTTCTAACAACCATGATCAACATATCTAAACCATAAAAATATAGTTGATAATTTGGAGCAAAACTTGGAGCAACCACAGAACATCTACAACATATCTCCATTATAATTTTCTCAATATCCTCGACATATATAGCCAATAGCCTATAACCATGACACTGATGACAACAACAATCAATTGATAACCAATAGTTAACATCAATGACAACACCTTCAATCTTCCCATTCTTGCAAAAAATCCTTTAAGGAGGCTATTGAAGGGTGGTGAGTTGCAGCAATTTGTTCATTCATCATTTCCTTCCTTTCCATTAAGGTTTTTATCATTAATATTTCCATTGTGAAAGTGGGAACACTATTCATGGGATTTGACTGAGGAAAACCATTATATGGCACAAACATTTTTCCCTCTTTGTGTATGTGCAGGTTATAGGTTGAAGAAGAATTGAAGAGATGTTGAAGAGATATTTTGCATTGTTGCATTTGTTTTCATCATCCTTGTCAACCTACAGAAACTAAGTTGTAGAATTCATTTTTGATATTCTAAAAAATTTGCACATGGAAAAAAGTGTCTCAGATCTAGCACCAAAAGACTATAGAAAATTTTTTTGGAACCCTAATCAGAGACCCATTCACCTAGGGGTGACCCAATCCTTTTGCACATTCTAGACTCAACTTTTGGTGATAGGTACATGATTTCTAATATCTCCCAAATTTGCTTGCAAAGTGCTATTACAATCTGTTTATCTTTAGGAATCTTCATTTTACATATTAGGTCATATAGCTCAATTATTTTTATTATTTCAAACCATTCCTAATCATCCTAAGGCCCTAATGAATTACCAACAGGTGATCTTACAATAGTCGGTTACACTTTTTGGCCAAACTTGACACTGAATTGAACTTTTTTAACTAAATCTTCACTTTCAAGCATGTACAGCTGGTAAATCGTGAGGAATTTGAAGCTGATGAAAACTAGTGATTTGTGAAATTTTGTTTGTAGATTCTAAATATATATTTTTTAAATATGGAATAAAATTGCATTTCTTTTTCCATCTCCTTTGAAAACTAGTTTTTAACAGTAAACACCATTTTTAAAGAGTGTTCACTATATAACACAACATTTTTCTATGAAGGATAAAATTCGATATTTTTCGAATTTAGATTTTTAACTACGATATCTATCACCTTCATTTGGTTCATGGTGTTTTATTCATTTTTTTTCCTAATTAAATTTTGAAGTCAAACCAATTACTGTGAACCCCAATCCTAGACCTACACAAACACAAACACAATGTTAGCCATATATACAACTTAGAACTAAGATTCCCCATGCAATTCATTTACAATGCTTAAAATAGGAAATGGATGAAGAACACAACAAAGAAATCAAATAAATCCTATTAAATCATGCAAACTCTCAATCCCATGGGGAATTGGTGTCATTTTGGTGTAGAAAATGGCCCTTTCCCAATCCCTTGTAAGCTTTGTGATGACTTGATGAAGAGTTGATGATTCTTTGGAGAAAATCCTGCATAACCTAGCTATAAACTTGAAAATGGATAAATTATGGATGAGCAAAGTTCAAAATCTAAAGATTATCACTTTTCATGAAGTTGTGGATCCAAAATACAAATGAAAGCCTCTTATTTATAGATGAGAGTGATGGAGAATGAGGCAAAATAGATGAATGTGGGACAAAAGACCAACCAATAACATTAAGCCACTTTTCAACATGTAAGCAGGCAAAGGTGGAGCACATTTTGATGAATGTGCCAATAAATGATATTAGGTGGAATTTCAAATTTATGAAATGACATGTTGGAGGGAGAAAAGAATGAATTAAATGCCACTTGGCTCAATGCACAAGGACATGTAAGAGGAGTTAAATGCCTTGTTGGAAGGACAAATCCCTTTGGAGGGATTTTCAAACTTGGAGGAATATTCCCTTTTGATGCCATGTTGAAAGAAATTAGAAGATTTATTAAATCAAAAGAAATGATTTCTTGAGCAAGTGGCAAAATCTAGAGGATTCAAGTGATTAAGATTAATTTAATCAAGATAAATTAAAAGGAGATTAGTTGATGTGACAAATTGATTTATATTTTTGGATTGATTTAAATCAAAGTTGAGAGGAATATGAAACAGATTTAATTAAATAAAGATTTTGATTTATTTAATTAAGAAGGAGATGATGTTACATTAAATTAAATAAAGATTTATTTAATTTAATAGAATGACTTTAGAAATTTAATTAAATAAAATGAATTATTTAATTAAATAGAGACCATAGGGTTAATTAAATAACATTGATTTATTCAATTAATAGGAGATGATGACTTAATTAGATAAATTTGATTTATTTAATTTTAAGGGATGAAATATGATGAATTTAATCAAATAAGGGTTATTTGATTAAATTACCAACAAAAGGGATGATTCGGGATGAAGCAGTGTTAGTAATCAAGATCAAGTGTAATTGGTACATTTTTTGTGTCTACATTTTTCCTCTCTTTGAGGCAAAGTACTCACTACATTGGTTCAAAGAATAACCTAGCTCGATCAAAATTCAAAAAAAATCTAATTTTTTAAATTCCCCACTACTGCCCCGCTGAGAAGAAACATGTTGATATACTGCCCCATCGAGAGATCAGATGAAAATTTGGATTTTTGGGTGATCTCGCGAAAAAAGAGGACAAGGTGCTTGACGGGTCTAGAAAGGCTTCAGGATGCCAAAAACGTGCCAAAAACATGAAAAAACAATGCAAAAGGCCTTTGGTTGGGAGAAAATAGGATTGGGGGTCCAAAACCCTAGGTAGATGGCTAAACAAGGTAAAAAAACCCTAACTTTTAGGCTTAAATAGGCCTCGGTGGGCCATTTCCAATTCATTTGCACACATAGCCTTTTGAAATTTCTACGATTTGAGCTTTTAGCATTGATCGAGATGGCACAACATGTCCTTCCACGACACATTTCTAAGTGCATGTAAGTGTACCAGAGGCTTCCCAACATAGGACCCATGGTATGTCATCTTGTCCCAACTTTGTTCGCATTTATTAGGGTCCAAAAGTCAACAAAGTCAAGCAATGTTATATAGTGTCGCTCAAAATCTCAAATTGGTGTCGCATGGGCCTAAACTACACCACTGATGCGAGTTGCACCATGGCAGCAAAGTTTAAACCTTAGGATTTTGGTGAAAAGTGCACCACATATTCACATTGTGTCACAGCGGTCCTATTTGGAATTTAGGTCCAGGGGTCAAACTAGGTCGTTGACAAAATACGTCGCAGCGACAGAGTTTGGAACTTTTTGGCTTCTAGTGGCGCAGTTTGAAAGTTTCAAATAGTGATGCACATGCAGACAATGATGCAATTGCTATTTTGGTCACACAAACTTCAAATAGGATCTTTATTTTTGTACGAAACTTGACACAGTGACCTTACTGATGCAAGAGGACATGGAGCCAATCCATTCGCAAGAGCACAAATCATCCATTTTGTGCAGGTTGAATCAGGATCCTCCTTTGCACGAGGTACTCCAAGCGCACTTGGGGGTGATTGTCTTATGGTACATTGCTTATGCCCCAGCAATCAAGATGCATCTCAGCATGATGACTACATTGTTGGAGCGTTGACACAATGAGACATCCTCATTCCACCCTCCCACAGGCAAGGCCACAGTGACCTTGGAGGACATGTGGCGCATTCTACATTTGCCTATCCACAGAGAGAAAGTGATTTATTATGTGAAGGTTGGGAGGGATACTTGCTATGATATTATGGGTCTAGATGAGATTATTTTTTTAGAGGGCCAAATCAAGCTAGAGCAGTATAGGCATGTGATGTCGCCTTTTAGATTGATAGCAGCTACCATCATTTCAGGACTTGTCGCACTAGATCGAAGTGGGAGATACTTCAGCTCAGGATGGGGGCTTTCTTGGGAGCGAATGCTCCAACGAAGAGAGTTCTTTGTCTGGGGACCAGTGATGTTCGCTTCCCTCTACCATGATATTCATAAGTTTGTGTATTGCTATAGCAGTTCCATCGGATCAAGAGTCACACTGCTACACATTTGCGCCTGGGAGCACATTGCAGTGCTCCATCCTGTGAGAATCGTACCCATAGACATGGAGTTGGATGACCAAGTCATGTGGAGATATAGAGGTGGACTATCATTTTCTCTTATAGGAGCAGCAGGCATTTGGTATTGGCAGCGAGTCATCAATGAGATGACAGTTTTCACCTAGAAACCCTATCTTGGCATGCTTGCCTAGTATGATGATGTGCAACAATTATTTTTCACTAGGTAGGACTATTTGATGCAAGGGAGAATATAATGATTGAGAGATATTTTCCCAATTGATTATCCCGCTAGTTTGGGACACATAGGACCAACCGATGACCAGTACGTGGCCATCTTCGCCTGTACTATGAGGGAGACAACATGGGGTCAACTAATCCTGATAGCAGATGTAGTTCAGAGCTTCATACAACTAGTGGCTAGACCATGGCCTTATGATTAGGGACAGGGAGACGTGGGGACCATGTAGGCATACAAAGATTGGTTATGTCCTCCAATTAGATTGACAATTCTAGGTGCACATATACCATAGAGGAGACCTAGAGGACGAGGTGTAGAGCAGGGGCAAGGTCAAGCAGGAAAGGGAGACGGTGACGGAAATGGAGACACAAATGGTGGAAGAGGAAGAGACAAAGGAGAAGGTGGCACACCTCCACGGCAACCAGAGCAATATAGGGACTAGAGGGATGTCCAAGATCAGCCCACGGATGGTCATTAGGACCAGGATAGGCAGAGGACACCACCTAGATATGGTCATCAGGACCAGCCTCTAGTCTAGCCACCACCATAGCTAGACCCTATTGATGGGAAGATATTATAGCTTCAGGCTCAGATACAAGTGTTGACGATAGAGAGGGATTAAGAGAGGGAGCAGGTCCTGACCTTGACAGTCGAGAGAGATCAGAATACCCAACAACAATAGGATGCCAAGCTACAAGCAGTACAGGAGATGGGTCAGAGATAGCAACTAGAGAGTATGGTTGCATCCTCCTCTAAGAGCACAGTGTCCCTATGGGCATATAGGGATGTCATCTGAGAGGAAAATTATTATTGTGTGCATTACCATCAGGCGATGCCTCGGGCAGCACGGGTCCCAGACTGTTCTCAACAGATAGGATACAGGCCTCCATAGGGTCATGGGGAGAGGTTGGGTGGTGAGGGGAGCAGCTAGCAGGGCTAGCTCGCATTTCATCAGAGACAGTATTCCTTTTTGTGATCCACAGGCTCATTTTTGATAGCCCCATGGGCGATTTGTACTATATATTGATTGATATACACACTTGATCCCAATTTTGTACCATGACAATGTATTATTATTTATATGAGATGATTTGATCCGATGTATGATATGTCCTATCTTTACTTATGCATTATGGATGGATGTTTTTACTTTCTATATGCGACATGGTCTATATGTGATGCAATGCGATGTATGATTCTATATGATGTTTACGCAGTGTTTTATGGATGCATTTCTTTTTCAGTATCTTTTCCATTATGATATAATGATGTATGTATGGATGAAAAAATGGATGATGATACTTATATGATGATGTATATAATAATTTCTATATGATTCATGAAAATGGATTATATGGTATGGTAATTCATATGATGCCTATGTGATTTATGTCATGAATACAATTGTGTAGTTGATGAGATGCTTAGAATAACCAATCTATATTATGCAATGATGGAAATGCAATGCATGTGGTATGATTAATGCTTTCTATATGATATGATATGCATTATTTAGTATGCTGACGATTTGTGGATGTAGGATGGATGCATTAGTGATTATTTGTGATTTAACTACCATGGTACCATGTTAGAGTGGAAAAAGATAGAAGAAAGTAAGAGACTCCAACAAGTCAAAAGATGATGATGATGATGATTTTCTTACCAAGGATTGGGACTTTAAAAGGACCATTTACCTTATGTTTGATAATACACATAGGAACGATGCATCAAGGTATAAAGAACCAGGATGATGTTGCACCTAGTATGATGGACTTTGAATCGACAATTAGCTAGGAGTACTTTTGTTGATACCTGACACACAAAATCTTCTTCAAAATGTAGTTTAGATATTCCAAACATCTCAGAATAAAACATAGAAAGGAAAGTCTTCCTATGTGGTCAACAAGACACCCGAAACATCTTCCCTACACCCAAACAAAGCACATATGACCAAGGTTATATTACAAGAATATCCAACAAGCACAACAGATAAAAAGATAATGATTGTTGCCCCATTTCTTTCTCTCTAAATCCCCTCATTTGGGACATCATTCAGATGTCATCAAAATGAGCGCAAAAAGATAAGTTAAAAGACAAAGATAAATTAAACAAACAAGCTGATGCTCTTTAATACCGCTAGCCAAGACTACACTACGGTGATGCCTAATGTTGATGTCCATTGTAGGTAGGATGCATCCTAGGACATGATGTTATCAGATGATTGATTTGGGACTAATTGGATGATAGGCTAGTGACACAAAAGATTGACCAACTTGTTTACTTATTGACCTAGTCTTGAGACCTTGACGTTTAAGTTTCTACTTTTGATCTGCTAGACTTGTTTACAATTGTTTTACCAAAGGTTGAGGGTGACAGTGATTTATTATGAGTGATGTTTATTTCGAGTGAAAGCGAGATGGGGATGGATGAAATTTTTCAAATATTTGGATGTTTTTGAAATGTTTAGAGGTTGTTTTTGGTATTTTCAAGATTTTACAAATGTTTTGATTTTCAAATTTTCTAATGTTTTGGGGTTTTCTGAGATTTTGACCAAGAGACTAACCTAAAGACTTATCCTAAGGGCCTTGGGGGCTGATCAACATATTAGTCTTGCCTACATTATACATGAAGAGACCACATAGTTTGACTGACACAGACTTGTTTATTGATGAGATATGAACAAATGGATTGACAGCTTATTATGACAGACTCCTAAAGGACTAACCTAAGTTTCTCGAAGGATGATCAAAGATCAACCTTGCCTACATTCAGAGCTCAGAGACCCATAGATTGACTAGATGACTATGTTTTTGACTTTTTGACTGACTTTTTGACCTACTTTTAGATTTTGAATGTTTTTGGATTTTTGGATTTTTATGAATGTTTTTGGATTTTTTTGTTTTTCTGATGTTTTGGATTTTATGTTTTTAGGAAAGAATTCCAGAATATACATGAATTTGATCTGATGAGAAAATTCCCCTAGCGTGATGCAATAGAATACTCTAATACAGGCAAGACAAACTGACCTTAAGAATGGGTCGACTAGTACTGAGAGAGATCATGGCACGAACACAGGACCAAGCTATGATATAGATGTAAACGGGTCATGGATGGAGATATGGGGTGTGATGGATGATGCATTTCAAGCTGTGGAGATCCTGGTGGATGGAAGGTTCTTATTTACACAAGGCACTTGCCCAAAACACCACCGAAGTAGTTTTCACTAGAGGACGATATTTTTCTCTTTACTATTTTCAATTCTTTTTCTAAATCTTTTGGATTTTTTATGATTTATTGATTTTTTTGTTGTCACCAAGATGCCTATTTTCCAAGTTTTCATCAGGGTGACCATTTTTTAAGGAAATTTTCTAATTTTTTTGTACTTTTTGGTTTTACACCCTGCAAGATTAGGCATAGAACTTTTTGAGATGGGAGCTATTCATGGATTCCTGCATAGGTTCCCCTTTCGGTGTTGATAACTGCTATGCCCCAGACTTGTAACTTGTCGTGATGATGAAGGGTCCCAACCAATTGAGTTCAAACTTTCCCTTACCATCTAGATTTGGGATGTTCTTTTGATTCTCCTTTAGCACAAGTTCTCCTACTTGGAAGGTCCGACTTCTGATCTTCTTGTTATAACTCTACTCGAGTTGGTTCTAGTACACTTGCAAATGGTTTAAGGCATCCATGCACTACTCATCCAGCAATTCCAACTCATTCAGTCATGATACCCAGTATTCTTCATCTGTGATGAGATTCTACAGTGATATTCTCAGTGACGAAAGCTCGATCTCGATGGGTAGTATGGCTTCTAATCCATAGACCAGAGAAAAGGGGATGGCACCTATTGGTGTGTGGATGCTTGTGTGGTAGACCCATAGGGTGGGATTCAGCTACAGATGCTAGTCACGACCAACATCATTAACTATTTTATTGAGGATTTTCAATATGGTTTTGTTGGTAGCTTCTACTTGGCCATTGCCTTAGGGATAATACATAGTGGAAAAGCGATGTTGGATTTTGAATTTATGGCATAGGTTGTGAACATCCTGATTCTTAAAGGGTGTCCCATTATCTAAGATGATGGCTTGGGGAACACCATAGCAGCATATTAAGTATTTTAGGATGAACTTTGATATTTTTTTCCATTGATGTATGTCATGGGGATGTCTTCCACCCACTTGGTGAAGTACTAAGTGGTAGTGATGATGAACTTGTTCCCATTGGATGAGGTGGGGGTTATTTTTCCAACGAGATCGAGCCCCCACTATGAAAAGGGCCATGGTGTGACAATTGGGTTGAGCCCTTGAGCTAGTGCATGGATGAGATCTCCATGTTGTTGCTCACATTGTAGACACCTTCTGACATAGTCATGCACTTCTCTTTCCATGGTAGGCCAATAATACCCTGTCATTATCAATTTATTAGCCAAGGTCATACCACTCGAATGTGAACCAAAAATGTTGTTATGTACCTCGGTTAAAGAGATAAAAGCTTCCTCAATGTTTAGGAAATGTAACATGGTTCCTTCAATGCTTCTATGGTAAAGGGTATATCCTAGGATGATGAACTGGAATGAATTTTTGACAAAAGATCTTTTAAGATTTGGGGTTATGCCGATTGGGAGGACTCCTATTCTTAGGTAGGTGTATATATTTTGGTACCAAGGATCACTGGAACCAACAATTTCGCACACAAATTTAGACTCTGGTACCTTGAATGCTATTATGAGAAGCTGCTCTATGAGGAACTCTTGCTTTGGGACATTGCACAGAACATCTAGAAGTGACCGAATTGTAGCCATTACATCCATCGCTCTATTATTTGCTCTTGGTAGCTACTCAAATGTGATATCAATGAAGAACTCCTTAAGGCTTTCCACCAATTTTGTATAGGGAGTCAACTTATCATCCTTTGTTTGATACCCGCCATTGACTTGATTGATTATGAGTTGTGAGTCTTTGTATACATTAAGTGTCATGATTTTCCACTGCACTACAATCCTTAGCCCTATGACTAGAGCCTCATATTTTGCGATGTTGTTCTTGCAAGGAAATGATAGCTTGTATGATTTAGGTATACAATCTCCCTGTGGAGTGATGAAGAAAATCCTGGCTCCTGACCCATGTTGCGTGTAGGATCCATCAAAGTACATTTTCTAGTGATCAGCTACACTTAGGTTGAAGATTGATTTGTCAGGGATTTCTAATACAAGTAGATTTTATGCATATATGGGTGCTTCTACTAGCTAATCTACTATTGCTTGTACTTTGATGGCCTTGTGCTCCACATACTCTATGTCATGCTTTGTGAGGATCATAACCCACTTGGTTGTCTACCCTATAAGTGTTTCTTTAGAAAGCAAGTACTAAAGGGGATCTATTTGTGCTATGAACTTTATCTGATGGGCCAACATGTAATGTATAAAATTTTGTGTTGCAAATACAACTGCTAGACAAGATTTCTCAATAGATGTATAGTTCAACTCATGGCCCACCATAGTTTTGTTGATATAATAGATAACTCTCTATTTCCTAGTTTCATCGTGTTGTGCTAGGAGAGCGCCAAGAGCTCCTACTATTGTTGATATGTATAAGATCAAGGGTTTTCCTAGAATTGGCGGCATAAGAAATGGAAGTGTGAGTAAATACTCCTTGATCTTGTTGAAGGCTTGATCGCATTTCTCATCCCATTTGTATGCTACCCCCTTGTGGAGTAGATGAGAGTACGGGATTGCCTTGTCTACTAGTTGCGCTATGAATTTGCTGATGGACTGAAGTCTTCCTTGTAATCCCCTTAGTTGTTCCAATGTCCTAGGTTCCTCCATCTCAAGGATTGCTTTGACCTTAGTGTGGTCAACCTCGATTCCTCTCATGGATACAATGTACCCTAAGAGCTTACCTAATTGTACCCCAAAGACACTTTTTTGGATTCATCTAGACCTTGTACTTTTCTAGTCTGTGAAAAATGGCACCCAATGTGGCTATGTAATCTTGTCTTTTCTTGGATTTATCCAATATATCATCCACGTAATCTTCCACAGTCTTATGGATCATATCATGAAATATTAGTGTCATGGCCCTTTGATAGGTTGCTCCTACAGTCTTTAGCCCAAATGGCATCATATTCCAGCAATATGTCCCCCATGGAAAAATGAAAGCCATTTTGTGTTGGTTTTCTTTTGCTATCATGATCTGGTTATATCCTGAGAATCCATCCATAAGCAATAGTATCTCGTGTCCTATTTTCATTTACACAATCATGTCAATGTTTGGAAGTAGAAAGTCATCCTTGGGACATGCTTTGTTTAAGTCTCTGAAATCTGTGCAAATGTGGATGCCCCTAGTGGTTTTTGAAATAGGTACAAGATTAGAGACCCACTCTGAATAATCTATTGGTCGTATGAACCCTACATCGAGGAGCTTTTGCAATTCCATTTTGACCAATAATGTTATCTGGGGATGCATTTTTCTTAGCTTTTGTCTCATTGGCTTTGCTTCAGGATATACAGCTAGGTGGTGAACCACAACCTCTAGATCAAGTCCGGGAATGTTGGCATAGGTCCATGCAAAGTTCACTTTTCTTTCCTTTAGGAAGGTAACCAAGAGTTCTTGTTCTTTTTTCAAGAGGGATTCTACATAGAATGTTATGTGTGGCAGTTCCTATGTTCCCAAGTTGACCAGATTGCATGTTTTTTCCAGACTTGCTAACTTCTCTTGATGGATTGCACTGAGAGGAAGATTGAATCCTTCATCCTCTAGCACCTCAAAGAGGTTTCCATCATTGGATACGTCCTTTATTTTTATTGTTTTTGAGTTAGAGAGTGCCACAGTATGGTTTTCACTCAAAGACCTAGAGATTATTCTCAGATTTTCACTTTTACGACTAAAGGATTCAATCATTTCCCCATAATAAGCATGTGTGTCCAATGTGATGTCAAACCAAACTTTGTGATCTCCACATGGTATAGTGTCTCGTAATCCCATGAATTTTGAGAGCACCTCATCATTTTCAAATGTGTCTAGAATCGGTGGTCCTTGTTGGTCGTAATCGATGAGTTGGGGATAGACTAAGTTTATTTCATGGGTTTGACTAGTTGACTCAAAAGATAGTGTACTAATCATGAGAAGGGTGGTATCCTCAAAAAGCGTAGGTAAACTGGTTATGGGATTTTCGTCATCACTACTACTACAGACATTAGTTATGTCAAATGTAAAGTTGTCTATGACTTAACCTATGGATATGAGTAATCAAAGAGCAGTTTTTAATTGCTGAGGGGGAGTTTTGACCTTTCTAACTGAGGCACCTCTTCCAAGTATGGTCACATTCATAGGGGTACATCCGAGACCAAGATTTTTCATATGGCTCTCTTGGATGATAGGTACTAGAATACCATTGTCATTTTTCCCAAGTTTCTTATTTCTGTCAAAGCCCATACCAATCATCTTTTGGAGTCCCTTGCTGCTCTCATCCAGAAGATTAGGCACAGGCCTTTCATCTTGGTACAGTAAGCTTGATATGTTTCTTTCATCTACCACTTCATGACCTAGAACTCCCCAACGCCTGAATCTAGAAGAGTCTACTCTGAAGGTTTGGGATGATGTTTCAGCTGGTTGGGGTTGTCCATGTGACCTAGGAGATTGAGGTAACTCTCCTATGATGAAAGAAATTTTCTTCATTTTATAATCCCCACACCCATTGTCTTGGATAATGACCTTGATTTCGAAGATGTCAAGGATGGCAAGTGTCTTTGTCTTTGATGTGGAGGTTAATGTAGTTGGGTCTAAATATGGGGTGGTAGGGCCTTCATCATTTTTTGGCACTTGGGGGATTTTATAGTATTTTTTTTCTAGGATTTTGCAATAGGAAAAGGGCTCAGGATCACCATGAATCATAACCTCCTGATCTTGATATGGGAATTTGGCACACTAATATCCAAAAGGTTGATGCAGCTTCTTGTATTCCATAGATCCATAGATGGCCTAGGAGAATGGTATAAGGTAAATCAAGGTCAAGGACCTGGCATGTGGTTTCCATAATGGTTGGCCCTACTTGAATAGGGAGCTGGATAGTGACCTAAAACACTCTTTCTTTATCATCATAAGCTTTGATTGTTATGCCCTTTCCTTTTTCAATAGAGTCCTTTGAGAGTCTTGGATTCTTTATTAGTTTGAGGGAACAGATATTAAGACCTACACCCCCATCCACCAAGACTCTTTTAACTTCTTTTTTTATGAACCAAGACTTCGAGGTGGAGAGCACGATTGTGAGATGGTTGTGTGGGGAATTCCTGATCAAAAATTGTTAGGGACTTGGGGTGGTGATATTTTTTACCATAGCTTGGAACTGGTCAACATCTAGATCTACAGAGATGGTGGATGAAGCCAATGCTTCCTCAAGGATTTTTCTATGTGTGGGAGATATCTTTAGCAACTCCATGATGGAGATCTAAGTAGGGGTTCTTTTTATCTGGTCTAGGACATTGTAGCCATGGGGAATAGATCTTGGATTTGAGGTGGATGCTCTAGGAGGTTGTAATGGCCCAATGATGGTGACCTTGCCACCGTGTGTGCTAACTCCACAATCAACATTGCCTCCCTTAATGTTAATAATGGGGACATATTCCTCAAGTTTCACAACAACATGTTCATACACATGGTTCACATTATTTTATTTTCCTTTGCCCTTATCATTTTTCCCTTTGTTATGGTCAGGCATCAGATTTGTGTATATCTTTAGGACTTGGTTTCCCGTGGGTTCTTCTACATTTATGATTTTGTCATCGATGAGTTCTTGGATTAGATTGTTCAACCTCATGCAACTGGCTGTTGTGTGGCCCAAGTTGATTTTGTGAAAATCGTAAAGGTGATTCTCATTGTACCATGGTGGTTTCACTTAGGGTTCATGATAGTTTTCATAGGTGGGAATCTTGATGAGATTCTTGTTTACCAATTTCTTCATGATGGATTTGATTGACTCCCCAAGGGTTGTGTACTTCCACTTGGGGGGATATTTTTTTCATGGGGGTGGTTCCCCTTGATTATTCAGATTGTTGACTTGATTGTTCGGTGGTTGTTGCAATACCACATTATCTTGGGTGTTGTTTCAATTGTTGTTTTGCAATTGCTAGTATATTTTTTTGTTTTGTTTTAGAGCACTGATTATGACCTTGGCATCCACCACACCATCATTTGTGACATTTTTGTTTCTTACCAATGTATGATGCTTTTTGTTATAGCTGGTGGATGGGTGATTGCCTTGATACTCAGGATATGTGGGTGTTCCTCCTTGTGCAATAAGGGCTCATTCAATGTTAAGCACCTTGGAGATCAATTGGTCGTACTTGGTGATACCTTGCACCTTGAGATGAAATGTCAAGTCTTTCTCAAGATTGGGAATGATGGTGAAAACTTCTTGTTCTTTTGGCATGACCCATTTACTCCTATTGGCCTTGGATCACCATCATTGTAGGAAGGAAGCAAATGATTCACTCTTACCTTGTTTGAGCACTGATAGTTCCTCTAGACTAACATCCATACCAATGTTGAAAGCATAATTTTTTATGAATGTGTATACTATCTCTTGGAACTTTTTGATGCCAGGAGGAAGGTGAGAGAACCTCTCCATGGTGGGTCCAGCCAAACTTTAAGGGAATAGATGCATCATATATGTATCGTCATATGTGACCTCCATAAAATGTACTTGGAATTCCCTGATGTGATCTTCAGGGTTTCCCGTCCCACGGTATTTGTTAAATTTAGGGATTTCAAACCCCTTAGGGAATGGTACCATTGCAAGGATCCTATCGAAAGAATAAGGACACAAGTTGCTTGGTGTTTTTGTGGTTTTCCTGATTGGAGATTGAGTACTTGCTGCGAGAGAAATTTAATTTGTGTTGTCATGTCATCTTACTGATCAGGGGGTGGAGTAAACATTTTTTGGATTGGCGGATTCGTTCAAGTGATGGGTGGAGTGTTGGGTATGTTGGTGGGAGTTTTTTGCAAGCTCTGCTGTGTGATCAAGGCTTGCTAATATGCTTGCATTTCTTGTTGTTCCAACAACGCTTGTTGTTGGTCATGCTATTGTTGCACCAACAATGCTTGTTGTTGGTCTTGTTGTTGTTGTGCCAACAACACTTGTTGTTGGTCTTGTTGTTGTTGGGA
Organism: Sequoia sempervirens; assembly: GCA_007258455.2. Classification (NCBI taxonomy): domain Eukaryota; kingdom Viridiplantae; phylum Streptophyta; class Pinopsida; order Cupressales; family Cupressaceae; genus Sequoia; species Sequoia sempervirens. The sequence continues at coordinate 348,378,468 of VDFB02058242.1, read as the reverse complement.
TAGTAATGTTGCTTCTTGCTATTCTTGGTACTATTGTAGGGCTTGTTGATACACTTGTTGAGCTACTTGCAATTGTGCCTGGTATTGAGCTTGCACCTGAGCATGAGATTGCACTTGAGCTTGACCTTGCACTTGTTGAGCTTGGTATTGGGCTTGCACCTAAGCTTCAGCTTGCGCTTGTTGGGAAACTTGTCCAGCCTGTGTGGCTTGAGCGGCTTGAGCAGCTTGTTGTTACAACAAAGCTTGAGCTAGGGTAGCCTATTGTGCCTGTTGTTCTTGTTGGGCTTGTTGTGCGACTTGAGTTGCTTGTGCTTGTTGAGTGGATTACAATTGTTGTGCATCTTGAGTGTTTTGGGCTTGTTTCACTTGAAACTATTGATATTCCTTTTGATAGGCTTGTTGAGCTACTTGCAATACAACACTATATTGGTTGGCCACATTTGGTCTTGGTGGCAGTGGTGGTGGAAGATTTGGAATAGTGTTCGTTGTTCTGATAAGAGGCACCATTGTATTGATCATTTAGACTTGTGCAGTGGATGGTGAAATTGATATGCTTGGTCCTTGAGAGACTGTGTTTTGAGATATTTGGGTGATGGTAGATGATGTGTTGATTACTTGTGTTGTTGGGATGGTTTCCATCTATTGTTGTGTTATCGATGGCAGGGTCAGAGGATTGGGTATGATTTTTTGATTGACGATCGGCAGGTTGTTTTTAATGAGTGGTGGTAATAGAGTTAGCCCCAAAGCGAGAGGTGATGTGGATGTTAATGGCAAGGGTGGAAGTGGTGGAAAAGTGAGTGGTGTAATCCCTTGAGGAAATGCTGAAGATGAAGGGTCAAAGATGCCCCCTGGTCCAAATAGCCCACCTTCTCCCTATGAGGTCATAAGGAGAGAGGTTTGTGTGTTGAGAGGTGTCACATGAAAGGATCTAATGATGGGTCATTAGGGTCTTGCAAGTTGATCAGAATGTATGGGTGTAGCAGATTCAATGGTATGGATTGAACCAATATGGTGTTCATATCCAAATCTTGATTGTTGACAAGGGGGTGTGTTTGTAGTGCATTAAGAAATGAGATCCCCTTGTTTACAATTGGTTGAGTTGGAGAAATGGATGATGTGATTTGGAGGATGCTTTGAGTGATGCTTTGAAATGGAGGTGTGGATGATATTGGGGGCATGATCCCAAGAGGTTGTTCCACAATTTCTCACATTGTAATCGAAAGGGAGTTTAGCCCCTTGTTTTGCTAATTCAAGCATAGATTGTGAGGGATGGAGTTTCATCATGGCATTGGCAATCCTATGATTTTTAGTATTTTGGACCATTTCAATGATCTCATCTTGAGTCATCCCTAAAACATTGCTAGTTATGTTTTCCACTTGGCCTTCCTCTTGATGATCTTGAGGAAGTGGAAGATTGACCATGGGATTGCTTGATCCAATGAGATTGATTTCAGAATTGGTTTGACTTAGGTCACTCGAAGTTGATGTTTCTTTGTTGGTCTCCATGTTCTTCTTGTGTCGCAATCTAGTTTGCACCATAAAATAGGGATCAATTTTCAAGAATATAAGAGATCAACCTCTAATTATTTAGATTGATCTATCTTTTAGGCACAAAAAGAGAAAATATAGGATAATTAAGGATCAAAGGATATGATGATGAGATAAATTAAGGATGGATGGTGTGAATGATTGGAACTCTTGAGAAATCTTGAAGGAGATGCTAAACTTTAGGACTTTGGATTGATGTTTGTTTTGATTTGGGATTGGATTTGATTTGATTTGATTTGGATAGTGAACTCATAAACTCTAAGAGGTTGGATGTTGTCCTAGAGTAAATTTTTCCATAAGATGCTTAATTTGACTAAATGTGTAAAGAAGGATTCATCTATACACACCTTGCCAAACAAGATGATTTTGGTTTGATTTGATTTTAGATAATGAACTCCTAAACCCCAAGATGTTGGACCTTATCAAGGGATAGAATTGTTCACAAGGATTGATAATTTGACTAAATATGTGGAGACAAATTCATCTACACACGTCTAATCAAACAAGATGATTTTGATTTGTTTTAAATGATTTTCCCAAAGTTTAACATGAAGGAGTTTTTCAAGATTTCCAACAATTTTTGGTGAGATGATTTTTGGATTGATGTTTTGAAGGATGGATGAAACTGATTGGTTTTATCCTAAATGAACCTAAAAAAACTCTTTCTTACAAGACCTCGATGTTGAAGAACATGCAATACTTCCTATGTGATATACTCAAACCTTTGAAATAGACTTGGATTTTGATAGTAGTAAAATGAATACAAATCTGGATTGTTCCTTGATGCACGTTTGTAAAAGTTGAATGTCAATCTTTCTCTGAATTTGTAAAGCATAGACAAACGTTTCTTGTGAACTTTTTGACTAAAACCTTTGATCTTTGGTTTTTGGATTTTGATCTTTTAGGAAATCATTTGAAAGAACACATGTGTGGGGTCCAATTGTTTCTTAGCTTTGCTTAGTGACTTTTTTATACCACAAACAATTCTTGATTAGGTTTTCAAACTAGATGTCTAATGTCTAAATTTCTTTTCATTCCACAAAGTCCATTATGTGGAAATCAAGGAAATTAAGGAAAAATTTCCCTATTGTTGACTTTAGTGAGCAAATGGAGATATAAATTCAAATGCTTAGAAATGTCTAAGGATAGAATCCCTAGGGCAAGCAATAACACTTGAATTTTGTCAAAGGTATTTGCTTCCTAAAGGGTTTGAAATTTGATGTTCATGTTGAATGTTTGTTTTCCAATTTTTACGATCCAAGCAAAGTGTTTTGTTTCTAAGAACATGCACAACTCTATGGATATTGAGACAATATTTGTTGAATCCCCACTTGGATAAATCCAGCTACACCTACTCTTAGTAGATGATTAGATACTTGACCACACAAGCTCCCCCTTATAGTGTACTCGCTTCTCGGGTCAACCACGCATCAATACCCATAAAAATACCATGGCATACTTCTCATCTCTACTAAGAGCCGTAAAAGTGTGGTGCGGCTTTAGAACAACCGTTCTTGCACCAACAAATAGATTAAGGATTTTGGTATTTCTAAACAAGAGGTTCTAATAAAGGAATTTCATTCTTGGGGGACCATCCATTCGACAAGAGACCATTGCTACCCTTCTTGTCAAAACAATCCTCATTATACTTTCATTTCCTCAAGTACCCACACTTATATACCGGTTGGAAGTTGCTTGGCTTTAGCATGTTCCTAGTTGGGTCATTCCCTTGGGTGTTTACTTTTTCCCACAAGGCAGGCCCTCTAAGATAAAAAAAAGTGAGCAAATACATCCGTAGTTTGATCAATCTTCATTGAGAAACAAAGAGAGAACACACACGATATATTCCACTCACACTCGCAAACTTTGTTCGATTTTAAGAACCCAAATGAAATGTGGAGGCAATCACTTACATAACTTAATATCATAAAAATCCTTTTGATTCTCAAGATCGTTGTGAGGCACGAGAGAAGCGCATGCATATTTTAGATGATATTATTTTGGGTAAGTGATTACAAAACATAAAAGAACTTGTTCATTTTTAAACCTTCAAAGCAATGATTGGATTCTTTTCAAAGCACCAAAAGGAAAAGTGAAAGTTGCTTGTTCAATTGTTAACCTTAAAGAAAATCTAGTAAGTTTTCCTAAAGTTCTTTTTAAACCTTTTGTCTTGTTCCTTTTAGAGCCCAAATGAAATTAGTGAGTCCTAAAGAGCTTGAAGAAACAAAATCCTTAGACTTGGAATTATAATTGTTTCCAAAAGTGTCTAAAGACACTTGATACAATAGAGAAATAATGTTATAATTCAAACTTCTCCTTGCTCCTTCCTTGCTTCCACCTATAAAAACTAATTAGTCCAAGAAACACAAAGGCAGAAAACAAGTTAATCATTCAAAGTGATCAAAGATTAAAAAAAGGCACATGTCAAAATAACTTGAAATTTAACCTTTTACCTCACCCTAGCAGCACAACCCGCATATGCGTTGTAGTTTAGAAATGTCAATGGTGTGATATCATGCCATAGGTCTGACAGCGGTGCTTTGCAACAAAACCAGAGAGTGCAATTACAGTGTTGTTTCACCAAGCCACACAGTTTCGAATTTGGAAGCTAGGCAATGGAAAAATATTCAAGCGTTGTAATTTGAAAATGCAAATTTTTAGGCGAGCAGACTTTGGAGTTTGTAGTGTCATTGTATGGCGCTTCTAGACTGATAGCGACACAGTTTCCTGTAGGCACAAAAATCCACAAAAACCAACAAAATTTTGTCAAAAAACATGTTAATATCTTCAGATACGCCCTCCTTCTAGTGCCAAAATGTGAACCTCAATCCTAGACCTACACAAACACAAAGAAGAAACACAATGTTAGCCATATATGCAAGTCAGAACTAAGATTCCCCGTGCAATTCATTTACAATGCTCAAAATTGGAAATGGATGAAGAACACAACAAAGAAAGCAAATAAATCCTATTAAAGCATACAAACTCTCAATCCCATGGGGTAATTGGTGCCATTTTGATGTGGAAAATGGCCCTTTCCCAATCCCTTGTAAGCTTTGTGATGACTTGATGAAGAGTTGATGATTCTTTAGAGAAAATCCTGCATAACCTAGCTATAAAACTTGAAAATGGATGAATGATGGACGAGAAAAGTTCAAAATCTAAAGATTATCACTTTGCATTAATTTGTGGATCCAAAATACAAATGAGAGCCTCTTATTTATAGATGAGAGTGATGGAGAATGAGGAAAAATGGATGAATGTGGGATAAAAGACCAACCAATAACATTAATCCACTTGTCAACATGTGAGTGGACAAAGGTGGAGCACATTTTGATGAATGTGCCAATAAATAATATTAGGTGGAATTTCAAATTTATGAAATGGCATGTTGGAGGGAGAAAAGAATGAATTAAATGCTACTTGGCTCAATGCACAAGGGCATGTGAGAGGAGTTAAATGCCTTGTTGGAAGGACAAATCCCTTTGGAGGGATTTTCAAACTTGGAGGAATATTCCCTTTTGATGCCATGTTGAAAGAAATTAGAAGATTTATTAAATCACAAGAAATGATTTATTGAGCAAGTGGAAAATCTAGAGGATTCCCGTGATTAAGATTAATTTAATCAAGATTTGATTAAATTGAAAGGAGATTAGTTGATGTGACAATTTGATTTATATTTTTGGATTGATTTAAATCAAAGTTGAGAGGAATATGAATTGGATTTAATTAAATAAAGATTTTGAATTATTTAATTAAGGAGATGATGTTAGATTAAATTAAATAAAGATTGATTTAATTTAATAGAATGACTTTAGAAATTTAATTAAATAAAATCGATTATATTAAAAAGAGAACATAGGGTTAATTAAATAACATTGATTTATTCAATTAACAAGAGATGATGACTTAATTAGATAAATTTGATTTAAATAATTAAGGGATAAAATATGATGAATTTAATCAAATAAGGGTTATTCGATTAAATGACTAGCAAAGGGGATGATATAAGACAAAGTGATGTTAGTAATTAGGATCAAGTACACACATTATTGGTAATTTTTTTGTGTCTACATTTTGCCCCTCTTTGAAGCAAAGTACTCATTGCATTGGTTCAAAGAATAACCTAACTCGATAAAAATTCAATTTATTTTTATTTTTTAAATGCCCTACTACTACCCCAGCGAGAAGAAACATGTCGATATACTACCCGCTCAAGAGATCGAACAAAAATTTGGATTTTTGGGTGATCTCGCGAAGAAAAGAGGACAAGGTGCCCAACGGGTCCAGAAAGGCCTTAGGGTGCCAAAAAAATGCCAAAAACATGAAAAAATAATATGAAACAACCTTTAGTTGGGACAAAATGAGATTGGGGGTCCAAAACCCTAGTTAGATGGCTAAACATGGTCCAAAAACCCTAACTTTTAGGCTTAAATAGGCCTCGGGGGGCCCCTTCCAATTCATTTGCACTCATAGCCTTTTGAATTTTTTATGATTTGAGCTCTAAGTATTGATCAAGATGGCACAACACATGCTTCCACGACACATTCCTGAGCGTGTGTGAGTGTACCAAAGGCTTCCTAGCATAGGACCCATGGTATGTCATCTTATCCTAACTTTGTTTTTTGAATTTCAAGCGCATTTATTAGGGTCTATAAGTCAACAGAATCAAGCAGTGCTCTATAGTGTAGCTAAAAATATCAAATCAACACCACATGGGCCTAAACTACGTCACAGATGTGAGTTGCACCATGACAACAATTTTAAAAGTTAGGGTGTTGGTACAAATTGCGCTGCAGATGCACATAGTGTCGCGATGGTCCTATTTGGAATTTAGGTCCAGGGGTCAGACTAGGTCACTGAAAAATTGCGCCATGGTGGTGGAGTTTGGAAATTTTTGGCTTCCAACGGTGTAGTTTGAAAGTTTCAAGAATCGACACACATGCAAACAATGATGCAATTGCTATTTTGGTCATGCAAACTTCAAACAGGATCTTGATTTTTGTAAAAACTGTGCGCAGTGACCTTACTGATGTAGGAGGACATGGAGCCGGTCCATTCATGAGAGCACAGATCATCCATTTTGAGTAGGTTGACTCAGGATCCTTCTTTGGATGAGGTACTCCAGGAGCACCTGGGGGAGATTAGCTTATGGTACATCGCTTATGCCCCAGTGATCAGGATACATCTTGACATGATGATTGGATTGGTGCAGCATTAGCATAGTTAGACTTCCTCATTCCACCTCCCCATAGGCGAGGCCACAATGACCCTTGAGGACATGGGGTGCATTCTACGTTTTCTTATCCATGGAGAGTGAGTGATTTATGATGTGGAGGCTGGGAGGGATACTTGCTATGATATTATGGGTCTGGACGAGATTATTATTTCAGAGGGCCAGATCGAGCTAGAGTGGTACAAGCATGTGGTGTTGCCTTTCAGATTAATTGTAGCTTCCATCATTTCAGGTCTTGTGGCACCAGATCGACATGGGAAATACTTTAGCCTAGGATGGGAGCTTGATTGGGAGTGTATGCTCCAATGGAGAGAGGGCTTTTCCTAGGGGCCAGTGATGTTGGCCTCCCTCTACCGTGATCTTCACAAGTTCGCGTACTACGATAGTAGGTCCATCAGATCAAGAGTCACACTGCTATACATTTGGGCCTGGGAGCACATTGTAGTGCTCCGCCCTATGAGATTCATGCTCATAGACATGGAGCCAGATGACCCAATCATCTGGAGATACAATGGTGGACTATCGTTTTCACACACAAGAGCAGTAGGCATTCAGCATTAGCGGTGGGTCATCAAGGAGATGACAGTTTTCACCTGGAGACCCTATCTTGGCATGCTTTCCTAGTATGATGATGTACAATAGTTTTTTTTCTAGGAAAGATTGTTTGATCTAGGGCATGGAGCATACCATGATTGAGAGATGTTTTCCCAACCGAGTAGCCCGCCAGTTTGGGGATACACAGGACCAACCCAATGACCAGTATGTGGCCATCTTCACCCATACTATGAGGGAGATGACATGGGGTCAGCCGATCCTGGCAGCGAATGTAGTTCAAAGCTTCATGTAGCGAGTGTCCAAGCCATGGCCTTATGATTAGGGACAGGTGGATGCGGGGACCATGCAGGCATATAGAAGTTGGTTTCATCCTCTAGTCAAATTGATGATTCTAGGTGCATAGGTACCACGGAGGAGACCCAGAGGCCGAGGTGCAAAGTGGGGCAGGGCTGAGCAGGCAGGGGAGTCGGTGATGGAGATAGAGATAGGGATGGGGGTAGAGGTAGAGGTAGAGGAGGTGGCACACCTCCATGACAACCAAAGTAGCACAGGAACCAGAGGGATGTCCAGGATCATCCCAAGGATGGTCATCAAGACCAAGATAGGTAGAGGACACCACCCATAGATGGTCATCAGGACTAGCCTCCAGTCAAGCCACCACCATAACTAGACCCTAGGGATGGGAAAATATTATAGATTTAGGCTCCGATATAGGTGTTGATAGTAGAGAGGGATCAAGCGAGGCAACAAGTCTTTACCTTGACAGTCGAGAGAGATCATGCTATCCAACAATAGTAGGCTATCAAGTTGCAGGTAGATAGGAGATGAGTTGGAGACAACTAGAGAGTATGGTTGCATCCTCCTCCAGGAGAATAGTGTCCTTGCGAGCATACCAGGATGCCATCCAAGAGGTGAATTATTATCCTGTGCATTACCATCAAGCGGTGCCTCGGGCAGCATAGGTCCCAGACTATTCTCAGTAGACAAGATATAGGCCTCTAGAGGATCACAGAGAGAGGCTGGGTGGCGAGGGGAGCAGCCATTAGGGCTAGCTCACATTTGATCAGAGATAGTATTCCTTTTTGTGATCCACGAGCTCATTTTTTATAGCCTCATGGGTGATTTGTACTATATATTGATTGATATACACACTTGATCTTGATTTTGTACCATGACAATGTATTATTATTTATATGAGATGATTTGATCTGATGTATGATGTGTCCTAGCTTTACTTATGGATTATGGATGGATTTTTTTACTTTCTATATGCAATGGTCTATATGTGATACAATGCGATGTATGATTCTATATGATGTTTATGCAATGTTTTATGGATGCATTTCTTTGTCAATATCTTTTTTGTTATGATATAATGATGTATGTATGGATGCAAAAATGGATGATGATACTTATATGATGATGCATATAATAATGGCTATATGATTAATGCAAATGGATGATATGGTATGGTAATGAATATGATGCCTATGTGATTTATGTCATGAATGCAACTGTGTAGTTGATGAGATGCTTAGAATAACCAATCTATATTATGCAATGATGGAAATGCAATGCATGTGGTATGATTAATTCTTTCTATATGATATGATATAAATTATTCAGTATGGTGACAGTTTGTGGATGTAGGATGGATGCATTAGCAATGATTTATGATTTAACATCCATGGTACCATGTTCACATGGAAAAAAGATAGAAGAAAGTAAGAGACTCCAACAAGTCAAAAGATGATGATGATGATGATTTTCTTACCCCAAAAAACTTGAAAATTTTTTTCGGGGTGTCCAAGAAAATTTTCTTCATGAATGCAATTGTAACCCACTTATGTGGGATCACCCCAACCCAAGCCTAATTGACTCACCATTGAGATTTAAAGCTTATTTCTTTACTTTTTGGTTGGTATTCTAATGAAATCTAGGAGAAGGCCCCTTGAATCCTAGGTTCTTTGCATTAAGGGCCTAGGATCCCTCCTTTTTCCCATCATTTGAAAGGCTAAGGATCTACATGAGCATCACATATACTACCTGCCTTATGTCATCCATACCAATCATCCTATCTAATTCCATCCTCCCCTTTCCACCTTTGATCTTGATCAAGCTAAGGATAGACATGAGCATCACATATCCTACCTACCTTATGCTATCCATATCATTCATCCTATCCAAATCCATCCTCCCTTCCCATATTTGATCTTGATGAGGAGACTAGGGGTAAAATATACATGCATCCATATCTTATCCACTTGATCTTGATCATCCTATCCATCCCCCATCCTATCCAATTCACCCTTTCTTTTCACCCTTGATCTTGATAAGGCTAGGGTCAAAATTTTCAAGCATTCTTTGAACAATAAAAGTATTACGTCCTCCAACATTCATATCCTTATGCACTATCCTTCCTTACAATGCATCTTTTTCCACCATATTTCATCCTTAATTGCACAACAACTATTATGGGGAATCCTAATCCTTTGCAACATAGTCCTTTGAGCTTCATCCTCCTATCCTTCATCTACCATCATCTTATCTCTCATCACCCATCTTCCATGCAATTAATCCATTTATCTCCTATCTAAGAAATCCCTCCATCCATATTTTACCAAGCCTTGGTTCTCCCTTTCTATTGGTTCCCATCTAATTCCTTTACCCTCCATATATTGTCCCAATCCAAACATCCATATCCAACCCATCCAATGCAATCAATCTCGATCTATGTAATCCAATATTGCAATCTAGTCCATCATCCATGCTATGCCCTTAATATTAGTGTACATCGGGTTATGAATAGTCATCTTGTGGCTATCTTAACTCTCTATTAAGTCATATTATCATTATTATATTGTTATATAGTTGTTTAGGTTAGCCTAAGACTTATATAGGTGTGTCTAAGTCGGCCTAGGTGATATGCCAGGCATAAATAGGTATATATAGGAGGTTGTGAGTCTTATTTCATCATCAAGTTGTGAAGTGTGTTCTCATTAGAGATATTTGGAGGTTTTCCCCCTCAAAGTGGCTTGTTATTCTTAGTTATTATCAAGTATTTGTAGCATATTTCATATCATATTCTTCTATTGTGCAAGTTATTTCATAACAAGTGGTATCAGAGCATGATCTTGGCACTGTAGAGGCAAGGTTTTTCTCAATTTTGGAGGCAATTTTGAGAAGAGCATATCTTTCCTATTTTGGAAAAAAAATTCTGATTTTTAAAGGGTTTTTGAAGAACATATTGAAAAAGCTATATTCCAGATTTCAGAATAATTGAAGTAGAATTAAGTGAATTATTGTAGAATTAGGGTTTCTACACTATTTTTTTGGAATCTTCATATCTCACACATCTTGTCGAATTGGAGTATTATTTTTATTGGGTTTTTGAATTCATACTAAAGGATATTACAGTAAAAAATTTAGATAATTTAAGTTTCATTTGTGTGATTTATGTCAAAATTAGTGGTTTCCATCATGACGGGGCCTGCAACAAGGGGCAAAAAGAATGTTGTCACTCTAGGGAAGATTCCTAATAAGGATGGGGTAACAATAGAGGATATTACTCATAATGAGGAAATAAATAAGGTCAAGGAAGACATTTCCTAAATTAATATGGATATGTGTGACCTAAGAGAGATATATCAGACATGCGAAACATGTTAAGCACCTACATGGTTGAACCAAGAAAGGAGTTCTCAACTGCCCAAGGTGAAAATTCTAGGTCAGCTACCACTGACACAAGCTTTAGTACTCCTATGGGATCTAGGAATTTACTTCCAAAGGTGGATATGCGTAAGTTCGATGGAAAGGATCATCTAACATGGATAAACCAAATGGAGATTTTTTTTGAAGTATACCAAATCCCAAATGGACAAAAGGTCACGATGGCTTCCCTATATCTAGAAACAGATCAATTCATTTGGTATTGTTGGTTTTGCACTCATCAAAGGAAAAAGGAGCTCACCATATCATGATCAATTTTTATAGAGGAACTCCAAGCACAATATAGCAATAGCATGACAGACAACTTCTTCAGCCAACTGGCTAAACTTCAACAAACAGGATCAGTTAAGGATTATCTTCAGCAATTCCAAAATCTATCTTTAAGAGTGGATAAAATTACAGAGGAAAAATTGAATGACTTATTCTTGGGTGATCTCAAGGATCACATTCAACATGAGGTACGCATGTTTAGCCCTAGCTCCATAAATGAGTCTTTTATCTTAGCATGCAAGGTAGAGGAGAAGTATTTGATTCCTAAGAAGCAAGGGGCTAATGTGAGAAGAGAGAAGGATATTCAACACAACCTACTAAGTTGAATCCACAAAAAATTGAGGAGAAAAGAGAAAAAGGGTTGTGTTTCAATTGTGATAGCAAATACAATCGAGGACATAAATGTAGTGAAAATAAATTGTTCTATATTGAAGGTCCAAGTGAGGAAGAAGAAGAGGAACCCATACTAGAGGATGAAAGGGAGTCAAATGAGGAATCACATGATTCTCAAACAATAATTTCTTTCCATGCACTCTTAGGTTTTAGTTCTCCACAAACTCTCAAGGTGGTGGGGTTCTTAAAGAAGCAGAAGGTAACAGTGTTGATCGACTCAGGTAGTACTCATAATTTCATCAACAAAAAGTTAGCTACTCATCTAAATTGTTTTATATATCTAGCTCTAGAGTTTCAAGTTTTGATTGCAGATGGTGGTATAGTTAGTTGTTTAGGGAAGTTTCATAGCATTAAATTATCCATGGGATATTATCAACTTGATACCCCAATGTATGTGATATCCATGGGTGCGGCAAATATTGTTTTGGGAGTACAATGGCTTACTACATTGGGAACGAATGAGATGAACTTCCAAGAACTATTCATGAGATTTCAATCAGAAGGAAGGATAGTAGAGCTAAGGGGGTTGAAGGAAAAATCCCCACAAATGGTAAGCTCTCATCAAATGCAAAAGTTTCTTAAGAAAGGAGTGGATGGATTTGTGGCCCAACTATGTTCATTAGAAGTCTCTCAATCTAATGCTCCTACTCATCCAAATTTGCAAGCTATAATTGATCGTCACTTAGTTGTTCTTGGAGATATGCATAAAGGACTTCCTCCTAAGAGGGATCATGATCATGCCATATAGTTATTCCTAGGGATTCAACCACCGAACATCAGGCCTTTTAGGTATCCACACATACAAAAGAGTGAGATAGAAAAAATTGTTGAATAGATGTTAGAGGCAGGAATTATCAGGCATAGCCAAAGTGCTTACTCCTCGCCTGTGGTGATGGTACATAAGAAGGATGATACTTGGCGCATGTGTTCAGATTATAGAGTGCTCAACATGTACACCATTAAAGATAAGTTTCCTATTCCAGTCATTGATGATTTTCTAGATGAATTGAATGGAACTATTTATTTTACCAAGTTAGATCTTAGATCTGGTTATCACCAAATTCAGATTAAGGAGGAAGATATTTTTAAGACAACATTTTGGACTCATGAGGGTCATTATGAATTTTTGGTGATGTCATTTGGTCTTACCAATGCACCATCTACATTCCAAAGTTTGATGAATTCCATTTTTAAGAAGTTCTTGAGAAAGTTTGTGTTAATATTCTTTGATGATATATTTATTTATAGCAATACTTGGGAAGAACATTTGCAACATGTGTACCAAGCAATAGAAATACTTGAAGATCATAAACTCTATGCTAAGCCATCCAAGTGTGCTTTTGGTCTTACAAAGGTGGAGTATTTGGGACACACAATTTCACATGAAAGATTAAAGGTGGACCCTAACAAAATTAAGGCTATCATGGAATGGCCTATTCCAAAAACCATTAAGAAATTGAGGGGTTTCTTGGGATTCACAGGGTACTATAGAAGATTTGTGAAGAATTATGGTTGAATAGCAGCACCTCTCACCACTCTATTGAAGAAGGATTCTTTTCATTGGAACGAGTCTGCCAATATAGCATTTGAGAGATTGAAGGAGGTTATGTGTACAATTCCAGTGCTTGCCACTCTCGACTTCACCAAGGAATTCATTGTGTAATGTGATGCTTCTGGAAATGGGATAGGAGCAATGCTCATGCAAGAAGGTCGATCAATTGCTTTTGAGAGTCATCAATTAAAAGGTAAGAATCAACTAAAACCTACTTATGAGAAGGAAATGCTAGCAATTCTCCATGCAGTGAAACAATGGAGGCCTTATCTATTGGGTAGACACTTCAAGGTTAAGATAGATCATGATTGCCTAAAATATTTTTTGGAACAAAGACTATCTTTTGAAGAGCAACAAAAATGGGTCACTAAGATGTTAGGATATCACTTTGAGATTGTATATAAGCAAGGGAAAGAAAATATTGTCACAGATGCACTTTCAAGGAAGGATGAGAAAGATGAAGCCTTATTGTGTTCCCTTTCAATATTACAAGAAAATTGGGTGGAGGAAGCCAAAGCAAAGTGGAAAAATGATGTTGTGACAAGTAATCTCGTCAAACAATTAAAAAGTGATCCTAGTAGTTCAGATAAGTTTTTTTGGAAGGGAGATACTCTTTGGTATAAAGAACGTTTGTATCTATGCAAGAATTCCACTCTTAAACGCAAGATTCTCACAAAGTTGCATGAGTCTCCAGTGGGTGGTCATTCAGGATTCTTGAAGACATATCATCAAGTCAAGAAAGACTTTTTTTGGGAAGAGCTAAAGGGTGATGTTCAAAAATTTGTGGTTGAATGTTTGGTTTGTCAAAGGCATAAATGGGAGACAATTAAGACACCAGGTCTCTTGCAACCCTTATCTATTCCTAGCCAGCGTTGGGAAGAGGTATCCATGGACTTCATCACAGGGATTCCCAAATCTAAAGGTCATAATTTCATCATGGTGGTAGTTGATCGCCTCACTAAATATGCACATTTCATTGCATTATCACATCCTTTTACAACAAGTGCAGTGGAAAAATATTTTTTGGAGAATATCCAAAATCTACATGGTACACCTAAGGTTATTGTTAGTGATCGTGATACTATCTTCACTATTCACTTTTGGAAAGATTTATTCTCATGTTTGGGTACTCAATTGGCTCATAGCTCTTCATACCACCCTCAATCAGATGGGAAAACTAAGGTTTTTAATAAGTGTTTGGAAGGATATCTACGTTGTTTCACTTCAGAGAAACAATCTCAGTGGGTAGATTGGCTACCAGTTCCAGAATGGTGGTGTAACACTTCTTTTCATAGCTCATCAAAAATGTCTCCATTTTTGGCACTTTATGGATATCATCCTCCTTCCATCACATCATCAATAAAGTTGTCCCCAAGAGTTCAGGTAGTAGAAGACCACTTGCTTCATCAACAACAAGTACTTTCAGGACTCAAGGAGAATTTAGCCATGGCACAAAGTCGAATGAAACAACAGGAAAACCAACATTGTAGTGAAAGAATTTTTGACATTGGGGATTGGGTCTTCTTGAGATTGCAGCCTTATAAGAAAATCTCACTAAAGCAACCAAAAATTAATAATAAGTTGTCTCCAAGGTATTATGGTCCATACCAAATCATGCAAAAGATCAGTAGTGTTGCCTACAAGCTTGAGTTGCCACCAACAACAAAGATACATCCATTTTTTCATGTTTCCTATTTGAAGAAGGTCATTGGGCATAATATTCCCACTCAAACAACACTACCAGAGCTCGATGAAGAAGGAAGAATCATTTTGGAACCAGAGTGCATTCGTCAAACTCACACAAAGAAGCTGAGGAATAGGACTCTCATTGAGTATCTCATCCAATGGAAGAATTTACTAGTTGAAGATGCCACATGGGAGGATGAGGAGTTCATTCAAAAGTATCCAAACTTGATTAGCATTGAGGACAATGCTTCTTTGAAGAAGGGGGGCATGCTATGCCCTTAATATTAGTGTACATCGAAATGAATAGTCAGCTTGTGGCTATCTTAACTCTCTATTAAGTCATATTATCATTAGTATATTGTTATTTAGTTGTTTAGGTCGCCTAATACTTATATAGGTGTGTCTAAGTCGGCCTAGGTGATATCCTAGGCATAAATAGGTATATATAGGAGGTTGTGAGTCTTATTTCATCATCAAGTTGTGAAGTGTGTTCTCATTAGAGATATTTGGAGGTTTTCCCCCTCGAAGCAGCTTGTTATTCTCAATTATTATCAAGTATTTGCAGCATATTTCATATCATATTCTTCTATTGTGCAAGTTATTTCATAACAATCCATAATAAATATATGATCTTTATCCAAATTAGTTGAAATCAATTGATCCTTTAATCATAGAGATGTATCATTCCCAATCCACGTGTTGTTCTTATCATTATCAACACAATCCTTGGGGAATGTATTGTTCTTATCAAATTTTCTAGCATCCTTATTATCAATCAATCAATCCATCAATCGATTTTTCAGCTTGACTTAGAGCATAGTCCTTGTTTGTTTTTGGTTTGTTGTACATGCTTGCTTATTTCTTGTGTGTATTTTCATTTTTTAAATTTATCATAGTCTTTGCATCCTATTACCCCAAGGGTATCATGGTATTCTATATCATATTATTATAAGGTATATGTTTGCACTTGACATTTTCCATCTATCATTTTCCTCGGGATCTTCTTATCCTTCATCCTCTATTCCTCTCATCCATTTCAAGAGCACACCTATGTTCTTTGAACCCGCATGTCCTCTAGAGGGAGCATACCACTACCTCTTATCCATCCTTCCTTATCCTCACTAGTAACTGGGGCATCATGCCATTGGTCTTTATCCCTCGTCTACCCACTATGTTTTAATATTCCTCTTTGAAATTATATACTTCTCTTAGTCACAACATCATCTCAAAAAGGGGTAAAATGTAGACACCTAGAATGTGACCTTAATCTAGCCATACTTGACTTCACCTATCCTAATATTTAATTAAATAAATATTTATTATTTATTTAATAAATTTAACCTTTTCCCTTATCCATCACCTCTAATTAAATAAATTTCACATTTACTTAATTAATTTTAGCACTTATCCCCAAATCCTCCAACTAAATTAATTAATTGATTTAGGCTAATTAATTCTCATTACCTTTTCCTTCATTATTTAATTCACCTTTATCCGTTATAATTATCCATTTAATCCTAGTCTTGTTCGCATGGATCACAATCTAAACTTGTCATCATGTGACAAGTCTCCCCTTCACATGTCTAACTAGCTCCTTGTCTAGATTCATTGAACCTAGACACTTCCCAAAATTCAAAATAATTTTTCATCTCATCCACTCATCTCATTTAACCTCATAATCATATCCATCCACATGAGGATGATTCACTAATCATAATCCTAAATCTAGCCCTTATCCCTCATATGAAACTTGTCACATTACTACAAACTTTTATCCAAACCCTAATCCTCAATCAATCCTCGTCATACATCACTCAATCTATATTTTCCCTTGATTTAGAGTCTCATGAAAATTCTATAAATGAGAGGCCTTCCATCCCATTTGCATCAATAGCTTCTTATGCTACTATTATGCTACCCAATTTTTTATTAAACTATCTTGATCATACCATCATGCTACAAAAATCATGAGCAATGACATCCAAGCTATCAACACATCAATATACTAAACTTGATCTTTATGAGGTTTGCATATATTTGGTTTGGTCTTTCTAGGCTAGATTTTATGCATATTTCATTTATATCATTTGCATGCAATACAATGTTAGCTAAATAGTAAGTTCTTGTGTAAAATATTGATTCCACATAGGAACCATGATCAAAATCTTGGTTGTCTAATGGTTCTTAACATATACTTTAGAATAGACTTCATTATCATTGGCTTGGGTAGTTATAGTAGGGTTAAGATGAGTACTTCTTCTAAAAGGAAGATTAATGTTTGGGTATACAATATAAAGCACTCTCAAATTTAGAAATCAAAAATTAGTTGTTAGTACAAAAAATAGTAATTATAGAATTTTTATTTTATTTTTTGAAAGAACTCGTCTACATAGAGGAGTTGTTATAGGAGGCCTCCTAAAATATAGGAGATAGAACTCCTATAAATATGTAATATAATTAAATGAATAAATGAAAGAAAATATAATATTATTTTGTTCGTTAAATCTTCTCATAATGCTCTCATGGTATCACTAATCTGATGCATTCATCAATCCTCAATACTACATCTATGGCATTACTGGTCCCTACAGCAGTAAGCAGAAGTAAACAATCACATCCCTTTATTCCATTTTGTCCTACTATGGAATAGCTATGTGAGCCCATGGCATATGCTGAAAACCTTTTCGAGTGACTTGATCTTGTTGTTTCCACAATCGATTAAGAAAAATATTCCTTAATGGTTGTTCCTACTAACTATTGGTTCTCTTTTAATTAAAAAATCAAATTGGTGTGTGATGCATCAGAGCAATACTTGCAGTGAGAATGGGTCTGTCGTGAGCGATCAAGAATTTACTCGCTAATTGACACCATCTTAAAGATGGGATCATCAGTCAAAATTGAGCCCTCATTAAGACAAAAAAGTGTATCCAAAGGCTGCAAAATTCACATCGTCATATGAAAAGACAATCAATGTTCAGTTAAAACAAGTTGTAGATTAGTTTGTAAGTGCTCCTATTGCTATCGACCCTTTTACCTTGTGTATTTGATAACAAGGTCTTTGTTGAATGGTGTAGTCATTATTTAGGAGTGATCATTCAAATGATGATTTGGGTTATATAATTTTGTAAGAACACATTTTGTGTTATACTCTAAAATTCAAGTTGTATTTCTTTTTGTTTAGAATGGGGTTCATTTTCATGGGTTGCTAATTTTAATCTTTCAAAATATAAGTGTCAAAAAGTAATAAATTTTTTTAAAAAATCTCAATTGTAAATGGATGTACTATTGCTTGTATGTGATGTCCATTTTGAGGGGAGCACTTAAAAATCTAGTATCAAAGCCACATTTTTTAAGTAGCAATCCAACTGGAGGATGAAGGTGTGGAAGGTTGGAGGACATTCAACCTCTTGTTAGTCACTAGAAATGGGGATGCAAAACTATTTTAGTGACAAAAATACTTGTGCAGAAAAGGGCTAAAGACCAAATCAATTTGTAAATGATAGCGATAATTGTCTCGTATTATTTTTCATCAAGGTGGAAATGATATATAATAATAGATACATATGCAACAACAAGAACTTCATTCTCAAACTCTTAATGTTGTGATTGGATGTGTATGTCCCCAATCGCATTTGTTGAGTGTTTGTGATTAGATGTGTGTGTCTCCAATCACAATTATTTGGTGAATGATTGCTTTTTTTGTTCCCAATCATGAAAATTGGTGATTATAATTGTAAGTGTGTTCCTAATCATAATTGTTGTGAGCAAATGTTTATGTGAACTCTTATTCATAACTTTGATTTTGGATAGATGTATTTGTCCCTATCCAAATTTATTGCATGACCTTTGATAAATGTGTTAGTCCCTATCCTTAATTCCATAGGTAGGTGTGTTTGTTCAAATTCTTGGATGAAGTCTAGTAAGGCCATTCCTACTAAAGAAGCCTAGTGAGACTAGTTCGACTATTGTTTTTCATGAGTAAATGTTTATGTCCCTATTGTTACCTTTTTTTTATGAACTGCTAAAAATGGTCATTAAGTATTGTTAGTCCATCTATCCTCGTTTGGAGAAAAATGTAATATGAGGGTGTATACACCTAAAATAAGTCAAGATAATTAATTAATTAATTAAATACTAGTTCTTTAATTAATGACCCCTTTTAATTCATCTACTTATAAATATATTCTCAATTTATTTATATAGTTCACTCTTTTAATTCTTCAATCTAAAATCACATTCTTCTATTTTAATTAAATAAACAAATTCACATAGTTTGTTTTATTTAACTAATAATCTTTTCATTAAATTTAAATTTAAGCACATGTCTACAACACTTTTGCCACATCCTCAAATGTCACATGTATTTAAATATGTCTAATATTTAAATTCCTAATTTGAATTTAGGCACATGTTGGACACTTGGCAATCTCACACACTTTATTCTCTCATACATTTGCCATGTTGCCTTTGGTCAAGGGAACATCCAAGATTCTTCCATCTCCACCATTCATCTCTCATGTTTGAATCTTAACCGTTGATTGTTGTTACATCACAAGATGCTTTCAAAATACTATAAATACAACCCATTGTTACAACATTTATCATCACATCTTTTAGAAAACATATTATGGAGGGATAGCATTGGAGCAATCTAGAGCATTCACAGTTAGAGCATTTAGCATTTAGATTTATTTTATCATTCTAACTTAGAATCATGTCTTAGTTATAGTTGCATTTTAGTTATTATCTTAGCTTTCATACAACATTCTTACCATAACATTTAGCATCATAATCTTAGCATAATCTTTGTTCTATCACAACAACATTAATATCATAGCATCATGGATTTAATCACACAGTTTCATGTAGGAATTAGATTTCTTGGATTATACAACATCTTGTTTCTCAAGTTGTCATTTTAACAATCATAGTGCACACATAAAATCTTAGAGCTAGTATGATTTAATAAATCCTTAAGAATAGAGAACAATTGAATGATTGTAGAGATTTGTTTTGTTTGCATTTGATTAGTTTATGATTCAAATATTTAATATAATACATCTCATTGGTTTTTGTGTGTCTTATTTATTGATTTAATAACCCCCACAAATTCACACACATAAAATGGCACCCACCGTGGGGCTCAACCCCATTTTTAACAATTTTCTAGAAAAAAATTTGTGAACAAGCTAGACATGATGTTTTAGCGTGACCATGAGTTATTTCGGTGTATACGACAAATCTTTCAGCACATCTAGGGTTTGTTACGACGCATATGACAAATCTTTCAGCACATACATGGCTTGTTACGGTGCATACAATATTTATTTCAGCACATCCAACAACTATTTTAGCTTATTCATGGAGTCTTTCAGCGCTTTTAGTCAATAGTTTAGGGCATCTGTTAATTTCTATAGCGCATTGAGTTGTTCTTTTAGCACATGCATGCATTCTTATAGCGCATTGGGTAGTTATTTTAGCACATTGGAATGATATTTTAACGTATTGGATGACTATTCTAGCACATCAGTTAAAATTTGCAAAATCTTAAAAATTTTGAGAACTAATTAGTGTTTTTTGCTTACATGTGGATGATACGCTAGTCAAAGAAAAATTTATGCAACTACTGATGATTTATGCAAGGGCTAGAGTTATTTAATGCTTTCTTTTGATTAAGATAGGCATCTAGCTTAATTAGAAGGTTAATTAAACCCCTTGTCATTCGTGCTTGAAGTGATAGGCCTATGCTCTCCCCTTAATTGGGTGACCAGAATTTAAGACTCACTATTTTATGCTTTATTAACACCTTTAGAAGGGCTGTCGTAGTGGGAAATAGTACTCACCCTACGTGAACAAGTGGGAAAAATTAAAGTCAAGTTTTCGAACCCACTATAAACAAATGTGAATTTGGGGAAAGTACACAATTCGACGATAGTGCGCAATGATAACCATCCAGGTATGTGCAGGATCATGATGGGCCAAAAAGTGGCAATATGATGGGTATGTGGCTGACGACTTTTTTTTACCCAAAATTGATGAAACAAAAAATGTTTTTAAAGGAGATTCTCAGCTTTCCACCAGTATAATTTTTTCCTTATGTTGAATTTAATAAGTAATTATTATTCATTTTCTATTCAAATTATGACTAAAGTCCTGATTGATAGGTTGATTGAAAAATATCTATAGCTTTCAAACAGTATCACATTTTTTGAATCTGAAACATGCATCAAATTCTATTATTCGCATACTATAGGATTAAAAAAAAAATGAATATCATAAAGTTTTGACCAAGTTAAGGTGGTCAAACATACGATTTTATATATTTTTAAAAGTTGTGATAAAAAAATGCATAATTAATTATTTACTTTGAAAAAAATTACAAAAAAAATGCATCACATCGAGACATGAGTCATCTACTTATATCTAAAATCTTATAAAAAATATTATCATTTTATTGTGGTTAGGGTGGTCAAACAAACACCTACTTCTTATTTTTTACTTGAAATTTAAGTACTACTGCATTGAAATTTCAACTTTTCACCAAATAGATTTTTTTTTTTAAACAAACCTAGTAGTTCAGAAACTACATTCAATTTGCTACAAATTCTATTCTTACATATTTTTGAAATAATATAGATAGGTTATTCAAATTTTTAAATCAAGTTTCCTAACTCTGATTTTTCTAAATTTTTTGCCACTTAAGGGCCTATTTTTTTCATGATGATCCTACAAATACCCATCCCCAAAGCCTTTGTTCTAAAGGTTGGGATTTTTCCTAAGGGAGTTTATCATCTGCCTCACTGAACGAAAACCCTTTCTATGAACCATGGTGTAGAAGCCATCTGAGTCAGTTTTTGAATACTTTTTATAACACAGTGCAAGGGGAGGGAAGAATCTACCCCCAAGATACTCACCATATAACCATCAGGGATTACTAGCCAAAAGCAGAGGATTTGGCTTTGGTTAAGACCCGAGAAAGGAAAAAACACAGAAGCCCTCTAGGGGGTGATAGTGTTGTGTGAGTTGACATGGTTTGAAGATGTGGGTTATGGAATTTAAAGTGACCTTTGAGAATAGAAAAGTGCCTGAATTGTCTTCTTTTGTGTTATACCTATGGAAATTGAAAGAATCAGACTAGATTCTTGAATGCACACTCAATGTTTAGTTACTAGGTTTGACACAATTGTTTGAAAACTTGCTGCTATGTTTGAATTCATAATTCAAAAATCATCCATTTGAACACTTGATTCTCACAACTTTACAAACTAGAAACCAAGAAAAACTCAATGTCCATCTAATTGTACCCTAGTAACATTCAGATTCATGGATTAAAAATAGGATAGATTGTTTAAAACATTGAAATTTTCTAGAATAGCGCATTTGTCCTCTGTTCCAACACATCCAACCAATCTTATAGTGCATCTGATCAGTCTTTTAGCACATTCATCCATTGTTCTAGTGCATCTAGTCAATTTTATAGTGCATCTGAGTAGTCTTTTAGCACATTTTTCCTTTGTTCCAATGCATTTAGTCAGTCTTATAGCAAATGTGTAGTCTTATAGTGCATACATTTACTCTTTGAGCGCATATGAATAGTCTTCTAGCACATTTGTGCAGTCTTATAGTGCATCCATCCTCTATTTCAGCACATTCAAGCAGTTTTATAGTGCATTTAGTCAATATACTAGTGCATTCATCCTCTATTCCAGCACATCCAAGTTGTCTTCCAATGCATCGATGCAGTATTTTAGCACATACTAGCTCTATTTTAGTGCATCTAGTAAATGCAAAACCTGAGAGTTAAATTCATCCCCTATTTCACAATTTGAACCAGAATTCAAAATCTTTTTCAGCTTAGAATCATTCCTCAGGTATAATAGAGTCTAAACTTGTCAAAACTGACCTCTACAAGTGGAATTTTTCAAATTAAACCAAGATCTAATAGCTCAAAGTGCCTAAATAATCAAACTTATCACACCCTTGATTGTTAAGCTAAGTTTCATCATCGATATTTATCATTCTTTCATCACGAAAAAAAATTGTATAATCAAATCAAACTTGGTCTCATCAATAGCATTTTTCATTCTATTCAACTTAGTTTCCATCCTTGGCACTCTTCCAAATAAAGATAAAAGTTTAGTCAAAGTGTAACACTTGCATGCCCATTCAAACAAGATTACAAAAGCAAAAACTCAAGGGAAAAGAACTTAACATTGGAACTCAAAACATTGAAACTCAAAACATTGAAATTCCAAACATTGAAATTCAAAACACCATGCTTGAACTTGAAGAAAATCCTTTCCATGGAAGCCACAACACTGAAGGTGACGAAATAACTGAGGAAGACATCCAAAATGCGGAACAAGATCAAAATTTCCACAAGTTCTTAGAAAAGATTTTTGAAAGAAATGGGGAAAAATACTTACTAATGCTAGCTACACAAGGTGTCAAATTGTCTGATGAATTTAATGTTAATCAATTAAAAGCACTTCCTAAAAAGCCTAAAAATGATTTAGAACAAGTGGTTTCCCTAACTCATCAAATGAAAAACCTCCAACAAAAAATGCTTGACATGCAAAGGGGAACCTCAAAACGATACTTGTTACAAGACATTTGTCCATACCCTTTGGATCAAAATATTAGCATGATTCCTTTTCCCAAACATAGTGAATTCCCAAAGTATGAAAAATACAATGGTAAAACCAACCTGATAGATCATGTGAGGGAATTTAGAACCATGAGTCTTTAGTTTTCACATGAAGAAACTTACTTGATGAGACTGTTCCCACGCAGCCTAGGTGGACAATGCCTTGAATGGTTCTCAAAACTTGCACCACCAATCAAAACCTTTGAAGAGTTGGTTAACAAATTCATCACTCAATATTCTTACAACATTTAACATGAAATAACAATGAAAGACCTTTGCAATACCAAATAGAAAAAGGGGGAATCATTCCTTGTATTTTTGCAAAGGTGAAGGATGTTTGCAAGATATTCTTGTCTCATACCGAAGAAAGAAAAGATGGAGATTTTTATTGACAATCTAGATGACGAAATGAGTTATAGATTGGAATTACAATGTCCACCTACCTTCGAGAAGTTGATTGAAAATTGGATTAAAATCGAAGAATCCTTCATCAAGAGAGGAGTCACAAAACTTTACAATGAAAACAACTCATCAAACTTCTCCAACAATTACAACAATAGTGATAAACCGAAGTTTTGGAAATGAAACAAGAATGTTGGTAACAATGATGCTTTAGTTGAAACACAAAATGAAAAACCAATATTCAACTTGACAACAACTGCCACCAAAACCAATCAGAAAAACAATCCACCCAACAACCAAAACAACAGCCAAAATGTCAATCAAACCAACAACCAAGGTAATGTTGAATCAAAACCACCACCATATCAGACATCATCAAATCAAAGAAGGTTGACATCTTTAGGAAAATCATAGGAATCAACATTAAAGGAACTTCTTGCAACCAAAGTTATAACATTACCAGAGCCAAGAAATTGGGAACCACAAGTTAAACCTTCATGGTGGGTGATGCTCATTTTTGTTTTCACAGAAACAAAGGACATAAAACCATTGATTGCATGCAATTGAAACATTTGATACAAGACTTGATTAACAACAAGACCATATTTGTATAAGGACCCCAAACAAACAATGATCATGGAGTGGTCAAGAACCCTCTACCAAAATATGAAAAAGGAAAATCTTCTTCATCAAACACCAAAGGCAAAAACATGAACTACATTTATGACACCACCATTCTTCATATCGAAGTGGTTGATGATCAAACCCATCACAAGCAAGATCTTGTTGCAACTAATAACTCAATAAATGATAGCACCATTGAACATGAACAAAACATCATTGCAATTGAAACTCAACACCGCGATGTCAACACCGCCTCACATCAAATCAATGACATTGTGCCAATCAAGTTGATCACAAATGTCGCTGCAAATGACAATCAAATTAATGTCATCAAAATTAGAAAAGAACAAGACAATTCACCAGTCAATGCACTCACAAGAGGACAAGACAAGGTAACATTAAAAGGAACTACCCCTTCCACGTCCAACGAAATTGTTGTCCTTACAAAAAAATATAACATAATTGATTAGTTACAAAAAATACCCGCTCAAATATCCATATTAGAGCTTTTCAATATTTCACCAACGCATAAGGAAATCCTAGAACAAGCTCTCATAGCCACCACAATACCAAACAACTTGGAATTTTTCCAATTTCAAGCTATGGTGGGACACTTGACTACACCTCATTGCCTATCATTTTTTGAACATGATGATGTATCAATCACCCATCCACGTAGCACTGCCCTTCACATTGAGGTCTTAATCCACAAACACTACATCAAACGTGTTCTAATAGATGCAGGAGCTAGCTTAAATATCTGCACTCTAAAACTTGTCTATGCACTTGGATATTCAGAAAACATTATTGATCCTAGAAGGAAAATCACTATTAAAGCCTATGATGACAAGGAGAGATCTTCCCAAGGGTTGATTGTGCTACCAATTCAAGTGGGAGCATTGTAAAAGACATAATCTACCAAGTGTTGGACAAGGAGTTAACATACAACATACTCTTAGGACATCCTTGGATTCATCAGATGTAAGCATTTCCCTCAACGTATCATCAGTGTTTGAAATTTCCTTTCAACGAGCAAGAAATCACTATTGCAACTGATTCCAACAACCCCCAATATTGCAACACACTCAAAACAACCCAAGATACTTTTTTTCCACACAACAGGGAAGCTTCAACGCCTAGTTCATCAAACAATGAAAGACAACTGAATTACATGTCAAAGTGGGTTGAGAAAAAGGACCAGTCAAAAGATAAGGGTATTAGTGAATCTTCTATTCCATCCAATCAGGAAAGTCAACTCACTGAACATTGTCTAAACAGGTTGAAAAGATACAATTGAAAGATAAAGGCATGGGGGAATACTCATTTGAGCAATGATTGCGTTTGTCACAACTTTCATCTTCTCCTAAATCATATGGACAACCATCAACATAAGGACAACAATCATCACCAACCACACTTTTTTATGGCACCTTTGTAAAAGAAGGAACGTTAGTGGATGAATCAGAAGACAAGGAGGTTTTAAACTGGTTATACAAAGATGATGAAGTATCATAAGCATCCACTTCAAAAGTACAAATACAACAATATGGCAAAGGGAAGACAATCTTGGAAATGATGGGGTATGAGTGAAAAGTTCCCGTTGGTAAAAGAAAAGAGGGCATCATAGAACCAATTCATCCCATTATAATGAATTCAAAGGACAAAACATGACTAGGATACAGAGAAGGATCCAAAGAAGAAACCAAACAACAGGTTGTTGAGAGAATCCTTCAATTGAGAGATGGTTCCAAAAAAAATTCCAATGAATATGAATGGGATTCTCTCTCTAAAGAATTTGGTCATGATAAGGAAATTGATGTAATACAAAAGTATACACCAACACATCTGGAGGGATAGAGCTTGATTTATACACCACTTCAAATTGGATCACTGCATATCGATGACTCAAGTGAAGACGATCAGACTTCGAGCGAGATAGATACTTTGAAAGAGAGTAACGTCATGGACCCTGATATTGCTATCGGACAATCTAACGACATTGCCATCATGACACAAGTACCCCTTTTGACCTTAGCCAATATGGCCATTCCTTGTCGTTGATACATCCTGAACTGATTGACTGGGACCAAAATGACTTGCTTAACATACCTATCTTTCCAAACGATGATGCCAATGCAAAATTCCTTTCTTTTGATACTCCTGAAACATGTTCCATGAGTGAATCTCATAATGAAGCTTCAAACAAGGGGAGTTCCAAATCTCTCAGCTTCAAAACAATGAATATCAAAAATAGATCTAATGGTTAAAACCATTCAATGGCAGCATTAGATCAAGAAAAAGTAAAAATAAAGAGTGCATCTCATGGTGAAAACCTCTCTAAGGTACCAAAATATGGGAGATTTGACATGCTTCATGAGTATTATCATGAGAGGTCTTTAGTGTTGATTGAACCTACACAATCCATCAACGTTGGTACAACTGAAACAATCAAGACTTTACATCTAGTAGCATCCATGATAGTGGAAGAAAAACCAAACTTCACTAAGTTCTTTGAAGAGAGGCAAATCAATTTTGTGTGGTTCTATGCTGACATGCCAGGTTTAGATCCATAGCTCATCATGCATCATTTTTCACTACCATCTAGAGTAAAACCAGTGAAACAAAAGTTGAGGAAAATGCATCCACACATCACCCTCTTAGTGAAAGTTGAATTCTAGAAGCTCCTAGATGTGGTATTTATCATACCTATTGACTATGTTGAGTGGATATCAAACATTGTGCTAGTTTCAAAACTAGATAAAAGCATCAGAATATGCACGGATTTCAAAGATCTCAACAAGGCTTGCCCAA
This sequence comes from Sequoia sempervirens, assembly GCA_007258455.2. Taxonomy (NCBI): domain Eukaryota; kingdom Viridiplantae; phylum Streptophyta; class Pinopsida; order Cupressales; family Cupressaceae; genus Sequoia; species Sequoia sempervirens. Next base: position 348,351,015 of record VDFB02058242.1, on the reverse strand, counting down.
AAGATGATTTCCCTCTACCTAACATTGACATCATTGTAGACTTGACAATAAGACATGAAATTCTCTCACTTATGGATGGCTTTTCTGGTTACAATCAGATAAAGATAGCACCCAAAGATCAAGATAAGACAACCTTCACATATCCTTGGGGAAATTTCTACTAGAATGTAATGCCTTTTGGGTTGAAAAATTCTAGAGCCACATATCAAAGATAAATGACCACCATCTTCCATGACATGATGCACACTTTTATGGAAGACTGTGTAGATGACTTATTGGAAAAAGCATTCACTAGAGAGAGACATCTGGAAATTTTAGAGAAGATCTTCACTAGACTAGAGAAATTCAATGTGAGGTTAAATCCCAAGAAATGTGTATTCGGTGTGACATCAACTAAACTTTTGGGATACATTATATCAGCTAAAGGCATCAAAGTCGATCCTGCGAAGGTCAAAGCCACTATGGAGATGCCTCCTAAAAATATTAGCTAGCTCATATCTTTACAGGGATGATTCCAGTCTATCAGGAGGTTCATCGCATAATTGGCTCATAAAACTGATCCTTTCAATCATTTGTTACAAAAGAATATCTCTTTCAAATGGGATGAGAAATGTGAAGCCGCTTTCAATCATCTCAAACAATATCTGATGTCACCACCTATACTGGTACCATCAACCAAAGGAAAACCATTGCTACTCTATATTGCAACTGTAGACATCCAAATTTGACCACTCCCATATGGTCAAATATATCTCCTTTATTCGTCTATTTCATCGATATTAGTTAAATAATTTATTTAATTAATATTTCCCCTTTCCCTAAGGTTTCTAAAGTATTTAATTTAATAATTAAATACTTTACTTTTCATCCTTCTTCTCTAAATTAAATAAATATATCAATTTATTTAATATAGTCATTTAGCCTTTTGAATTTAAATCAATTTTAAATTCCCTCTTTTCTCTCTCCTTGTCACGTCCTCCATAATCCTCTTCTAATCTAGATTAGTTTAATTAATCCATGATTAGGATGTGCACACCATTAATCGAGGTATATGTATTGTCACACTTCTTGGTAGTGGGGAAGGGAGGGAGAAAAATTGTACTAGGTCCTTCTGATAGAGAACCTTTCCCAATTAATTATTTTACAATTTACTTCCAGAAGATTTTCTACTCCCTTTTTCAAACTATGGGGTATGATCCAATTTTTAGCATGCTAATTACACCCATGTACATGGCTACAAATATACAACATCCCACTCTCAACACCTCTTATAATTTTTCTACTTATTTTTTTGAGGAGATACATAAGGCTCTAGAATAGCTTTGAAGAATGGTGAGACAAGAGTGATTTTCTGGTGGCACTCCTTGTTCATGCACATGCTCTTGTACAAGGGTGTTGATTTCTTTGGCAGTGACATCTAGTTGAAGAGATAGGTGAATGGTATTGATATGCATATCCAAACATGGACCCCTCTTTTGGATATACATGAGCAAAAATCTAGTTTTTTGGTCTTTTCCAACATTTTTTCTTTTGAATTGATGAGAGTTTTGGTACCCAATATGCCAAGAATTCCAATTGAATTACATGACTTCCTTAGACCTAAGGAGAGGAGGACCAATCTAGGGATTGACCATAACTAGGGAGATGTAATTCCCTATCAATATTGCATAATCCTCCATGTATATGGAATAGGGAAAACACCTCATGTGCTTCCCAAAGATGTACCACTAAGGTTTGGCTTTCTTGAGGTCATGTGGTAACTTGGAGATGTTGAAGAAAAGCATTTGGTTAACATGAGGAAAGAAACTTTCTTTCTTGCTTACATTGTATTTTCATACTTTCTCATGACAACTAGAGGATGGAAGAATATTATTGACAAAATTAAGCATTTTGGAATGAAATGGAATGCCCATAGGAATCATGACCCTGAAGGTTTTATGGTATGGCTGAAAGAAAGGGTAAAGGGAGGGAGATTTGTTCATAAATTCTCTTTCCCTGAGGATGTTATCAGAAACATTTTTAATTTTTAAATACAAGAATATATAAACATGAAGTGGATTATTTTCAATAAATTAGAGAGAGAAAAGCAAGTAAAAGATCCTTAATTCAAGGCTATCTCTGATATAAAGAATGAGATATTGAGAGTGGAAGTATTTTTTTAGAATTTTGATAATGTTGTTGGAAAATTGAAGGAGGAAAATGTGATCCAAGACAAAGGAAAGGCTATTGTTACTGAAGAAAAAGATAAGGGGAAATCCCTTTATGTTTTAAGGAAGGAAAACATACCAGCCACCAAAGAAGGTGCATATGCTTGCTAAGAGGAAGAGCACTGTGAAGAAGCAGCTAACAATTGTCACCCCTACCCAATCATATGGATCAAGGGAATCTTCTCCTCAACCACAACTACCACCACCTTCACCACCACATCCATCCATCCCACAAATCATTGAACTTGATTCACCACCTAGAGGACCATCTCTACCAAAAGAGCCACCAATAAAGAAACAAAAGGTGGGATCAAATGGCCTTGAGGATTACTCCATAAATGATTTTGATGAAGAGAATTTGGTCACTAAAGATGAAATGAGTCAAGGTATGCCATCTCCCTCAAGATACATAGTGCCACAAATTCTAAGGCTCAGATTGAGTAAAGTCAACTTAAGTGCGATAAAAATTGTTGATGATGTCAATACTAGAGGCATGTAAGAAGTTTATGAATGATGATTCTTTTGTAAGAACACAAGATTTTCAAGAATATTTCTAAAGAGCCAAAAAATATGAGTATGTTGAAAGTGTAGATAGGAAGATCGTTGTAAATATTGAATTTCCAAGAGAAGTTATAGAGGCTAAAGCTCATGAGGAAATGAGGGCTAAGTATTAGGATATAACAACATCTGAGGGAAGAGAGTTGGTTAGAAAAATTGGTGTCATCTTATTTATAGAATGGGATCTTTCCTAAAATATTTCTTTTGATACAGTGAGGAGGCATGATGCCCCTATTTTTATGACTGAGGAAGAGGTGACATTAGCTCTGTAGGGGTCAAAATTTAGTGCTCAATGGAATACATTGGCTATTTGGGCCCTAGCCCCCAAAAATAAGAAGCCACAGGTTGCAAAGCTAGCTAAAGGTTTTAGAGGAGGATTGGTAATTAAAAGACCATTTGATACAACTAACTAGAGCTAGCTACATTATTTGTGAATGTAGCTCAATTCACAAAAATCCATAGTGGAATCCCTAATAGATAAAAGACAAATTCATGAAAAAGTACAACTAGCACTTGCACCAATGAGGTGCAATGCTTACGCCGATAGGCTGATTGTAAGATCTATACATACTCTCGTCAAGGCCTAAATCTAAAGACCGTATACTTGTTAAGGAAACTTCTATATCATCTCTTTCGTTGAACACCCTCCTAAACAACCGCTTTATGATCACCCTCGAATCAGCCTTGGAAACCCCCACATCTAACAAACCAGCTAGGACACGGGATTAAATGTTAGAGTCCAACCGATATCCCTCCACACCCACCATAAAACCTTTACTAGTGAGGCATTTTACTATTGCAAAGGTGAGATAATCCAGGTGTTGAATTATCCGACACAGCCAGAGAGAAGTCATTGAGAAAATATATATCTCTCTCACTCATATACACACAATCCCTCTTTCTCATTCTCTAGCTATATCTCTATCTCTCTATCTTTTTGCCTATGTATACCTCTTTCTATTACTTATCTCTATCACCTTCTTTCTCTCTCACTCTTTCCCCCTCTATCTCTATCTCCCTATCTCCTCCCCCCTCTCTATCTATATCTCATTATGTCTACCTCTCTCTCTCACTCATCTCTCTATATCTCTCTTTATCTATATCCCTTTCCCTCTCCCCCTTCTCTCTCTATCTTATTCATTCCATCTCTCCCTCCATCTCTTCTACTTTGTATCTTTATCTTTATCTCTCACTCAATCTCCTTCTCACTCATCTCTCTGTCTCTTTCTATCCATATCCTTGCCTATGTATATCTCCCTATCTCTTTATCTCTTTTCCTATCCCTCTCTATCTCTCTATATCACCCTTTATCTATATCTCTCCCTCTCCCTCTCCCTTTGTCCCCCTCTTCTTCTATCTCCCTCTCTACATATATCTCCCTCTTCCCCACCTCTCTCTCCCTCCCTCTATCTCTCTCCCATCTCTCCTTCTCTTGCTCCCTCCCTATCCCCCTATCCATCTTTATATCTCAACCTCTCTCTCCCTTTATCTTATCTCTATATCTGTTTCTTTCTCTTCCCATTTATCTATCTCTCCCTCTCCCTCTCTCTATCTCCCCCTATTTCTATCTCCCTCTCCATCTCTATTTTCCTTTCTCTACTTCTCTCTATTTTTCTCTCTTTTTCTCTTTTTCTCTTTTTCTCTTTTTCTCTCTCCCTCTCTCCCTCTCTCTATATCTCCTTATATCTCTATCTTTATATCACTCTATCTTGCCATATCTCTCTCTATATCTCTATCTCTCCCTCTTCCTCTTCTTCTTTATCTCATTACCTCTTCCTTTCTATTCATCCCTCTCCATCTCTCCCCTTTATCTCCCTATATCTCTATCTTTATTTCTCCCTCTATCTCCCTCTATATCTAATCTATTTGTCTCTCTTGTCCTCTCTCATTCTATATTCATCTCTACCTCTATCTATTTGTCTCTCTTCCTCTCTCACTCTATATTCCTCTCTTCCCCTCCATCTCTAGAAATGTCTCCCTCTCTCTACCCATCCATCTCTCTCCCTATCTCTTCCCCTCCCTCTTCATATACCTTCATTGTCTTCTTGATTGAAAGATTTTCTTTCACTCATTTTTAGAGACCTTTGTTGCACAACAATATCATTTTATGAATGGCCAACCAATTGAACTCATGTAATACACAAATTTTAAAAAAATCCCTAATTGACATTCCACACCTCTTCGGCGTACCCATTGCACACCAAGGTGCAATCGCTAATATTTATAAATACAAAACTCAAAAAATTTAAAAATCCTTTAAAAAACTCAATTACCCCTTTTTTTAGTCATATATGGATTCGTGCTTATCAAGACTCGTAATACTTTAGATAACTATTTACATTTAAATGTATGAAATTTGGAAAGTTATTATTTTATTATTTTAGTAGGTAATCAATATAGTTTAGTTTTTAATATTAATATTATAATTTAAAAATGTATAATTTTTATTTAGAATTTGTTTATTAAAAAGATGTTAAATTATTTTATTAGGTAATTGATATAGTTTAGTTTTTAATATTAATATTATATTTTTAAAATGTATAATTTTTATTTAGAATTTGTTTATAAAAAATATGTTAAAAAATAAAAATTAAGTAATTTTTAATATTTATATTTTACATTAATGAATGTTTAGAATTCATATATTCATTGATTTTTATTTTTAAATGATTAAAAAAATTAAATTAAAAAATAATAAAAAATCTTTTCAAATTTTTTAAAGATAAATAATTTTTAATAATTTTTGTATATTTATATTTTTTATCTATTTTTTTTTTCTACCTACTAATCCCAAAGGGCATAGCCAGATATTAATAACTCTAACCTAATGCTAATTCTAATTCTAATACTAATTTTAAGTAATGTGATTAAGTGGCAAACAATTGAATATTACATAAAATATCATTTACATTTCTAAAGATTTGGAGACAAAAAAGGGACCCTTCTTTCCTCCAAACCATACACATCAATGCTTTTGTAATGATTACATTATTATTATTAATATAATTATCAATTAAAATTTAAAAACTTTTAATGATTTGCAACCATGCAAAACAACCACAGTTGCCTTCACTCATAAACTTAACTCATTTTCTCAAATTAATTTCGGTCTCAATATTGGAAAATATTAAACCAATTAAACACCTAGTAAGGTGTACCAATTAATTTTTCGATTGAAAGCTACTCATTATTCTATAGAAAAATATATATTTTGTAAATTAGTATTCTAATCTTGCTATTCATCTTACCATTTTCAAATCGTTTAAAATTACATATGGTCATTAGTCTCGGATCTTGTAAAATTGAATGTCCCAAAATAGATAATTTTCAAATTGAAATTTACTGGTTATTCTATCATAAATTATATAAAATCTAGATTAGATCTGGACGTTGTTCTAGACATATGTAATATTTAAAACCTCCAGCATCGTACAAGACTGACCATCGATGGTCGCCGGCGCTCTTGACAATAAACACTGTGGAGGAATTATTAAGGATAATATATCTGACAATGACGAAGGAAAAGATTGTGAGTAGCTCACACGCAACGCAGGATCTGTTCATTAAATGAAATATTTAGCCGATATTCATGGGGTTCCCGCCCACAGATTCCTCCTACGTTTTCTCCCCGGGCATAGTAATTAGCCAATGGCACCACCGAGGTTTCCGGCGTCAGACTGCTGGAAATTCTGGTGGGGTTCCCCCACATAAAAAAGCCTATCGGCTAATGATATGGTGGTTGAGTACAATAAGGGACAACAATATATTGTTGAGATGTAATTGGAGATTGCATTGTTAAAAGAAAATTTTCAATCAATGCATTCCCAAGGCCCTTCACAAGTATAAATTCTTCCTCCTTCATCTCCATTAGAGAAAAAACCTTCTTCTCCTACATGTTCACCTCTTCCAACTTCAATAGAGGTTGTACCTCCTAGTCCTATTGATGTGCCCATTGCATAGTTACCTCTAAGTACATCAATTGCACCTCCCACAAAGGAAGTTACTAAGGAAGATTTAATATAGAAACTCAAAAATTATGAGAAGAAATTCCAACACTTTGACCAATCAATTTATGAGAATAATACGAAGATTGTGGCAGTGGCGTTGGAGCATTTAAATAAAAATATTGAAAGCTAAATATTATTCATTCAAATTATTCTTCCATGTTTGATGAAATAATGAATTTTGAGATAAATAAGTTGTCATCCCATTGATGGAAAAATGGAACCCAAAATTCTAGGATTTGAGATACATGGCTATTGGATCAAAGCATGATGCTAATAAACCACCCAACATTGTCCTGTTGTGCATGTTTTGCACACTCGCCCCGCCATAGGTAGGGACCCCCTTTTTTCTCTCCTGACAGGCTGCTTTGCTCCTGTCTTGTTTTGTGTGCCCCATTTTCAAGCCCAAATTGGTCATGTGCCTTCAAACGATCAAATCCCCTACCCAAATTCACCTACTTGGGGTATTCAAATCTACGAAGAAATAAAGTCCCCCATCCCCTTTCTGCCTTTTGTCTTGCTTTGGCTGTTTCGGAAACATCTGTGGACCCCTGTCAGTCCCATTTCCACATTTTTGGATTTGGGGTCACCCTTTTTTGGATCTGGGATGTGTTTAAGTGCATAAATGAACTGCCAAGGTTTTGTCAACGTTCTGTTAAGTTTCAATGGTTTCGGAACTTTCCCTCCGGAATTCCCTTCCCCCTTGGCTGTTTGAAAACATCTGTGGACCCCCGTCGCTCCCGTTTCCTCATTTTTGACTTTGGGATCACCCTTTTTTGGATCTGGGATGTGTTTGATGTGCTTAAATGAACTACCAAGGTTTCGTCAATTTTGGTTAAGTTTCGGTGGTTTCGGAGCTTCGTCCCCCTTTGGCCGTTTTGAAACTTCCGGCGGCCACCTCCCTTCCGGCCTCCGTGGCTGTTTCTAGGGCTCCACCACTCTGTGGCCATTTTGGAACTTCCGGCAGCCACGTCCCTTACGGCCTTCGGAGCCTAGCCCCTTCGTGGCTATTTTCGGGGCTCCGCCTCTCCGTGGCCGTTTTGGAACTTCCAGCGGCCACCTCCCTTCCAACCTTCAAAACCCGGGTCCTCTGTGGTTGTTTCTGGGATTTCGTTCCTCTTTGGCCATTTGAAACATCCGACGGCCATCTCCTTCCCGCCCTTCGGAACCCGGGCCCTCCATGGCCATTTTCAGGAGCCTGTCTCCTTCCCGACTGTTTTGAACATCTGGGAGCCTACCTCCTTACTGGCTTTTTTGAACATCCAGGAGCCTCCCTTCTTCTTGGTTGTTTTTAACATCTGGGAGCCTACCTCCTTCCTAGCTGTTTTGAACATCCGAGAGCCCGCCTCCTTCCCGGCTATTTTGAACAACCAGGAGCCCACCTTCTTCCCGGCTATTCTGGCTTTCGTCCACTGTCTGCCTTCTGGTTTTCTTCCGCCGTCTTTCTGCCCTCTAGCGCTCGCACCCTTGAAGCACGCATTAATCTTTATGGTCCAAATGAGCTCCAAATATGAATATCAAGATATTTTGATGATGCATGGATAGATCTAACAGGGAATTTGTAGGTTTGACTAACATTTTCCTTAACTCATGCATAAATGCACTTACGACACTTTGTGTTTGCAGGAGTCAAGAAGCCTTTCGTAGGTCTATCGAAGAGGCCCATTGAGGGAGGAAGAATTTACAACCATGGCAGCCAAGGCATTCAAGGAGCTGATCCAGGAACATTTGAGTAGCAAGGATGGACCAAGATTGGAGGAAATATTGATGTCTAGTTGGTGCAGATTTCATAATGTACCCCACTCTGAATTCACTTGCTCATCATGCACAAATGTCATCGCCCAAGTTAAGGATCATGTGAACAAGTTGGAGCAGTCATCTCCTAGTAAAGGGGACTCATGCCATGAGGTGGGAAAGTTGTTGGCATCTCAAGGACAACACACCACAAATGAATCAAGAAATCTGACACAGGCTAGTGCTAGGACAATAGACATAGAGGATAAGATCCAAAAGGAAGAGGATAATTTCCTTAGGAAAACAAGATTCCTTGATGAACAATCAGCTAGAAATAGATCAGAAATTTGTTCCTACGTTGAAGAAAAGCAGTTCCCTACTCTAGAAGATGGATTGGCAGTCGAAGATGAATCAAAAGAGTTTGCAGCAGTGTATGCTGGGGCAGCAAACGAAGATGTTCAAAATCAGAAAGAGGAAAAGGTTTACAACCTTGGGACAATAGAGAATGATGGAAAAGAAATAAGCGAGATTATATTAAAGGACCTCTCCTTCATGAATGAAAATGATCAAGCATCTGAAAATGCAGATTTGGAGGAGCGGGAACAACCACTTGCCACAGCTGTCTACTATTCACCTTCCTTCCCAAATGATGATGAGGACGCACTGGTGGAAAGATATGACCAGCTCATCTCAATATTAGCAAAGGATTGGTCAGAGCTAAAATACCAAGTGGATTTGGAAGTTCTACTATTGCCAAATTGGTGCAGACTTCATGATTCATCACATTCGGAGTTCACATGTGAACTAGGCCAAGAAGCCATCAAGCAAGTCAAAGAACAAGCAAGCCAGCCAAGTGCCCGACCTCCTCTACTTGCTGCTCAGATCGAAGTAGAAGACCAAGAGCCTAAACCGAGTGATGGACCAGCTGAAGGCGGATCTCAGGAGGATGTTGGGGCAGCAATAGAAGGACAACAATATAGTCTCGGACTACCAAGCGATGAAGTAGATAGAGCGGGAATGTTGTCCAACAGTCACCAAGAAGTTCTTCCTCTTGAAGAGTAGTTGTGTACCTTGGATGATGGGATTTTTGGTGAGTCTTCGGAGGGAAATTGTGTAGTAGAATTTGGTCCCCTTAATGAGGTGCCATCAATTGACGACTTCTTTCCATTGGGAGCTGCACTACGAAGGTATGCTCATGTTGAGGAAGAGCACGTCCCAGAAGACGGTAGTGATGAATACACACTCCTTGAGCCCTTGAAGAATGATGCACTAGAGTTTCCAGATTGGGAGAGGAGCTCCTTCTCCATTTATAGTGATAGTTACCAAGAGGAAACAAGTGGGTGCCATGAGGAGATACATGAACAACAAAAGGAAGAAGATAAAGGTGGAGGTGTTTCGATGGCTACCAACAAATATGATGAGCTTGGTCAACTGCGTGTTGTAACTGAGGGTCCTTCTGCCTCAATCCTTATAGATTTTCCTTCACAACCAGAGAGCTGCAATGAGACAGATTCATGCATGTCATCATCCCATGACATTGAAGGTCACAAAAATTAGGTAGACACTTAGGAAGGGAAATGGGACAGCATGCTACCTTTTGAAGACGACCATCAAAAGGGCACCAAGATTACAGATGATCGACAAGGCGAGGTTTTCCTCCTTCAAGAACAACCAATTGGGACTGTGGATCTTGCTCACAGCTTGTAAGAGCTATTTGCTGCCCTGTCCTCCCAGCCTTATGCACGCTTAATGTTCAAAGTGCTGCACCCTCCACCGCGCCCACCCGAAGCTACCAAGGCAACAACCAAGGATATTGTGCTTGCTCTCGACTGTCCAACGCTGCCACCTCTGTGTGATGACATTCAGGTTTTATCCTTCCTTGCCCCTATCATTTCTCATAACTACACTTATTATTTTGATTATGGGAATAAGGGAAAACGAACATGTTTATGGATTAACCATGGGTTTGGCGAGCCTCCTCAATTGCTGATTTTTCATGATGACGTGATTGAAATTGAGTGTTGCAACATTGAATTTCCTTTTTCAGAATATAAAGACAAGTTTGCATGGTTAAGAACAATAACGATTGCCTATTTGCTCATGCATGCATTACGAAATCCAATGAATGTTAATGTTGGTTTGTCGTGCCTAAACATAGTGCTCTGTAAATATCTTTGTACATAGCTCATTTTTTAGTAGTATAGGTTTCTTGTAAATACTCTGCTTTCTTGCTCTCCTTAGGTTAGTTGGTTTGTGTAGGTTGCTTGCTTCATTTGTTTTTTGTTTGTTTTTGCTTTGTTGCTACTTTGCTCGAGGTCTGTCTACTTTTAACTAGGCACATCTGTGCGTACAACAACCATACTTATCTCCTGGGGTTGTTTTACGTATTTCTTTGTCAAACTCTAATCAAGTCTTCAGAGTGGATGGTGAAGGTGTTTTGTTAGTGTCAAGCGATCTGAGTGTTTAATTCGAAGAGGAAAAGTTGTTGGTTTAGTCTGACTTTGACGTATTCTGAAATCTTATAGCTCTTACACATCTTAAGAATTTGACAGTCATTATAGGGACTTTTGTGAAGTCTAGTTAAGTGAAAAATCTAAAATTCTGCTCCAACGCCACTGTGATTCTCAGCCCTGAGCGCGAGCTTCAATGCTTGCGGGTTGAAATAAAAGAGCTAAAAAGAGAAAAAAAAGAAATAAAAAAAATACTAAAAATTAAAAGAAAGGAAAATTCAACTTTTCAGGGGTATCTGAGCAACTCTACCGGGGCTATGGATGCCCGACCGGTAGTAGAGCAATGTTCGGGAGAATCAAAGCGATAACCTCGTTGGGGCTATGGATGCCTGACTAGTAGCGAGGCAATGTCCTAAATGCTTTTGGAGTTAGAATAAACTACGGAGCTTAACTGAATGGAGCTTGGGTTCCTGTAGCAACTGAAGAATGGGAATTAATGCAATTGCACACACTTGGATTTTCAGCATATTGAAGGTTAGGTTGGCTAATGGTTTTGATCATTTGGTTGGGCGTCTGGTTTGTTTGCACTAGTGTGAAGGTGGAAACCAAAGATTCTGAGTTTGTGATTCCAGTTTGTCATCAAAATGCTCTCAAGCATTTCCCTAGTGAGTCACCATTTGTTGTGCATGTTTTGCACACACGCCCTTCCGTAGGCAGGGACCCCCTTTTTTCTCTCCCGAGAGGCTACTTTGCTCCTGTCTTATTTTGCGTGCCCCATTTTCAAGCCCAAATTGGTCATGTGCCTTCAAATGATCAAATCCCCTACCCAAATTCATCTACTTGGGGTATTCTGCGAAGAAATAAAGTCCCCCATCCCCTTTCTGCCTTTTGTCTTGCTTTGGCTATTTCAGAAACATCCGTGGACCCCTATCGGTCCCGTTTCCACATTTTTGGCTTTGGGGTCACCCTTTTTTGGACCTGGGATGTGTTTGAAGTGCATAAATGAACTACCAAGGTTTTGTCAATATTCCATTAAGTTTCGATGGTTTTGAAGCTTCGTCCCCCTTTTGCCATTTTGGAACTTCCGACAGCCACCTCCCTTTCGGCCTCCGAAGCCCGGCCCCTCCATGGCCGTTTCTGGGGCTCCGCCTCTCCGTGGCTATTTTGGAACTTCTGGCGGCCACCTCCCTTTCGGCCTTTAGAGCCTGGCCCCTCTGTGGCTGTTTCTGAGGCTCTCTCTCTCCATGGCCATTTTGGAAATTCCAACGGCCACCTCCCTTCCAGCCTCTGAAACCCGGGTCCTCTGTGGCTATTTCTGGGAGTCCGTTCCTCTTTGGCCATTTGAAACATCCAGCAGCCATCTCCTTCCCGCCCTTCAGAACCCGGCCCTTCGTGGCCATTTTTGGGAGCCTGTCTCCTTCCCGACTATTTTCAACATCTGGGAGTCTGCCTCTTTCCAGGCTGTTTTGAATATCTAGGAGCCTCCCTTCTTCCTGGCTGTTTTTAACATTCGGGAGCCTGCCTCCTTCCCGACTGTTTTGAACATCCGGGAGCCCGCCTCCTTCCCAGCTGTTTTGAACATCCGGGAGCCCACCTTCTTCCCGACTATTTTGGCTTTTGTCCGCTGTCTGCCTTATGGTTTTCTTTCACCATCTTTCCACCCTCTAGCACTCACACCCTTGAAGCACGCATTAATCTTTATGGTCCAAATGAGCTCCAAATATGAATATCAAGATATTTTGATGATGCATGGATAAATCTAACAGGGAATTTATAGGTTTGACTAACATTTTCCTTAACTCATGTATAAATGCACTTACGACACTTTGTGTTTGCAGGAGTCAAGAATCCTTCCGTAGGTCTATCGAAGAGGCCCATTGAGGGAGTTGTCCTCCACTTTTCTAGATGATGATGATTTCTAAGGAGTTTTCCGCCCAAAATAGGGGCCACCAATCCATTAATGCCAATCATCGACGGACTCATTTGATCAAAGGAAGAACATTGCAAGCACATCAAGCAAAAGACAATTTTCAGACAGTCTCTGCTACAGTGAAAAGGGAAATCAGCTAAATGACAAAATTGCTACAGTAACTGGCACTAGATGACAAAACAGGAAAAAGACAAGGAATGTATTTTAAAATTGCTAGATATTGTGGGGTAGGTGAAACCCTAATGTAATTGAATCTGGGCCATTCGATGTAATTGAATCCTAGCCATTCATTTGGGCTTTGGAAAACTATAAATAGGGCTTGCTCCTCATTTGTAAGAGTTGGAGAATTAATGTAAAGACATTCTGCAACAATAGAAAGCAGCATTGCATGATTTATGGGTGTTCCTTTTGAGTTTGCTCTTTATGTATGCATGGTTCACCTTCCATGTTAGGTTTAGTGTAAATTTCTTGAATGGGAGTGGTGATGGTGTTTGCTATTTCAGTATTTGATGAACTTCCAGCTCATACTTTTTGTGGTTCATTGATGATGAATCACTTTGCAAAGCTTGTCTGAGCCTCTTTCCTTTATTGCTGCAACTTAGTTTGATTGCATGTACATGGTGTGTGTATGCAATTTGAAAATCTATAGTCCTTAGAAGATTGCACTGGTTTTGTGCAACTGTAGGTTTCTCTTGGCCAAGCAAAACCCAGTTTAGGGAGTTTGTCTACTTTAGCAGCCATCATTGTTACTGTCCATTCCTAGCTTAAGATTAGAATAGCTTTCTTAACCCATTTTCTTTTGCTGTTTCTTTTAATCCTTGGTTAAAATAGGACCCAAAGCATCACCATGAAGCTAAATCAGATGAACTTGATGAGTTTCAGCTTGCTTTTTTTAGTGGATAGCCACTGTTCATTCACATTCATCACTTTGAAACTCATTTGCAAACCCAACTTCCATGCTTTGTAACTCATCCGTAAGTCTACCTTGTGATTCCAGCAAATCACATCAAACTACTGAGGTATCTAAGCAATGTCATGATCTGACATCCGAGAGACCTTGGGATAGTTTTCTGCAATCTGATTGTGGAAGATTATCTTTCAAGAGAGGTAGTGCACCTACACATTACCTGTGTTGAGAAGTAGATAAAAAACATATCAACTGAACTGGTGCTAGGAGGGCTTCACACGTTGGGATTACAAAGCTGAAGATTGGAAGTGATTCATTTTATGCCCTCCTCCTAATGCCATCAACAGAACTGGAGCTAGAAGGAGGGCTTGACATGTTGAGGCTATGAAGCTGAAAGTTGGAAGTTGAGAAAGGAACATTCAGGAAGAAATCTGAGATAGGGAGATCTCTTTCAATGCTAAAAATTAGAAAATTTTGAAGGCAAGTAGAAGCTGAGTCAAAATGGAGCAACATGCACAAATTGACATCACTCAGCTGCGTACAAATTTGAACAAGAGGTTGAAGAAGCCATTGCAGCAATTTGCGTTGGCGGATAGATGTCATATCCATTGCACTTGCTGGCATAGTGAATTGGGGTGTCTAACATTCTTGGACAGAATTGAGAAGGTCTTGCAGGGAGAAATTCCCTTTTGGGAAATATATCAGCCTTTAGCCCTTGCAGACTCGGAGGAAGAATTGACAACCATGGAAGCCAAGGCATTCAAGGAGCTGATCCAGGAACATTTGAGTAGCAAGGATGGACCAAGATTGGAGGAAATATTAATGTCTAGTTGGTGCTGATTTCACAATGTACCCCACTCTGAATTCACTTGCTCATCATGCACAAATGTCATCGCCCAAGTTAAGGATCATGTGAACAAGTTGGAGCAGTCATCTCCTAGTAAAGGGGACTCATGCCATGAGGTGGGAAAGATGTTGGAAGCTCGAGGACAACACACCAGAGATGAATCAAGAAATCTGACACAGGCTAGTGCTGGGACAACAAACATAGAGGATCAGATCCAAAAGGAAGAGGATAATTTCCTTAGGACAACAATCTTCCTTCATGAACAATCAGCTAGAAACAGGTCAGAAATTTGTTCCTCCGCTGAAGAAAAGCAGTTCCCTACTCTAGAAGATGGATTGGCAGTCGAAGATGAATCAAAAGAGTTTGCAGCAGTGTATGCTGGGGCAACAAATGAAGATGTTCAAAATCAGAAAGAGGAAAAGGTTGACAGCCTTGGGACAATAGAGAATGATGGAAAAGAAATAAGCGAGATTATATTAAAGGACCTCTCCTTCATGAATGAAAATGATCAAGCATCTGAAAATGCAGATTTGGAGGAGAGGGAACAACCACTTGCCACAACTGTCTACTATTCACCTTCCTTCCCAAATGATGATTAGGACTCACTGGTGGAAAGATATGACCAGCTCATCTCAATATTAGCAAAGGATTGGTCAGAGCTAAAATACCAAGTGGATTTGGAAGTTCTACTATTGCCAAATTGGTGCAGACTTCATGATTCATCACATTCGGAGTTCACATGTGAACTAGGCTAAGAAGCCATCAAGCAAGTCAAAGAACAAGCAAGCTAGTCAAGTGTCCGACCTCCTCTACTTGCTGCTCAGATCGAAGTAGAAGACCAAGAGCCTGAACCGAGTGATGGACCAGCTGAAGGCGGATCTCAAGAGGATGTTGGGGCAGCAATAGAAGGACAACAATATAGTCTCAGACTACCGAGTGATGAAGTAGATCAATCGTGAATGTTGTCCAACAGTCACCAAGAAGTTCTTGCTCTTGAAGAGTAGTTGTGTACCATGGATGATGGGATTTTTGGTGAGTCTTCAGAGGGAAATTGTGCAGTAGACTTTGGTCCCCTAAATGAGGTGCCATCGATTGATGACTTCTTTCCATTGGGAGTTGCACTACGGAGGTATGCTCATGTCGAGGAAGAGCACGTCCCAAAAGACGGTAGTGATGAATACATACTCCTTGAGCACTTGAACAATGATGCACTAGAGTTTCCAGATTGGGGGAGGAGCTCCTTCTCCATTTATAGTGATAGTAACCAAGAGGAAACAAGTGGGCACCATGAGGAGATACATGAACAACAAAAAGAAGAAGATAAAGGTGGAGGTGTTTCGATGGCTGCCAACAAATATGACGAGCTTGGTCAACCACATGTTGTAACTGAGGGTCCTTCTGCCTCAATCCTTGTAGATTTTCCTTCACAACCAGAGAGATGCAATGAGACAGATTCATGCATGTCATCATCCCATGACATTGAAAGAAACAAAAATTAGGTAAACACTTAGGAAGGGAAATGGGACAGCATGCTACCTTTTGAAGACGACCATCAAAAGGGCACCAAGATTACAGATGATCGACAAGGCGAGGTTTTCCTCCTTCAAGAACAACCAATTGGGACTGTGGATCTTTCTCACAACTTGGAAGAGCTATTTGTTGCCCCGTCCTCCCAGCCTTATGCACGCTTAATGTTCAAAGTGTTGCACCCTCCACCACGCCCACCCGAAGCTACCAATGCAACAACCAAGGATGTTGTGCTTACTCTCGACTGTCTAATGATGCCACCTCTGTGTGATGACATCTAGGTTTTATCCTTCCTTTCCCCTATCATTTATCATAACTACACTTATTATTTTGATTATGGGAATAAGGGAAAACGAACATGTTTATGGATTAACCATGGGTTTGGCGAGCCTCCTCAATTGCTAATTTTTCATGATGACATGATTGAACTTGAGTGCTGCAACATTGAATTTCCTTTTTCAGAATATAAAGACAAGTTTGCATGGTTAAGAACAATAACGATTGCCTATTTTCTCATGCATGCATTACGAAATCCAATAAATGTTAATGTTGGTTTGTCGTGCCTAAACATAGTGCTCTGTAAATATCTTTGTACATAGCTCATTTTTGAATAGTATAGGTTTCTTGTAAATACTCTACTTTCTTGCTCTCCTTAGGTTAGTTGGTTTGTGTAGGTTGCTTGCTTCATTTGTTTTTTGTTTGCTTTTGCTTTGTTGCTACTTTGCTTGAGGCCCGTCTGCTTTTAACTAGGCACATCTATGCACACAACAACCATACTTATCACCTGGGGTTGTTTTACGTATTTCTTTGTCAAACTCTAATCAAGTCTTCAGAGTGGATGGTGAAGGTGTTTTGTTAGTGTCAAGCGATCTGAGTGTTTAATTCGAAGAGGAAAAGTTGTTGGTTTAGTCTAACTTTGACGTATTCTAAAATCTTATAGCTCTTACACATCTTAAGAATTCGACAGTCACTATAGGGCCTTTTGTGAAGTCTAGTTAAGTGAAAAATCTAAAATTTTGCTTCAACACCACTGTGATTCTCAACCTTGAGCGTGAGCTTCAATGCTTGCAAGTTGAAAGAAAAGAGCTAAAAAGAGAAAAGAAAGAAATAAAAAAAATACTAAAAATTAAACGAAAGGAAAATTCAACTTTTCAGGGGTATCCGAGCAACTCTAATGGGGCTATGGATGCCCGACCGGTAGTAGAGAAATGTTCGGGAGAATCAAAGTGATAACCTCGTCGGGGCTATGGATGCCTGACTGGTAGCGAGGCAATGTCCTAGATGCTTTTGGAGTTAAAATAAACTACGTAGCTTAACTGAACAGAGCTTGGGTTCCTATAGCAACTGAAGAATGGGAATTAATGCAATTGCACACACTTGGATTTTCAGCATATTGAAGGTTGGGTTGGCTAATGGTTTTGATCCTTTGGTTGGGTGTCTGGTTTGTTTGCCCTAGTGTGAAGGTCGAAACCAAAGATTCTGAGTTTGTGATTCCAGTTTTTCATCAAAATGCTCTCAAGAATTTCCCTAGTGAGTCACCATTTGTTGTGCATGTTTTGCACACATGCCCCGCCGTAGGCAGGGACCCCCTTTTTTCTCTCCCAACAGGCTACTTTGCTCATCTCTTATTTTGTGTGCCCCATTTTCAAGCCCAAATTGGTCATGTGCCTTCAAACGATCAAATCCCCTACCCAAATTCACCTACTTGGGGTATTCAAATCTGCGAAGAAATAAAGTCCCCCATCCCCTTTCTGCCTTTTGTCTTGCTTTGGCTATTTCAGAAACATCTGTAGACACCTGTCGGTCCCGTTTCCACATTTTTGGCTTTGGAGTCACCCTTTTTTGGATATGGGATGTGTTTGAAGTGCGTAAATGAACTGCCAAGGTTTTGTCAATATTCCATTAAGTTTCGGTGGTTTCGGAGCTTTGTCCCCCTTTGGCTGTTTTGGAACTTCTGGCGGCCACCTCCCTTTCGGCCTCCGAAGCCCAGCCCCTCTGTGGCCGTTTCTGGGGCTCCGCCTCTCCGTGGCCATTTTGGAACTTCCGGCAGCCACCTCCCTTTCGGCCTTCAGAGCCTAGCCCCTCTGTGGCTGTTTCTGGGGCTCCGCCTCTCCGTGGCCATTTTAGAACTTCCAGCGGGCACCTCCCTTCCAGCCTCTGAAACCCGGGTCCTCTATGGATATTTCTAGGAGTTTGTTCCTCTTTGGCCGTTTCAAACATCCAGAGGCCATCTCCTTCCCGCCCTACGGAACCTGGGCCCTTCGTGGTTTTTTCTGGGCGCCTGTCTCCTTCCCGATTGTTTTCAACATCTCAGAGTCTGCCTCCTTCCAAGCTGTTTTGAGCATCTAGGAGCCTCCCTTCTTCCTAGTTGTTTTTAACATCCGGGAGCCTGCCTCCTTCCCGACTTTTTTGAACATCCGGGAGCCCGCCTCCTTCCCGGCTGTTTTGAACATCCGGGAGCCCGCCTTCTTCCCAGCTATTTTGGCTTCCGTCCACTGTCTGCCTTCTGGTTTTCTTCCACCATCTTTCCGCCCTCTAGCGCTCGCACCCTTGAAGCACGCATTAATCTTTATGGTCCAAATGAGCTCCAAATATGAATATCAAGATATTTTTATGATGCATGGATAGATCTAACAGGGAATTTGTAGGTTTGACTAACATTTTCCTTAACTCATGTATAAATGCACTTACGACACTTTGTGTTTGCAGGAGTCAAGAAGCCTTCCGTAGGTCTATCGAAGAGGCCCATTGAGGGAGTTGTCCTCCCTTTTTCCAGATGATGATGATTTCTAAGGAGCTTTCTGCCCAAAACAGGGGCGACTAATCCATTAATGCCAATCGTCGACAGACTCATTTGATCAAAGGAAGAACACTGCAAGCACATCAAGCAAAAGATAATTTTCAGACAGTCTCTACTACAGTGAAAAGGGAAATCAGCTAAATGACAAAAATTTTACAATAATGGGCACTAGATGACAAAACAGGGAAAAGACAAGGAATGTATTTTAAAATTGCTAGATATTGTGGGGTAGGTGAAACCCTAATGTAATTGAATCTGGGTCATTCGATGTAATTGAATCCTATCCATTCATTTGGGCTTTGGAAAACTATAAATAGGGGTTTGCCCCTCATTTGTAAGAGTTGGAGAATTAATGTAAAGATATTCTGTAGTAATAGAAAGCAGTATTACATGATTTATGGGTGTTCCTTTTGATTTTTCTCTTTATGTATGCATGATTCACCTTCCATGTTAGTTTTAGTGTTAGTTTCTTGAATGGGAGTGGTGATCGTGTTTGTTGTTTCAGTATTTGATGAACTTTCAGCTCATGCTTTTTGTGGTTTATTGATGATGAATCACTTTGCAAAGCTAGTCTGAGCCTCTTTCCTTTATTGCTGCAACTTAGTTCGATTGCATGTACATGGTGTGTGTATGCAATTTAAAAATCTATATTCCTTAGAAGATTGCACTGGTTTTGTGCAACTTTAGGTTTCTCTTGGCCAAGCAAAACCCAATTTAGAGAGTTTGTCTACTTTAGCAGCCACCATTGTTACTGTTCATTCATAGCTTAGGATTAGAATAGCTTTCTTAACCCATCTCCTTTTACTGTTTCTTTTAATCCTTGGTTAGAGTAGGACCCAAAGCATCGCCATGAAGCTAAATCAGATGAACTTGATGAGTTTCAGCTTACTGTTTTGAGTGGATAGCCACTGCTCCTTCACTTTCAGCACTTTGAAACTATATTTGCAAATCCAACTTCCATGCTTTGTAACTCATCCGTAAGTCTGCCTTGTGATTCCAGCAAATCACATCAAACTACTGAGGTATCTAAGCAATGTCATGATCTGACATCCAAGAGACCTTGGGATAGTGTTCTACAATCTAATTGTGGAAGATTGTCTTTCAAGAGAGGTAGTGCACCTACACATTACCTGTGTTGAGAAGTGCATAAAAAACACATCAACTGAACTGGTGCTAGAAGGAGGGCTTGACACATTGGAATTACAAAGCTGAAGATTGGAAGTGATTCATTTTATTCCCTCCTCCTAATGCCATCAACAGAACTGGAGCTAGAAGGAGGGCTTGACATGTTGAGTCTATGAAGCTGAAAGTTGGAAGTTGAGAAAGGAACATTCAGGAAGAAATCTGAGATAGGGAGATCTCTTTCAATGCTAAAAATTAAAAAATTTTGAAGGCAAGTAGAAGCTGAGTCAAAATGGAGCAGCATGCACAAATTGACATCACTCAGCTGCATACAAATTTGAACAAGAGACTGAAGAAGCCATTGCAGCAATTTGCATTGGCAGATAGAGGTCAGATCCATTGCACTTGCCGGCATAGTGAATCGGGGTGTCTAACATTCTTGGACATAATTGAGAAGGTCTTGCAGGGAGAAATTCCCTTTTGGGAAATATATCAGCCTTTAGCCCTTGCAGACTCGGAGGAAGAATTGACAACCATGGCAGCCAAGGCATTCAAGGAGCTGATCCAGGAACATTTGAGCAGCAAGGATGGACCAGGATTGGAGGAAATATTGATGTCAAGTTGGTGCAGATTTTACAATGTACCCCACTATGAATTCACTTGCTCATCATGCACAAATGTCATTGCCCAAGTTAAGGATCATGTGAACAAGTTGGAGCAGTCATCTCCTAGTAAAGGGGACTCATGCCATGAGGTGGGAAAGTTGTTGGAAGCTCGAGGACAACACACCACAAATGAATCAAGAAATTTGACACAAGCTAGTGCTGGGACAACAGACATAGAGGATTAGATCCAAAAGGAAGAGGATAATTTCCTTAGGACAACAAGCTTCCTTGATGAACAATCAGCTAGAAACAGATCAGAAATTTTTTCCTCCATTGAAGAAAAAGCAGTTCCCTACTCTAGAAGATGGATTGGCAGTCGAAGATGAATCAAAAGAGTTTGCAGCAGTGTATGTTGGGGCAGCAAACGAAGATGTTCAAAATCAGAAAGAGGAAAAGGTTGATAGCCTTGGGACAATAGAGAATGATGGAAAAGAAATAAGCGAGATTATATTAAAGGACCTCTCCTTCATGAATGAAAATGATCAAGCATCTGAAAATGCAGATTTGGAGGAGCATGAACAACCACTTGCCACAGCTGTCTACTATTCACCTTCCTTCCCAAATGATGATGAGGACCCACTGGTGGAAAGATATGACCAGCTCATCTCTAGATTAGCAAAGGATTGGTCAGAGCTAAAATACCAAGTGGATTTGGAAGTTCTACTATTTCCAAATTGGTGCAGACTTCATGATTCATCACATTCGGAGTTCACATGTGAACTAGGCCAAGAAGCCATTAAGCAAGTCAAAGAACAAGCAAGCCAGCCAAGTGCCCAACCTCCTCTACTTGCTGCTCAGATCAAAGTAGAAGACCAAGAGCCTGAACCGAGTGATGGACCAGTTGAAGGCAGATCTCAAGAGGATGTTGGGGCAGCAATAGAAGGACAAAAATATAGTCTCGGACTACCGAGCGATGAAGTAGATCAATCGTGAATGTTGTCCAACAGTCACTAAGAAGTTTTTCCTCTTGAAGAGTAGTTGTGTACCATGGATGATAGGATTTTTGGTGAGTCTTCAGAGGGAAATTGTGCAGTAGACTTTGGTCCCCTAAATGAGGTGCCATCGATTGACGACTTCTTTCCATTGGGAGCTGCACTACGGAGGTATGCTCATGTCGAGGAAGAGCACGTCCCAAAAGATGGTAGTGATGAATACATACTCCTTGAGCCCTTGAACAATGATGCACTAGAGTTTCCAGATTGGGAGAGGAGCTCCTTCTCCATTTATAGTGATAGTGACCAAGAGGAAACAAGTGGGCGCCATGAGGAGATACATGAACAACAAAAGGAAGAAGATAAAGGTGGAGGTGTTTCGATGGCTGCCAACAAATATGACGAGCTTGGTCAACCGCATGTTGTAACTGAGGGTCCTTCTGCCTCAATCCTTGTAGATTTTCGTTTGCAAGCAGAGAGCTGCAATAAGACAGATTCATGCATGTCATCATCCCATGACATTGAAGGTCACAAAAATTAAGTAAACACTTAGGAAGGGAAATGGGACAGCATGCTACCTTTTGAAGATGACCATCAAAAGGGCACCAAGATTACAGATGATCGACAAGGCGAGGTGTTCCTCCTTCAAGAACAACCAATTGGGACTGTGAATCTTGCTCACAGCTTGGAAGAGCTATTTGCTGCCCCATCCTCCCAGCCTTATACACGCTTAATGTTCAAAGTGTTGCACCCTCCACCGCGCCCACCCGAAGCTACCAATGCAACAACCAAGGATGTTGTGCTTGCTCTCGACTATCCAACGCTACCACCTCTGTGTGATGACATCCAGGTTTTATCCTTCCTTTCCCCTATCATTTATCATAACTACACTTATTATTTTGATTATGGGAATAAGGGAAAATGAACATGTTTATGGATTAACCATGGGTTTGGCGAACCTCCTCAATTACTAATTTTTCATGATGACGTGATTGAAATTGAGTGTTGCAACATTGAATTTCCTTTTTCAGAATATAAAGACAAGTTTGCATAGTTAAGAACAATAACGATTACCTCTTTTCTCATGCACGCATTACGAAATCTAATGAATGTTAATGTTGGTTTGTCGTGCCTAAACATAGTGCTTTGTAAATATCTTTGTACATAGCTCATTTTTGAGTAGTATAGGTTTCTTGTAAATACTCTGCTTTCTTGCTCTCCTTAGGTTAGTTGGTTTGTGTAGGTTGCTTGCTTCATTTGTTTTTTGTTTGCTTTTTCTTTGTTGCTACTTTGCTCGAGGTTCGTCTGCTTTTAACTAGGCACATCTGTGCGCACAACAACCATACTTATCGTCTGGCATTGTTTTACGTATTTCTTTGTCAAACTCTAATCAAGTCTTCAGAGTGGATGGTGAAGGTCTTTTGTTAGTGTCAAGCGATATGAGTGTTTAATTCGAAGAGGAAAAGTTGTTGGTTTAGTCACTATAGGGCCTTTTGTGAAGTCTAGTTAAGTGAAAAATCTAAAATTCTGCTCCAACGCCACTGTGATTCTCAGCCCTGAGCGCGAGCTTTAATGCTTGCGGGTTGAAAGAAAAGAGCTAAAAAGAGAAAATAAAAAAATAAAAAAATACTAAAAATTAAAAGAAAGGAAAATTCAACTTTTCAGGGGTATCCAAGCAACTCTATCGGGGCTATGGATGCCTGGCCGACAGTAGAGCAATGTTCGGGAGAATCATAGCAATAACCTCGTCGGGGCTATGGATGCTTGACTGGTAGCGAGGCAATGTCCTGGATGCTTTTGGAGTTAGAATAAACTACGTAGCTTAACTGAATGGAGCTTGGGTTCCTGTAGCAACTGAAGAATGGGAATTAACACAATTGCACACACTTGAATTTTTAGCATATTGAAGGTTGGGTTGGCTAATGGTTTTGATCCTTTGGTTGGGCGTCTGGTTTGTTTGCCCTAGTGTGAAGGTCAAAACCAAAGATTCTTAGTTCGTGATTCTAGTTTGTCATCAAAATGCTCTCAAGCATTTCCCCAGTGAGTCACCATTTGTTGTGCATGTTTTGCACACGCCCCTTCGTAGGCAGGGACCCCCTTTTTTCTCTCTCGACAGGCTACTTTGCTCCTGTCTTGTTTTGTGTGCCCCATTTTCAAGCCCAAATTGGTCATGTGCCTTCAAATGATCAAATCCCCTACCCAAATTCACCTACTTGGGGTATTCAAATCTGCGAAGAAATAAAGTCCCCCATCCCCCTTCTGCCTTTTATCTTGCTTTGGCTATTTCAAAAACATCCGTGGACCCCTATCGGTCCCGTTTCCACATTTTTGGCTTTGGGGTCACCCTTTTTTGGACCTGGGATGTGTTTGAAGTGCGTAAATGAACTGCCAAGGTTTTGTCAACATTCCATTAAGTTTTGGTGGTTTCAGAGCTTCGTCCCCCTTTGGCCATTTTGGAACTTCCAGCGGCCACCTCCCTTTCAGCCTCCGAAGCCCGGCCCCTCCGTGGCCGTTTCAGGGCCTCCGCCTCTCCATGGCCATTTTGGAACTTCTGGTGGCCACCTCCCTTTCAGCCTTTAGAGTCTGGACCCTCCGTGGCTGTTTATGGGGCTCCGCCTCTCCGTGGCCATTTTGGAACTTCCAGCGGCCACCTCCCTTCCAGCCTCCGAAACCCGGGTCCTCTGTTGCTATTTCTGGGAGTCCGTTCCTCTTTGGCCATTTGAAACATCCAGCGGCCATCTCCTTCCCGCCCTTCGGAACCTGGGCCCTTCGTGGCCATTTCCAAGAGCCTGTCTCCTTCCTAACTATTTTCAACATCCAGGAGTCTGCCTCCTTCCAGGCTGTTTTGAACATCTAGGAGCCTCCCTTCTTCCTGGCTATTTTTAACATCCGGGAGCCTGCCTCCTTCCCGACTGTTTTGAACATCTGGGAGCCCGCCTCCTCCCCGGCTGTTTTGAACATCTGGGAGCCCGTCTTCTTCCTGACTATTTTGGCTTCCGTCCGCTGTCTGCCTTCTGGTTTTCTTCCACCGTCTTTCCGCCCTCTAGCGCTCGCACCCTTGAAGCACGCATTAATCTTTATGGTCCAAATGAGCTCCAAATATGAATATCAAGATATTTTGATGATGCATGGATAGATCTAACAGGGAATTTGTAGGTTTGACTAACATTTTCCTTAACTCATGTATAAATGCACTTACGACACTTTGTGTTTGCAGGAATCAAGAAGCCTTCCGTAGGTCTATCGAAGAGGCCCATTGAGGGAGTTGTCCTCCCTTTTTCCAGATGATGATGATTTCTAAGGAGCTTTCCGCCCAAAATAGGGGCCACCAATCCATTAATGCCAATCTTCGACGGACTCATTTGATCAAAGGAAGAACACTGCAAGCACATCAAGCAAAAGACAATTTTTAGATAGTCTTTGCTACAGTGAAAAGGGAAATCAGCTAAATGACAAAATTGCTACAGTAACTGGCACTAGATGACAAAACAAGGAAAAGACAAGGAATGTATTTTAAAATTGCTAGATATTGTAGGGTAGGTGAAACCCTAATATAATTGAATCTGGGCCATTCGATGTAATTGAATCCTAGCCATTCATTTGGGCTTTGGAAAACTATAAATAGGGGCTTGCCCCTCATTTGTAAGAGTTGGAGAATTAATGTAAAGACATTCTGTAGTAATAGAAAGCAGCATTGCATGATTTATGGGTGTTCCTTTTGATTTTTCTCTTTATGTATGCATGATTCACCTTCCATGTTAGTTTTAGTGTTAGTTTCTTGAATGGGAGTGGTGATGGTGTTTGCTATTTCAGTATTTGATGAACTTTTAGCTCATGCTTTTTGTGGTTCATTGATGATGAATCACTTTGAAAAGCTAGTCTGAGCCTCTTTCCTTTATTGATGCAACTTAGTTTGATTGCATGTACATGGTGTGTGTATGCAATTTGAAAATCTGCAGTCCTTAGAAGATTGCACTGGTTTTGTGCAACTGTAGCTTTCTCTTGGCCAAGCAAAACCCAATTTAGGGAGTTTGTCTACTTTAGCAGCCACCATTGTTACTGTTCATTTATAGCTTAGGATTAGAATAGCTTTTTTAACCCATCTTCTTTTGTTGTTTCTTTTAATCCTTGGTTAGAGTAGGACCCAAAGCATCGCCATGAAGCTAAATCAAATGAACTTGATGAGTTTTAGCTTACTATTTTGAGTGGATAGCCATTGTTCATTCACTTTCAAAACTTTGAAACTACATTTGCAAACCCAACTTCCATGTTTTGTAACTCATCCATAAGTCTGCCTTGTGATTCCAGCAAATCACATCAAACTACTGAGGTATCTAAGCACTGTCATGACCTGACATCCGAGAGACCTTGGGATAGTGTTCTGCAATCTGATTGTGGAAGATTGTCTTTCAAGAGAGGTAGTGCACCTACACATTACCTGTGTTGAGAAGTGCATAAAAAAAACATCAACATGTCCCAACCCTCAAAATTGTAAATGAGATTAAGGAATTTCAAGGGTTGATTGAGCCATTGGAGAAGAAAATCAAGGAGCTAATGCAAAGGTTTGATTAGTAGAGTTTTAGTATACTCCCTAACATTCAGAATGATTTTGGTGAAGTGAAGCCTCTCCAATAATGGAAGGATGAAGCAAAGCAGTGTGATAGAAACTTAGGCATCATTGATTTGTGATGGATTTGACATAGAAATACTAAAGAATAGTATGGACAAGCTTTCTTATATGGGTATTTTCCTTGAGGAATTTGATAAAGAGGCCAACCAAGTGGTTATAAAATATAGCCCATACATGATCAAGGTAGATGAATTCATTGCATTTGATTGTCCTTTTGATGAGGATTTTCAGCTCTGGAAGACAAAGTATATTGGTATCCCAGACTTGTAGTTTGTTGCAGTGGCAAGATGGTGATGAGTTTTGGTATTGATGTCTTTAGTTAATCAAATAATTTTTTTAGTAAGAATGATTGCAATAGAATGAATACGATACATGGCTTGGAAACAGTACTAATTAGGCCTTTGATATATCAACATGCAAATATTGCATCTTCCCCAATTCAAAGTGATGACTACATGGTGTTGATGTGGAGATGCTTTAATCTTTTCTTTTCTTCTTGTTTTCATGCTTTTCATCTTCAAATTTTGGAAACACATGGAAAAGGTGTTGCTTCTTATAGAAATAACATCTTCATCGACAAAAGAGCCTTTCAGAAGATGAAAAATATCTTCATCAATGAATGGGAAATAAATTGTCTCATGTGGATATATCCCTCAGGTTTTGGAAAATATAATAGTCTTTTGAAATGTAATTGAAATGTCAAATGAAAATGTGACGTGTACATTAGCTTGAGGCTTGTTTTTCTCCCTTATTTTTATAAAAGTGAATTTAGATCCAATTGTATAGGTTGTTGATTGATCTCAAAGAAAAATCATGTAAAGAACAATATAGAGAATAGAATAGATTTTACATTTAGGTTATGAGCCTTTTATTTCTATAAACACTTTTGATAGAAGTACAAGCATTTGAAATATAAAGAATGTCATATCTTTAAAGCCAATTCTCTCTTGGCGTATTCATCATTTAGATTATCAATGAAATAATCAAGGGTTGTTTCAATGGTCTTTATTGTTTTTGATGAATCTATGGTTTTGTCTTTGTCCTAATTCAAAGAATTGGTTAAATTGCTTGGATGAAATCATAGGTTCAAATGGTTTGAGTGTCAGTGTGTGATAATGAGTTATTGTTTTGAGTAATTGAGAATGATGTTGTAATACAAAATTGTATAAGCTCTGTGATGCAAAGTGTTAACCTATTTTCAAGTTTGTTTGCATTTGATTTGACTCTATACCCTAGATTAAGGCATTGTTCTAGGATTTTTGTTTATGTTGTAGTATTCTTGATCATTCACAAACAATACATTCAAATCACTTAATTCTTTAAAATTCTTGTTGAAATATATATGTCAAGTCAAGGTTTACCATCCTCTATTTATTTTGAAACAATTAATGTGTAAAGGATTTGCCATATCTTTGCAACTATTGAATTGTCAAGTAATTATAAGTAGAAATTATTTGTTATTTACAACCTATGAGGTTAAATGACACATTGGATCTTAAAATTACATTGTGGGATCACCCTCCCAAATTTTGTAGAGCCCAAAGTGTAGGAGGAAAGCCTTTACAAGCTTTCACTCATTTGTTGGCCAATTCCTCCAATTAGCTAACCATTGGAAGATGACAATTCTATAGGATATTTTGTGAGATCGGCTTGGTTCATTAAAAATAAGCAACACTACAAAAGAAGAGAAAGAGAATGAGAAAGATAAATATTTTGAGGGGTGAGATCCTCCCATGGAAAATTTAGAATTTGTTAATGTATGGAGAAAATCAAGCAAGTGAGACCCTCTTCCTTCCCCCTCTTCTATTATTTTCACCTCCTAGCAACCTTGTATTTATTGTAATGCTCCAAATTATAGCCCCATGCACAATCTAGGAGTATGACTTTATTTTCTCACCTTTTTTTAGAATGTGTACTAATATTTTACAAATGATAATCTAAACATTATTCATAAAAACAATAAATACATATATTTAATATGAATATAAATTTATTTTTAAATATCCATTCTTCATATATCTATGTATTTAAATACAATATTATATCATATGAAAAATATGATATAATATTGAATGTATATTTATAATATATAATATTCATATTTATATATTATCTAATATATATGCTCCAACATATGAAGACTATATAAGTATCTAAATAAATATTATATATATATATATATATATATATATATATTTCATATATTAGAATGTATTTCGTATCTTCATATATCATATTTAATAGTATGGAGTATATCATTGAAAACATGAATTATTATTAAATATTTCAAAATTAAATTATCAAAAAAAAAACTTGATAGATATTTTTCACCTCTTTTCTAAAGGGGTAGAAATGAAGACCACATTTATAATAAATAGCTTTGAAAGTAAAAGTTGATTTTTTTAAACTAAGTCAAAATCCATTGTCAATTGAACCTAAGTTATAGAAAATAAAGGTGGAAATTTATTACTAACATATATATAAATTTTATGTTGTATTTGTGGACTATATTTCTTTTTAATCTTTTATGATTATTATTTTAATATGTAAAATAGAAGAATTTGATCTATTTAAATATTTGAATAATGATTTTTTGGATATATTTATTAATATCTAGCATTATTGTAGTTTTTGACATTTTTTATGCAAAAGTTTTTGGCCCCAATAAATAAAAGGTCAAAAAAATTAAATAGTAATGAATCAAATACAAAATTAATGAGAGATGCCTCAATCAAATTTAGAATAAATGTTGTTATATGTTTATTTTAATTTCCAATGAAATAGTCTCTCTATTGTGGACTATTAGCTTTGATATTGTGGGTGTATTTATATTTATAGAAGCTTTTATTTTCATGATTATCTTAATTGTTGATTTAGTTTACACATGGAGAAAATGAGCATTCAATGATCTTACTCCTAACTACCCAATTTTAGGTCGGTAATAGGAAAGTTTAAAATTATCTAAAGTTCATCATAAACTCTAGACTTGCATTCACTTGATCAAACAACTTCAAATTCAAATATATAAACTAATCTGAACATTTGTCAAATTGGTGAGACGTTCATCAAATTTTCATCATTGATAGGTTCATAAATTAACTTTGATAGATAGATTAATGCATTTAAATCAATAATGGAAGTAATAAAATTATAATATTATATAATATTTTAAAAATATTAAAACCTATAAAATTAAAAAAATAATTTTTATTGAATTATAAAGTTCTAATATAAATTTTAAAATGTTAAAAGTAAAATAGCTTAACATTTTAAAAAAAAATCAAAATGTTCAAAGCTTGGTGGCTACCAAGTCTAAATGCAAATGCAATTTTTTCAATAATGTAGTATTTTTCTCTTATAAAAGAAAAAATATATGCTCACAACCCAATTCTATTCTTTTTTAATATTAGAAAATATTCTTACAAATCCACTATTAACACCCTATTCAATACCTCATTACAAACTATAATTTTAAATTCTTTAAAAAGAAAATTATGTGTCCCACCTTCACATGGACATCCAATTTATCTAGTCCATAACTACTAGAAAAAAGAGAGTGGTAGGGAAACACACAATCATTTCATTTTTGCCACTCATAAAAAATATCCATAGTTGATTAGATAGCCCTTTGAAAGTGGCAATGTGCATAATTCAGATATAGAAGGAAAAAGTTGAATATAATTGTTGTTTAATTATCAACATCTATTTATGAAAAAAATGTTGTCCACAAATTAGTGCCCCCTTATATTATAATAAAATATTTTTTAAAAAGAGAATTACATTATATGAATACAAGAATGGACATATCTTAGAAAAAGAAAATTGACCTGTAATAACAAAATTCAATTGATATGTGAAAGACAAAATAGACAGTCAAATTAAGTTGAAATTATATGTATATAATGTTGCACCATTTGACAAACAAAAATATATTAGTTATGATAGTACAAAGAAACACTACAAAATATTATTTATTATTAAAAAACAACATTTAATGTTTAAATTTCAAAAAGCCTTTTTAACTCTTAGAGAATGAATGAAGATGTTGGCATCAGACAAAATTAAACCTGCTTGCACTTAATGCAGAAGCACTGCACCAGAGAAACAATGTAGATGACGGCATTTCCTTAACAAAAATTTTATAGCTTCATTTTATGTTTCGGAAATAGAAATGCTGCTACATGGCAATACAGAAAGCAAATTATAACCATTAATTGCTTGATTAGAAGAAAGACATTTATACATGCTACTTAATTTTGGCAAACATGTGTGATATTGGCAACATTCAGAAACAAACAAAAAAGTATAATAGGCCTAATTATAAAGCAAGACAACTATTTTAAATCACTAGAATGTCTGAATCATACAGGTAAAAATTTAAATTCAATATTCACATATCATCTCAAATCTTTATTCACAATTTTCCCAGCTACGTTCCAACAACAGACAGCCCATGACTTGCAGACATGCCAATCCTGATCACTCAAAAAAAAGTGATCTACCAATCGAAAAATAATAACGAACTATAACCCTGAAAAAGTGACGTTTTATAGAAGAAAAATCCAAAATCCCTGCATACCCAAAATCCAAAATTTTGTTTCCGTCACCAAAACCCACTCCAAGCGTCTCCCCATTCCCAAAGCTCAAGAGAAAATTTGATAATACTGAATGTACTTATCACAAATCAAATCAGAGATAGAAATAGCAGGGGTTCAATGACCAAACCTAAAGTCGAAGAGTTATCATTAGGTAAAAACACCGCAATATAACAATGCCATATCATTAAAGACTTCAAGCATCCACAATCAATAATGTTAAAAGAACAAAGCTTTCCAAGGACTTTCCTGCAATAGAGTCTTATAAAACAACAAAGCTTTCCCAAAAAACCCTTGCCTGCTATCTATATTTCATTATTTCAATAAATTATAAACCGTCATCAAACTTTAGCAGTTCACTCACCAGTGCACTTCTTTTTGTTCAGAGATACAATGGTTTGGTCTCTCTTCTCCCTGTGAAGATGAGCAAAATAATTGAAGCAAAACAAATAAGACAAATGCATAAAAAACACACACATTTACTTACCTCAAATCACCTTCAAACTGATAAAATGTTGATTGCTCTAAAGCTTATGGAGGCAACATAACCCTAATAGCAACAGACTTGATGAAAATGGAAGATGAGAGCTTCAATTTATAGAAATAGGATCAAATGGAAGAAGGGTTGAGATCTTGCCACAAGATCAAGGGCTGAGGTTAAGAGGTTCTCTCAAGCAAGGAAAAAAAGACAAGTGTCGTGTAAGTATTAATTATGGGTGGAGGTTAAATGATGGAGATTGAGTAAGATAGTGGAAGATTGTGATAGGATTTATAAGAGGCACTCTTTTGAATTTTTGCTCATTTTTTAAGGAGCTTCAGCTGGTAATTTAAAATTAGATTTTATTGATAAGAAAGAGGTGGCCCCATGTAAAGTCAACTAAAAAGGTGGCATTTGTTTCTAATGGATTTAAGGATGAAGAGCTGAGGAATTATTGGGTGTATGTGGAGGCATGCACATGTGAAGGGGAATGGCACATGATAGGTGATGGCAAGTTTGAATTGTGAAAAAGTTTAAATTGAGAAAAATGTTAAATGAGGATTAAAAGAGGATTATGGAATTAATTAATTAATAGGGGATGACACATGGCAAGTGATGACAAGTTTGAATTTTGAAATATTTTAAATTGGGAAAAATGTTAAATGGAGATTAAAAGATGAATTAATTAATTAATTAATTAATCTGTATTAATTAATTAATAGGAGATGACACATGGCAGGTGATGACAATTTTGAATTTCAAAGAGTTATAAATTGGGAAAAATATTAAACAAGGATTAGAAGAGGATTAATTAATTAATAGGCTTAGAAGAATTAAATGGTAGGAATGTTAAATTAAATAAATTAATCAATCTTAAAAAAAAAAAGGGAAAAATTAATTAAATAAAATTTAACTAATTGAGAATAATTAATTAGGTAATAAAATATTTGATTAATTATAGGTAATAGGATATGTCAATTAAAATTTAGAATTTTAATTAATTATAAGGAAATGTTGCCAAGAGTGGCATAGTGTGTGGTTAAGTTGTAGTGTTGTTCTGACATCAAGTTCAAACCCCACTTGGGTGTTATTATTGAATGTTTATATTGGGGATAAGATCCCCTATTTTTGACCTCATTGGTTCATAGCTCCAAGTCAAAAGTATTTGTAACCACTTAAAAAAATTATAAAAAAATGTTAGATTTGAGATGTCTACATTTTGCCCCTCTTTGGTGTGGCATCAAAAGTGAAGTTGCATCAAAGAGAAATAAAATGCCCCACTGAGATTAAAAGAATAGGAGGTGATGCCCCCTCGAGATTGTAGAGAATTTTTGTTTTGAAAAATAATTATTACTTCAAGAATTTGACATCACCATAGTGGATAAGCTAGGTAAAGCAAATGTAATGGTAGATCTTTTTGTCTAGACTACAAACTCAATTAACAAAAGATGTTGATGATGATTCTTTATCAGATGAGCATTTATTTTCTTTATCTCTGCACACACCTTGGTTTGTTGATATTTCCAATTATCCAATAGTAGGACAGATACCACCTCATTCCTCCCCTAGAGAAAAGAAACAATTGGTACATAA
This sequence comes from Sequoia sempervirens, assembly GCA_007258455.2. NCBI lineage: Eukaryota > Viridiplantae > Streptophyta > Pinopsida > Cupressales > Cupressaceae > Sequoia > Sequoia sempervirens. The sequence goes on along the minus strand of VDFB02058242.1, from coordinate 348,318,036 downwards.
AAAAATTCCTACTCTTGGATAGTTGGTTATTTATTCTACATATGTCCAGATAATATTATGAGAAGATGCATCAAAGAACATGAGGTCTATGATATCGTCAAAGCTTTCCCTGATGAAATATACTAGGAGTTGTGATAGGTGTCAAAGGATAGGCAAGCTAACTAAAACAAATGAGATTCCTTTGCAACCATAGTTAGCATTGGCACCATTTGATAAATGGGGGCTAGACTTTATTGGCCCAATATCACCAGCATCAAATAACAAGGAGTATATATTAGTCTACATAGATTATCTAACAAAGTGGTCAAAAAGTTAAAGCATTGCAATTTGCAAGAGATGGAATTGTGGAAAATTTTCTATATGAAGATATATTTACAAGGTATGGAGTGCATAGAGAAATTGTCACAGATAAGGGTCCATAGTTTACATCAAAAATAATTAGCCAATTGTTTAAAGAATATGAGATCAGACATAGGAAGTCAACACCCTACCACCCTCAAGCCAATGGGTAGGTAGAAGTAACAAATAGGGAGATTGAAAACATTCTGACCGAAACAATGTAGATTCACAGGAAGGATTGGGCAACCAAGTTGCCTAAGGTAGTATGAACCTATACGAAAACTTGGAAGACTACAATAGGGTTTACACCATATGAGTTGGTGTATAGAAAAACAATAGTACTTCCTATTGAATTTGAATACAAAACATCGAGGACAACAATTGCACCAGATATGGACTTGACAATAGCACAAAAGGAGAGATTATAAAATTAGAATGCATTAGATGAAATAAGGATGGAAGCTACACATCACACTGAGATTGTTCAAAAATGGAGAATTAGATGGCATAATCAATTCATCAAAACAAAGGAGTTTAGTGTGGGTGATTGGGATTTATACTATGACTCAAAGTACAAGGACTACAAGGGAAAGTTACATACGAGATGGTTAGGTCCATATGAGATACAACATGTATTTCCAAATGGGGCAGTATAGTTGTAGACAATTGATATAGTCAAATTCTCACTACTGGTTAATGGCCAATATAGATTTAAATTTTATAAGAAGCTAGTGTAGAAGGATGAATTCCTTCTTTCATTAATTCACAAAGGGACTTGTTATTGTAGACACCTATAGCACTTGTTTGCTAGAAATTTCTATACTTTAGCCAAATTAATTGAATATCCATTCATATTCACTTTATTCCTTTGTACCTGCCACCTCATACATATCATTTCACTACATGAAGCTTAATCCACTTCATATCACTTTTCTTGATATCCATGTGATATTTAGTTCATCTCACATCCCATCACTATTGGTGCAGGGGCACCATAGCAATTCATGTAAATATGGTTGTAATTTTGGTTTTGGGTGTGTTGAGTCTTTTTTTCATCTAATAAGGTCATAATAGACCATTTGAAATGTAATTAGAGTCATTAGGGATCAATCTTTCTAATATTGTAAAAACTTGCAAAAGTTGTCATATGCAAAAATTGTAAAAAATGCAAGAACATGGAAGACCAACATTCAAGAAGTTCAAATGTTGGTTAGAGTTAGCTAGATTGGTTGGGTGGTGTTTAGGGTTCAAATAGGCCTCACAAACTTTGAGTCAGTCTTCTAGTGCTCACTTTTATTGAAAGCAATAATAAAACCTTCAATTTTTTGTGTGTTTCCTAGAAAATTCACTGCTACAGGCTACTATATGGATCCGTAGAGATTGATTTTGATCTAAAGTGCATTTTATTTGATGGAAATATTAATTAAATTTATTTTGGTTTAGATTTGGAGATTTTATATAGAGTTTGAAGAATTTTACAAGTCTTTTGTTGTGGATGGTCTGTAAAACCCTGTTTTGAGAGTTTGAGGGTGAACAAAATGCATTAATGACCCATTCCACTGGTAGAATTGCTTGAAAATTCATGGAATGGGTACATGTAGGTAGGTATTAGTGTTAATGTAGGTTTCAAGAGTAGGGAAGAGGGTTTTGATAAACTAAGGTGATGCCCTAGGCTAAGAAAGTGCTTATTTTGAGCAAATTTGGTGTACATGAAGGTAGGGTTTTGTTGAAATACTATTAGGGAATCATTCTAGTGGATGAATTAAGCATATACAAACCTATTGGGATGTCTTTGTAGTGTTGTATTTTATAATAATGGTTTGGAGTTGATAGATTCAATAAACCCTCTTATTTACAAGCCTAAATAGGCCTAGGTCAAAGTTTTGTGGTTTGGATGAATTTGTGGGAATTCATTTGTTAAAAGTTGTTGATTCGGAACTTTTGTAACTTGGTTGAGAATCTACAATGGATATTTAAGGTTGGAAGGGTGTTTGGTTGGGTGTTGCTTTGTAAAATAGAGCTAATTGTGGCCATTTCCAGTGTAGCGGTCCATTTTAGTGGTTGATGTTACAAAACAAGTGGTTGCACAAATTGGATATGTTTAAGAGGGCCTTAAAGGGTACGTGAAAAGTTAATCCTTTTGTGGGTTTGTAATTTTTTTTAAATATATGCTCAAAACTCTCTAGTTGGAATGTTACAAGAAGAATATGAAGGAATTGTGAAAAGTTGCTAAGTTAGGTTTTTAAGGGTTGAAGAATAGTTTGAGATAGTTTGAATTGTAATTCTTGGACAAAATCCTCCCCACTCTGCATCAATTGGTATCAAAGAATAGGTTTTGGCCTTTTGAAGGGGAAAAGATTGAAGTTTGAGTAAAGGAAAGTTGCAGTTTGAAGGATCAAGATTCCTTCTAAAGGAAGTGGAGCCCTTGGTATGGAAATAAGGTTGTTAAAGGAATCATAAGAAGCACTTTCAACTAGATTTGCAGCATTGGAGACAAAGAAAAGAAGAGGAAAGTGACCGAGAGGAAGAGGAAGAGGGTGAGGATGAAAAGCTTCCAAGAGGAAGAGTTCAAGGCAATGATGAATTGGATCCTGATGAGAGAAGGATGGGTAAAATTCTCAAGGATGTCAAAGGAGATGCTTCTGGTGATAAAATAGATTTTCCAATGTATAGTGGTGTGATAGGTCAAATAGATGCGTTAGAAAATGAGCAACAAATTAAAGAGTGCAAATAAACACCAAAACAACCTACACCTCAAGATTAGCCTAAGTTGGAATCAACACAAGATAAAAACAACAAATGGAACTTTATGCCTTGTGTCGAATCAATCTTTTGGTTGGCCCTTTGATCTTTGATGTGTATTCTCCTTGGATGGCAAGATATGCAAATTAGATGATGATGTGAGGATGGATGGAAATGGATGAAAGCATGAAAATGGCTAAGTGTAGATTGAGAAATAAAATTGCAAGAGTTTGGCTAGCAAAATGATCTCCCCCAAAATGAGAGAAAAGAGGGGGTATTTATAGGAATTTTGAGAGTTCCTAGAAGAGATGGATGGTCAAGATTGAGCCACCAATGATCAGGATGTAGGGCTAAGGTGAGTTGAGAACTCACAAGCTCTCACATCTTGACATGTGGCATGTGATATAGCCCTAAAAGGTGAAGTGGACATGAGGTGGAAGGATAGTATATGACATGGAGGGGGTACAAAGTACCTTGGGATTGGACAAGATCTCCTCATAAAGGAGGTGCTTGTCCCTATGTGGGTGAGAGGACATGTGAAGAATTAAAAATTCCTCAAATATCCTCATAGGGAGAGGGGAAAGAATAAAGAATAAAGAGAGGACATGTGGGAAGAAGTGAAGGAATTAAAAAATCCTTTTGAGTGCATTGGGGTATTAAAAAGTGAATTAAAATTCACATGGAGAAGTGGAGTGCCTTGCCCAAAAGGAGAAAGCCTTTAATAAGGTTGACCAAGGACACATGTCATAAAGGACATGGGGAAGAGAAAAGGAATTTAAATATTCCTTGAAAGATGAGAGTGGAATTAAAAATTCCTAAAAGGACTTTGGGAAGAAAAAAGGAATTTAATATTCCTTGGGGGATGGGAAGAGTTGACTAAAGGGGGTGATTAGACAAGTTGATGAGGGGTTAGAGGAAGGTTAGGTGGCTAAGAAAGATTAGAGGCCAACTTGCAAAAGTTGGAGGATGTGACACCTCCTAATCAAGGATTAGGCATGTGCACATCCTAATGATGAGATTAGAAGAAATATTAAGATTAGATAAAAATGATGGAGGATGTGACATAAAGGGAATTAAATAAATGTCATATTTATTTAATTCATTTGATGAAAGGGGGAAGGTATTTAATTAATTAACTAGATACCTTAGGGATTAGATGAACTTTATAGGGATTAATTAAATAATAGTGATATTACTTAATTAATGCGGATAAGGGGATGTTTAGACGAAAGGGAATAAATTTGGATAAATTAAGTGTCCAAATTTAGGTGTCTACATTTTGCCCCTCTTTGAGATGGTGTTACGAAGTAGCATCATTTCAAAGAATATTAAAACATAGAACCTAGAAGAAGATGGTTAGATTGGAAAAGATGCCCCAGTCATCAAAGGATTGACTAGGAAGGAAGATGATGGGGTGAAAATGAAAGTTAGGGATGAAGGATGCCCCCTCGAGAGGACATGTGGGTTCAAGAGAACACGAGTGTGCTCTCGAAATGGATGAGATGATGCAAAGGGAGATGAAGAAGATGCAAAGTGATGGGAGATTGGGAGGGGAGTGTGATGAAGGATGAATGGATGGGGGGGATTTTGATAGATGAGAGGATGAAGAGGAAATGAAATCCAAATGCAATTTGCCATCGTTGAAGCACTGATTTTTGCTATATAGCATAAGACACAAAATGCCAAGGTATGAAGAACCAAGGCGGATTAGTGTCTAATGCATAAAACAAACATAACAAACAAGAAGGCTATCCCAACACCCCAAAGTCATGGTGACCATGGTCAAGCCAGGTATTGGGATAACCACAAGCACACAAGGATGCCCCAGCATAACACAAGACCTCAGGGATCTTGGTGGGTACTACGTGGGAAAACCGAGAAGACAAAGAAAAGATCAAGATACACCCCTATGTTGACGAGTCAAAGCACAGCATGATATGATGGATCAAGGCGATGATGACAAGTGATAATAGGGAGCTCAAATGATAAACAAAAGCCAAAAGCATCAAAAGATCACAATCAATTTCAAACGTCCTTTGCCATAGGATCAATCAAGGGGATGGATGGGATTGATGAGGTCTGTTAGGAAGGATGCATCCTGTTGAGACCGATGATGGATACAAAATGAAATGATTGATATGACGCAGGATATTCAAAATTGATTGGATTTGATGATACAAGTGAATCTCATTTGTTAAAAACCAGCTAGATGAGGGCATAGCTTGATGACACGACACAAAAGACATGACAGAAGATAGGAGACTAACACATCCTAGTGACCTAGGGGCTCGGGGGCCGATCAAAGATTAGCCTTGCCTACGTGGAAGCACAGAGCCCTCATAGTTTGACAAAGATTGATGACAAACCATGATGGAGATTTCGATGGATGACCAATATAGGATGGAGAATAGGAGAAAAGTGGACAATATAGATCGATGATGGATGGAACAAATGATTGACCTTGCCTATGTGAAAGCGCAAGGGTAACGTAGTTCGACAGAAGGCCAAAGACAAGTGATGGATGAAAGATGATGAGATAACCCTAGATAAAGGGATAAAATGATTGGACAAACACGATGGGACAAGATAGACCTGTTGGATTGGATCGGAGGATGATGGCTACACAAAGCTCAGGGATGGGATAGTTATCCAAATCATCAAAGATGAAGTGGGTAGATGATATGATGGAGAGATGAATGATGAGATAGTAGGCTATAGCTAGATACCAATGATAAGGGATTATAAGATGGGATGAGGAGAAGGAGATGAGGATGGGAAGATGAAAAGGATGGGGGAGATAGGTAGGGATGGAATAGTGAGACAGGGATGTGATGATGGATGGGTATGAAGATAGGGATGGGGGGGAGATGAGATTGGATGAATAGAGGGGATTGGCTAGGTAGATGGATAGCTGCTAGGATGGATGGAGAATGATAAGGAGGTTAAAAGGAAGGTTTGGATGTATAAAAAGATGAGGACGGGAAGACACAAGGGATTGGTAGGAAGACAAAGATGGGGATATGAAAGGGAGTGTTTTGATGGATGGATAGGAGGATGAGGATGGGGATAGGGGAATGGAAGGGAGTGACTTGACAGGATGAATGATGTCTCCAAGGACTATAGCACAAAGGAAGATAGATGCCCCCACTCTAGATATGTCATGTGCGAGGAGGCATGAAGGATGCAATAGAGAAGGATAGGAAAATAAAGGAGTGAGATGGATGAAGATAGGATGCATGGATAAGGAAGGGAGATTGAGAGCGAATGATAGTTGGGATGGTGTGCGGATGAGGGGAATGTATGCTAAGAGGTGTCCAAAGCATGCTTATATGTTTGCCCCATTATTATCAAGATCACGAGGATGGAAGGATTGGGATAAGTGAGATATGTCAAGCAAGATGTGTAAGATTGAGAGGATGGAGGGGATGAACGAAAAGGATGTATAAGAGGAAGACGAGTGTATAGTTGGAAGCATAGCCATAAGCATAGCAGATGGAGGGAGCACATATCAGGAAGCTGCCCTCGAGTGCAGATGGGGATTTACACATGACGCCTGTTTGCCAGGTTTTCATCATGGTACTTATCCAAGGCGCTTGGTTGCCAAGTTTTCACCATTGGACGAATTATTTCTCTTTACTATTTTATTTTTTGATTTTTTTTTGACTATTTTGGATTTTTTTGATTTTTTGATTTTTTTTGACTTTTGGATTTTTGATTTTTTGATTTTTTAGACTTTTGATTTTTTGACTTTTTGGATTTTTGATTTTTTTGACTTTTTGGACTTTTTGCATAGCATGCAGAAGGAGATGGATAAGGGTAGGGAGGTGAATAAGTGGATTTAGAAGACATGCGATAAGGATATGGATGAAGGACTCAAGCATCAAGTTCTATACGAGGTATTAAGAGCTCATGTTCAAACTGACTGTTGGATGTTGGTACAACCTTATTAGGAGAAATGGATTATGCAAAAGGAGGAATTAGAGGGATTTGATGGGGGAGATATGTAGGGTAATGAATGGATGTTGGAAAGGGTATGGATAAAATGATGGGGTGGATGTGTGATGGGGTGGTGAGTTCAGAACCAACATTGGCACATGTGGTGATGGATGTGAAAAGATAAGAGGACTAATGGATGGAGAATGTGGGGATAATGAAGGAGATGGAATAGTGAATTTCAGGGACATAGGGACCCAAAACAGACTTAGGAGATGAAAGGGGGGTATGATTAGCTTTTGGATTAGCAACTTTGGATGTTCTTACAGATTTTTCATTTGATGGCATTGCATCTTTTTTCTTTGGGATCCACATGGTTTTGATCTTTTCTTTGGTGGCTCTTTGCGAGCTATAGATTTGATTTTGATTTTGGATTTTGTTTTTCTTTTCTTTACCATGTCTTTTACAGGGGACATGGGAAGCTTTAGATTCATGTGGGTGTTTAGATTGATGTATTTTTCCTCTGGCATCCAAAGTGCTTGTACTAGCAATGGGATGGGTGTGAGAAGATGGATGATGTGGAGCAATGGAGGTAGGAGTATGGGGATTACATGTAGATGGAGGATGTTTAAGTATGTGCCTTTGTTGATCTTGATTATGATGTTTATGATGGATGACATGGATAGGCATTGGATGGATAAAAGGATGAGATGGAGGAGGTGATTTTGGGATATACAAACCCAAAGTAAATGGAGTGGGTGGAGGGACATAAGAACCCAAGATGGATGGAGTAGATGAAGGATGGGATATGGTGGATGGAGGGATGTAAGGACCCATGATGGATTTAGCAGATGAAGGAGGAATATGGATGGTTGTTTTGAGGCGATACGCTAGAGGAGGAGGGATTGCAGCATATGATTTGGTGGAGCGATGGGAAGAGCCGACATTTCTTTTGGAAAAGGCTCGTTGAGGACGTTTAGTGGTTGTACCAACGTGTTTAGATTGTGAGTCTTGGAGAATAGATCCAAGACCTTGCATGTAGATTTGTTCTTTGACTTGGATGGGCTCTAAAATACCTTGCTCGTGAAGGCCTAGACCTTTTCCTTGATAGTTCATGTTCTTGAGCATTCGATCCATGATAGGATTTTTGTTATTTTGAAAACATGATGCGAGTCCATTATTAGGTGGGGGATGATGGGTGGTATATACACTTTGTTTTTCTTCTGCAAGGAGGCCACCATGGAAGAATGTGAGAGTACCAAGGGGATATGCAAGCGGTGTGGGGATAGCATTTTTAGGCGATGATGGGGGATCCTGAGAAGGAGATGATGGGATAGCAGCATTTGGATGGGTGGTATCTAGAGAGGGAGTAGGGGATATGATAGGATCTGATTTTGTGGTAGTAGGCTCATGCAATGGAGATGGAGATGGAGCGGTAGAATCTTGAATGTCAAGAGGATCATGGGATGGAATGGATGGGGGACTGTGATCTTGCGGTAGACTTGATGGGATGGTAGGATCTTGATCTGGAGGAGGAGATATGTTGGCATGCTTTTGATCAGGCTCTTGGCATGACTCATCATGTGTGGGAGGCATGATAATGGAGTCATGGGGGAATCTTCAAGTGGGGAAGATGGAAGGATGGAGGATTCAAGATATTCCTAGGAATGGATACTAGGAGTGGAAGAAGTGGATTGGATTTGGGTGTCGTCGATAGGTTCGTGGCTCTCGGAGTAGGGGGTGGGTGTTCAGTGGATTCAGAGGATGTGATGGTAGGAGATGGGGACTCGGTGGATTTAGAGGATGTGATGGTAGGAGATGGGGGTTCAACGGATTTAGAAGATGTGATGGTAGGAGATGGGGACTCAGTGGATTTAGAGGATGTGATGGTATCATCAATGATAGGTGTTGGATGGAGAAGGGTCTCGTCACTAATGACCATGGATGATGGGTTGGGATGGCATGGTTCCACGACTGCAATGTGTGGAGTGGGGGATGTTTCCTTTCTTATAAGTCCTTGGAGAAACTTGAATACGCTAGGCTGAGATGGCAAGGTGGGAGTGGATGAAGGTTTATGGATTAGTGGACTAGGATTAGATGGAAGATTACAACTGGATGGAGGATTAAGGTAAGGATATGGGCATGGGGAATTAGGATAGGATGACATGGACAGTGGATCATTGGTACAAAATATGGGCGACATGTTGTAATAAAGATATTGGGATGGTGGATTAGGATGGGAAGATTTAGGTGTTGGATTAATATAGGGAGATGCAGATGTTGGATTAGGGTAAGTTGATGGGTGTGTTTGACTAGGATAGGAAGGTGTGAATGTAGGATTAGGCTAAGTGGATTGGTATGGGAGATTAGGGTAGTGGGTGCATGTGGATGAAGGATTGAGATAAGAGGATGTGGATGGGGGATCAAGATAGGGGTATGGTGACGACAAACTAGGATAAGGGGATGATGTAGGTGAAGGATATGATGGATATGATGGACATCCCTTGTCAAAGGTAGCATAAGGAGTGTGATTAGGCATAGATGAAGACATGATGGGATAACTTGATGGGGTGATTGGATTTTGGAATGTGGGTGGAGAAAGCTTACTAGCAATGATAGTGTCATGGGGATCTATGTCGTAAACCTCTTGATCAATTGGAATTTCATTATCATTGTTGACGTAATTAGGGTTTCCCTTGACCACTATTGATGGAGGATAAGAATTCATGATGATGAAAGGATAAAGATGATGGATAAAGATTTTGGATGGAAATGGACAAAAGCCCAAATCGAGATTTAGGACAAGCTCGGATTGGGATTGGATTAAAGCTCAGATTAGGATGATTGGATGATTGGATGGGATTGATTCTGAAAATTGGATTGGATTATCAAAGGATGACTATGACACCAAATCTGCTTCGAGATGGAAGTAGATTGATTGGGTCAAAGGTGATTGGATAAGGATGCGATTGGATTGGATTGGATTGGATTGATTGATTGATTGATAAGATTGACCGATGGATCAGATAGGATGATGAGAGGGGCTGAAAAACCCCGTTTGGAGATTATCCTAGGTGACTTAGGATGTTGATTGATTAGATTAAAGGATACATATATGATTGGGGCACCGAATCCACTTTGAGATTGAAAATGGATTGATTGGGCTGACGATGATGATTAACTTAGGATGGATGACAATCCTAAGAGGATGTTAATGATGACGATCAGATCAGACACTTCGGTCAATTTGGATAATAACTCGAGATGAAGTTCAGGGGATTTGGGTGGGGAAAATGATGATTTGATTGGAGAAATGGATGATAGAAATGGATGAACAAATACTCAAAATCAGCAAATGGTTGATCGAGACGGATGAACAATTACTCGAAACGAGTAAAAAAATGATCAAAACAATAGAACGAGGGTTCAGAATGATGAAAGGAGGTGTGAAATGGATGAATGTTTACTCGGAACAAGTAAAAAATGATAGAATGAGAGTTCAGAATGAGGAAAGAAGGGGTGAAATGGATGAATGTTTACTCAGAATGAGTAAACGAATGATTGGAACGACTGAACGGGAGTTCAGAATGAGGAAAGGAGGTGTGAAGTGGATGAATGTTTACTCGGAACGAGTAAATGAATGATCAGAATGATAGAACGAGAGTTCCAAATGATGAAAGGATGTGTTAAATGGATGAATGTTTACTCAGAACGAGTAAACAAATGATTGGAATGATAGAACGAGAGTTCGGAATGATGAAAGGATATGTTAAATGGATGAATGTTTACTCGGAACGAGTAAATGGATGATCAGAATGATAGAACGAGAGTTCAGAATGATGAAAGGATGTGTGAAATGGATGAACGTTTACTCAGAATGAGTAAACGGATAATTGGAATGACAGAATGAGAGTTTGGAATGATGAAAGGATGTGTTAAATGGATGAGAGTTTACTCAGAACAAGTAAACGGATGAGCGAAATGACAGAACAAGAGTTCAGAATGATGAAAGGATGTGTTAAATGGATGAGAGTTTACTCGGAATGAGTAAACGGATGAGCGAAATGACAGAATGGGAGTTCAGAATGATGAAAGGATGTGTTGAATGGATGAATGTTTACTCGGAATGAGTAAACAAAGAGAATGGTAGGGTATACCCCCCTCGAGGAGGCAAGTGGTGAAGAAAAAGGTGCCCCGGCCAACTTCTCAAAAGTATGAAGTGGTATATATCATCGGAAAGAGCACGAAAAAATGAGAAGAACTACCTTTGAACGGAGTCAATCAGATAAATAGTGTGGAAATGGAAGCCCTGGGAAGAAAGAGCAGAAGGTCAGGTTTGCCACAGCATAAGGTCAAGTCCACCACCGGAGATCAGGTCTGCCACCGGGGTCAAGTCCGCCACCAGGAGGTCAAGTCTGCCACCAGGAGGTCAGGTCCGCCACCGGAGGGGTCAAGTCCGCCACCAGGAGGTCAGGTCTACCACCCGAGGTTAGGTCCGCCATCGGGAGGTTAGGTCTTCCACCAGGAGGTCAGGTCTACCACCGAAGAAAAAGTTGCTCAAAAGTATGAAGTGTTATATGTTGTTGGAAAGAGCACAAAAAACTAAGAAGAATTGTTTTTGAACGGAGTCAATTGGATAAACAATGTGGAAATGGCAGGGCATATACAGTTGCCTATAAAGGAAAATCTACCACAGCATGAGGTCAGGTCCACCATAGTATGTGGTCAGGTCTGCCATAGCATGAGGTCAGGTCCGCCGTGGGAGAAAAAGTTGCTCAAAAGTATGAAGTGTTATATGTCATCGGAAAGAGCACGAAAAATCAAGAAGATTGGTGCTTGAATGGATGAAAACGGGTTTACGGTGTGCACATGGCAGGGCATATAAAGTTGCCTGTCAGGGAAAATCTGCCATAGCATGAGGTCAATTCTGCCATAGCATGAGGTCAAGTCCGCCAAAGGATAAGTTTAAGCTTGATTTTTTGATGGATGGGTAAGGCAAAGGACCCAAAATATAGCAAACACTAATAAACAAATTTGGCTAAATTGAAAATGACTGGTTTTGCATGAGAAAGATAATTCAGATAGCACAACCCTAAGATTAGTAGAAATGGGTATGGCCAACAAAGTCTTCTACTCTAGGATGAACATGGTTGCTAAGGAGTCCTTGATATACACCGGTACGTGAGGCCCAAACCATGAACACCAACCCATTACAAGCGTGAGTCGGGAACCTTAGCGAGATACTAAAGGCTCAGACCAACTCTTCACGTCATCCCGATGCTTCACCAATTACAACATGGTTGGATTGAGGTACAACTTTTTCTCTCCCCCCTTTATATACCCCGTCGGTACGCGTGGTTGGAATCATCCCTTGGGGTGATGAAATCCCCAAGCAAGTCCCACTAAGAAAATGAAAATAGGGTGGCTCAAAGGATTTGGAAAGCTACGATTTCTCATCACCCAAGATCGCCAAATGGCGCAAGGGGATTGGATACATCAAATAGTCTTCCACAAGCATGCCAAACAAGGTTTGTTGACCCCTCTAATTAAACTATGTGCCTAATTTACCAAAGGACAATTTGTAAAAACTTGAAATTTCACCTTCGGGAGGTTAGTTTTTCCATCGGAGGTCAGGTCCACCACCGGAGGGTTAGGTTCACCACCAGAAGGTCAAGTCCACCACCGGAAGGTCAGGTCCACCACTGGAAGGTCAAGTCCGCCACCGGAAGGTCAGGTCCGCCATCAAAAGGTCAGGTCTGCCACCGGAAGGTCAGTTCTGCCAACAAAGAGGTCAGGTCCACCACCGGAAGGTCAAGTCTGCCACCAGAAGGTCAGGTCCACCATCGGAAGGTTAGGTTCACCACCAGAGAGGTCAGGTCCACCACCGAAAGGTCAGGTCCGCCACCGGAGAGGTCAAATCTGCCACTCTGTAACCTAAACCTACAAAAATGCCAAAAATAGCAAACATGAAATAAAAAAGACCCATTTGTGGGTCCCACCGAGTATGCCAGAAATGTGATAGGTCGAATAGATGTGTTAGAAAATGAGCAACAAAGTAAAGAGTGCAAATAAACATCAAAACAACCTACACCTCAAGATTAGCCTAAGTTGGAATTAACACAAGATAAAAACAACAAATGGAACTTTATACCTTGTGTCGAATCGATCCTTTGGTTGGCCCTTTGATCTTTGATGTGTATGCTCCTTGGATGGCAAGATATGCAAACTAGATGATGATGTGAGGATGGATGGAAATGGATGAAAGCATGAAAATGGCTAAGTGGATGAAAGCATGAAAATGGCTAAGTGTAGATTGAGAAATAAAATTGCAAGAGTTTGGCTAGCAAAATGATCTCCCCAAAATGAGAGAAAAGAGGGGGTATTTATAGGAATTTTGAGAATTCCTAGAAGAGATGGATGGCCAAGATTGAGCCACCAAAGATCAAGATGTAGGGCTAAGGTGAGTTGAGAACTCACAAGCCCTCACATCTTGACATGTGGCATGTGATATAGCCCTAAAAGGTGAAGTGGACATGAGGTGGAAGGGATAGTACATGACATGGAGGGGGGTACAAAGTACCTTAGGATTGGACAAGATCTCCTCATAAAGGAGGTGTTTGTCCCTATGTGGGTGAGAGGACATGTGAGGAATTAAAAATTCCTCAAATATCCTCATAGGGAGAGGGAAAAAGAATAAAGAATAAAGAGAGGACATGTGGGAAGAAGTGAAGGAATTAAAATTCCCTTTTGAGTGCATTTAAGAAGTGAATTAAAAATTCACATGGGGAAGTGGAGTGCCTTGCCCAAAAGGAGAAAGCCTTTAATAAGGTTGAACAAAGACACATGTCATAAAGGACATGGGGAAGAGAAAAGGAATTTAAATATTCCTTGAAAGATGAGAGTGGAATTAAAAATTCCTAAAAGGACTTTGGGAAGACAAAAGGAATTTAATATTCCTTGGGGGATGGGAAGAGTTGACTAAAGGGGGTGATTAGACAAGTTGATGAGGGGTTAGAGGAAGGTTAGGTGGCTAGGAAAGATTAGAGGCCAATTTGCAAAAGTTGGAGGATGTGACACCTCCTAATCAAGGATTAGGCATGTGCACATCCTAATTATGAGATTAGAAGAAGGATTAAGATTAGATAAAAATGATGGAGGATGTGACATAAAGGAATTTAATTCATTTGATGAAAAGGGGAAGGTATTTAATTATTTAACTAGATACCTTAGGGATTAGATGAACTTTATAGGGATTAATTAAATAATAGTGATATTACTTAATTAATGCGGATAATTGGATGTTTAGACAAAAGGGAATAAATTTGGATAAATTAAGTGTCCAAATTTAGGTGTCTACAAGTGGAGAGTTGGATGCTAAAGAGATATTTGATTGGATAGATGCACATGACAACTACTTTGAGCACAAGGATGTTGTAGATGATTAGAAGGTAAAATTTGCTTCGACTAAGTTGAAAGGTCCTGCTCTGACATGGTGGAATTATGTTCAAGAGGAAGGGGTGAAGGGGAAAAAAAATAAGTTCATGGGATAGGATGGTGTCAAAGATCAAGAGCAAATCTTTGCTAGGTGATCATGCAATACAAACATTCTAGAGGCTGCAAAACTTAAAGCAGAAGGAGAAGGATGTCATGGCCTATACTAAATAATTTTACAAGTTGAGCATTAGGGCCTGTCATGTTAAAGATGAAAATGAAAAGATAGCAAGGTACATGAATAGCGTAAGATTTCAAATTCAAGATGAATTGAGTTTAGCTATTCCTAGGACAGTTGAAGAATTTTTTTAGTTGGTTTCTAGGGTAGAGGAGAAGTTAAAAAGAAGGCAAGAAAGACAAGAGGCAAAGGCAACACTAGTAGAGGTAGAGGTTCAAGGAAGTCCTATGAAGACCAAGAAGATGCAAGTAAAAGCAAAGACCAAGTTGTTGATCAAAGAGGTGGATTCAGAGGCTTTAAAGGAGGATTTTTGTGGACAGGGTAGAGGTTCAAACACATTTTCAAGAATATGTTACCATTGCAATCAATTTGGGAATCAAGCATGGAAGTGTCCAAATAAACTAGCTTCTACTTCAACCGGTGGTGATAAGAGATTTCAATTGGTGCAAGAGGATGGTTGTGAAAGTGTAAACTCTCCTAATCAACTTGCTACTCCAAAAGTTAGAGAATCCTTGATGGTTAGAAGAATACTCCTCAAAGCATCAAAGGAGAAAGAATCAACACAAAGAAGAACATTTTTCAAGACCACTTGCAAATGCAAAGGAAAGGTATGTAAAGTAGTAATAGAATCTAGGAGTATTGATAACATGGTGTCTATAGAAATGGTTGATAAACTAAAGTTAGAAAAGATACCTCATGAAACACCTTATAAAGTGTCTTGGCTAAATGAGAATCAATCTGTTTTGGTGAATGAGAAATCTCAAGTTGAATTCAGTATAGGTGGATACAGAGATAAGATTCTTTGTGATGTGTTACCTATGGATGTGTGCCACTTGTTGCTTGGAAGACCATGGAAATTTGATAGGCATGCAATCTATGATGCTAGGAGCAATACTTATGAGATTGAGAAAAATGGAATCACTTTTACATTAACTCCATTGGTAGAAGATGTTAAGGAGAAAACCAATGCACAGCAAAGGTGATAATGTTGGGTAAGCAAGAGTTTGTAAAGGGGTGATCCCACTATAAGCGTGAAATAAGTAAATAAGTAAAAAATATTAAAAAATTTCTTAATGAAACAGTATATCAAGATTCAACAAAAATTAACTAATTTAAAGCATAGAAAACTTGAAAGCATCTCATTGTTTCCTATCTCCAAAGATTTATTAAATCATAGAGGGCTCTCAGATTTGGTAACCACTGTGATTGTTAAAATTTCAATCTAGAGAATGAAATGATGCTAAATGCAATGATCTACTTCTATGTGATGATTTCTAGATTAAAAGGAAGCTTCTATAATCTAAATTAACATGAAACCTGATGAATGGAAGCTATAGTAAAACTAAGATGCAACCATGATATTGATTCTAGATGCTATGATGCTATGATGCTATTGCTAAATTTCTTGAATGCTAAGATGCTTGATTGCTTTTCCTATAGAGTAAGTTTGAAAAAAGATGAGGATCCATTATTTGCTTCAGACAGTTGTATTTATAGATTTACAACAACAATTTTGTAAAGGGGTAGCACAACAAGAAGAATTAGAGGAAGGAAATTGAGAGATTGATTCCAATTTGTCTCCAAAGCTTTCCCATGAAATGCTAGTTGAATTAAACTAGATATTTGATGTCTAATTTGGTAGGTGAGTGAATAGAGGAAATTTTCCATTATGCCTTTATTTGAATATTTTATGATTTATTCAACTTAGTAAAAGGGAATAAATAATTTAATAAAACAAACTATAGAACTCGTTTATTAAATAAATATAGAAGAGATATGATAACTAAACAACAAAGTATTTAACCTTGTTTAATTAATTAAGATTGAATGATACGATAATTAAATAACACAAACTATTGAAATTGTATATTTAATTAAAATTGAAGAATAAAAGAATTAGAATGTGAACTATTTAAATAAATATTTATATTTATTTAATAGTAGATGAATTTAATTATGACAATTAAACAAAAAAAAGTGAAATTCGTTTATTTAATTAATAAGAAAATAATAGAATAAAGATTGAAGAATTTAAGATGAACTATATAAATAAATATTTCTATTTATTTAATAGTAGATGAAATAAAAGTTAATTAATCAAATAAATTATATTTTATTAATTATATTCTCCATATCATTTTTAGGTGTATACATTTTGGACCTCTTTGAAGTGATGTGTTTATGCATTGCTTCAAAGAAAATTTTGTGCTACTACTGCCAATATCAACAAAAAAATTTCAGTATGCCCCAGACATTAATTTTCAAATGATGATGAATATATGCCCCCTTGGGAGATAAATTGATGAATTTTTGGTTTTTTGTTCAATTTTTTTGGATTTTTTGGATTTTTTATGATTTTTCAATGATTCGAAAATGATTTGATGAAGATTTGGTGGTGAAATAATTTATTTCCCAATAAAGAATATAGAAATTTTTCCCCTAGATGAATTTGAATTAATCCCCCCCAAAAAATAATTAACCCCATAAAAATCCCACTTTTAATAACCTATAAAAGGTCAAAAAGGTCATTTTCAAACTCATTTGTGCATTTAAGTTTTTCTGAAATTTTGTGAGAGAGAGCAATTTGTGCAATTTGGAGCAAGATGTTGATTCCCTACCATACTCACCGGTTCGACGACGTCACCATCACTAGGCCATCTATGGGCCTTCGGTATGTACCTATTAACCCCCTCGTTGTACGTGCATTTTTTTGGGTGCATTTTTCAAATTTTAAAATTTTAATTCCTTTTAGTGTGTCTACATGCCGATGTAGCGCTTTGACTTACTGTTTTAGTGCTTTTCAAGTTTTAGCACTTAGGGTGAGTTTTTTAGTGCTTTTACCTTATATTTTAGTGTTTCCAATGTTTTGGCGTGTAGGATAGATAGTTTAGAATTTTTACCTTCTGTTTTAGCGCTTTCACTTGTTTAGCGAATTGACCCAAAAGATTAGCGCTTCTGATGAAGTGGCACTTTGTTAGCCTAAAGTGGTGCTTATACCTAACGAAATGGTGCTTTTGATGATTTAGCGCTTTGAGCACCTATTTTTGCGCTTTTAAGTCAGTTTGATAAAGTTTGTCAAATTTGTCCCTTATTTTGTCATTTTTTTATCGTGTCAGCCGTCTAGTTTGATATGGGTGACCTCCCGGGACGGACCAGTGCTTCACCTCTGTGAGCATCACCTAGATGCAATGAGTGCTAAGTGGACCATTCGATATCATGAGAGATGGGTTCCAGTGAACCACTACTCATGAAACATGGGTCAATGAGTTTGACTCAAAACTACACGGTTGAATCCGATAGCAATATCATAATTTGACACCTGTGGAAAAATACCTCCTACTTATCAATTGATGAGCTAAAGGGCTCTATAATGAATGGTTCATAAGGCACAACACTTGCTGAAGGTTTTGCAAATGGGGTAACAGCTCAAGCAGGCTTAACCTTGGAGAAAACTCCCCGTTAAGCGCGCTTGAGGAGTAGTACCGGATGGGTGACCGACTCCGGACCAGTGCTTCACCTCGTGAGCATCACCTAGATGCAATGAGTGCTAAGTGGACCATTCGATATCATGAGAGATGGGTTCCAGTGAACCACTACTCATGAAACATGGGTCAATGAGTTTGACTCAAAAACTACACGGTTGAATCCTGATAGCAATATCATAATTTGACACGCTGTGGAAAAATACCTCCTACTTATAGTTTGATATGGTTGATGATCCTTATCAAGTAGATGATGTTCAACCTTATGATAGGTGATGTCTGATGTTTGATTAATACATTATCCTCATGATAGGCGAGGAATAATTATAGTTTGATCGATGAACCTCATGATAGGCAAGGTTGATTTGATGTATTAATGATTGACCTCATGATAGGCAAGGTTCAATTATGTTTGATAATTGACCTCATGATAGGTGAGGTTCAATGATGTTCGCTCACGAGATTTAATCAAAAAGTCTCACCAAGAGTTGATTAGATTTGATAGGATAATTAATGTTTGATGATTTGACAAAGAGTACTGACTTTGAATATTTCACAATGATAGGAGTCTCTAATGAACCTTCAGATTAGAGAGCAGTTTCCTCAAACATTTGATTTGATACGACAACTGGCCCAACCTGAGACAACTATCATTATACATTGTGGATTATCTTCCTTACTAGACATGCCCCAGATTAGGATTAATTGAGGTCTCCTAGCAACTTTAGTGAAGAGGTGGCACAACGAGCATAACACCTTCCACCCAGCTACCAGTGAGATCACAGTCACCCTAGAAAATGTCTGGAGGATTCTATGGATACCAGTTGTCACGGATATTGTTATTTATGACCCATCAGAGTAGGGTGGTAATGATGCTCTTCAAAGAGTGTTTCAAGATGATACTATTGGTGGATTATGGATTCCATGGTGTGAGATGGTAGATGCTTATCTCACTTTTCTGATAGTTCTTGCTAGACTCATTAGAGATTTCCTTTATCCTAATTGTAGGTCAAAGGGATTCACTATTGGTTGGGGCCGTGTACTAGAGAGCATGGTTGTTCATGGGATGAGATATGCTTCTGGCATGTGCATGCTTGCCCATTTGTATCATGATTTGCCTTCAGTGGTCTACCTTGGAGGTCAGGGTTTATCATCCAGAGTCATTTTACTTCAAGTGTGGGTGTGCAAGCATATTGTTGTTATGCAGCCAGTAATGGTGAGGCAATGTCTAGCCAGGTAGCCTTATGTGCACATATGTGTAGGTCAACTCATCCAACCTAGACTAGGTAAGTTAGATCATTGGCACAGAGTACTAGATGATATGGAGACTGTTACCTTGCGTCCCTATTTAGATTGTGAGCATTTGGATGATGCTGATGTGCAGTTGCTATTTTTTTGTCAGTCTTTTAGTTTGATTAGGCATACATGGTGGGTTTTGGAGAGATTTCTGCTGAGACAAGTGCTTCTTTAGTATGGCATTGTTCAGGGTGTTCCCTAGGGTGTTGCCCACTATGCTTAGTGACAGTTGGATTCTATAGATTAGGGGCCTTTGTTGTCCTATGATGTGGCAGTGCAGGAGTTTCAGGCTTTACAACTGCTTGTGTGGGAGATCCGACTAGATATTCTGGAGCCACTAGCGATACTAGATTATGCAGAGCATCTATTATTACATCTATTTCCCTACATTATGATTCCTAATGAGCCAACACACTTAGCTATTGGGGAGGATATTTTTTTCACACACTGACACTGACAGAGGAGAGAGGAGATTAGTGGTGAGGAGGAGGTGGTGGAGGAGGTTGAGAGGAGCAGTGATGAGGAGGGTAGTGGGGATGGGGAGGATAGTGGTGATGGAGAGGATAGTGGTGGTGATAGTAGTGGGGATGAGGAGGGAAGCAATGGGGATAGCAATGGAGATAGTTCGGTGGATCAGGTGCAGGTGTATTAGGTGTTGGTGGGTCAATTCCTAGTTTAGAGGAGTACATGATGCATACAGTGCCTCAAAAGAGGCAAGCAGTGGAAGATCCTTCAAAGCAGATGCAGATTATGAGCCTTTAGGTGTAGTTAGAGATCATATAGGCTCAACTTGTTTGGGCTCAGGGTTTATTGTCACAGACTTAGGCTCAGATGCAGGAATAGGATTTAGCATCAGTACAGGCTCAGTTGGCTGCAGCTCAGGCACAAATCATATCTTTGATAGCTGAGAGAGATACCACTAGATAGGCTACAGAGCAGGCTCAGGGTATGGCCGAGAGAGTGCAAAGATTAGCAAATGGTACTACTATAGTAGATTACATGACAGAGGTTGTTTGTGTTGGTCACGAGGTAGAGTACTATAGAGGGAAATATCATGATGCAATTCCATCCAAGCAAAGAGTTATCTACGCACAATCTTGATCAGGTAGGACTCGTACTAGGACTGTCAATGCGGGTGTAACACAACCTCTTAGGAGAGACTGAAGAGATCTTGGTACATCTAGTGGTGGTGGAGGGACTGGTCCAGAGATACCTACACTGTCAAGAGCTAGCACTACATAGTCTTATGATCTGATTCCTCTATTTTATTTTGAGATGATGATGTTCATTCTGGGGTGATACCACAATAATGGGTTACAGTTTTTGGCCAAACTTGACATTAAAATCAGGATTTTTCACTAGAAATTTAGTTTCTTACACCTATAGCAGCTAAACCATTAAGGTTTTGAAGATGAATCAAACTAGTTATTTGTTAGATATTTTGTGTAGATTCTAATTATATTTTAAAAAAAAAATTAAAAAATAAATTGTGAATCATTTTATGTAATTTTTAATAACTTATTTTTTCTACTAATTAGCATTTTTAAAAAGTGATGTTTACTTTGGCCCACGTAACTTTTTTTATAGATAGGATACAATTCTAATTTTTAAAATAAAAAATTTCTCACACCAATATTTAGGGAATGGATATTTTTTCATAATTTTTTGTTACATTTTTTTTTTAATTACTTTTCAAAGTCAGCGTAATTATAATTTGGACATAGGTGTACTTCGGCTCGCATAACCTTTTTTGTATTCATTTGAAATAACTTATTCTTTTTTTGTTGGAATAAGGACATCAATACCTAGTGGACATGTATTTTTTAGAATTTTTTTCTCTATTTTTCTATTTTTTCGTATGTGTGAAATAAAGAGCTTGATGTTCATTGAAAATCCTATATTCATAAGAAATAAAAAATAAATATAATTATAAAATTAAAAATATTTAAAATTATGCTTTTCGGGAAGCTTATAATAAGGGCTACAGGCTTACAAAACATAAATTTTAAATGAATTCATTTGATCACCCAAAATGTAAACCAAAAGTGGTTTTTTATCAACATTTTGATAGGTGTAGAGGAGACTCGATTATAGGTATGGTTTAAATCTAACAAGGTTCTATCCAAGGGGGTTTGATCTAAGGGGGTTTGATCAATCCCCCTTTAATTAAAATAATTTAAATGGAACCTTTAAAGTCATAAATCATTGTATTCTCTAAAAATATTTGATTTCAGGCAAAAATAAGGATGTCCCAAAAAGTGTAACCCATTATTGTGGCAGCACCCTCTGATTACAGCCATTTTTTGATATATCTTTCTCCATTTCAGACATCATTGTATACTTGACATTATGATTTTTGAGATATATATGATATGCAGTGAATTTAGCGATCTATTATGTGTTCTATATGATTTTATGATGGATGCATTTACTTTCCTATTTTTTATATGCCATGTGATAATCTTTATATGATGATGTTATGGATGCAGTTTATAATCATGATGATATGCTATGATATATGATGTTCTATTTATGATGTGCATAATGATGATGTATAGATGTATGATGTATGTATGTATGACATATGGATGCATGATGTGTAATTTTATATGATAATGTACCTATATACATGGATGTGGATGTAATGATTCATAGGATTTATGATATGCGATGTAAATGGGATGTGTGTGTTTTATTGTTATGATATCAAATGCAAATATGATGTAATGAATGGATAAAAATGATGTATGATATTTGATATGTTAAATGGATTTATGATACGTGATATGACGAATGGATATATGATATGAAACTATAGAGAGTTATTATTTTTGAGATTTTCTTATGCAATAATATGACAACTAATATGAGAAATATGATATGATCAATGCAAATTATTTGATTTAGATGCATGAAAGATGAAATGATAATTAAATTTTTTCTAGTGTATGAAATGAAAATAATGATGCAACTACATGATAATGATAATTTTTTTGTTAATGTCAAGTATACACAATCCATTGAATGAGAAAAAGATAACATCGTCTTTGAATGATTTCACTAATTTTGTAACAAACACTTTGCAGATGTAACACTATTATGAATGCAATCTAATTTACCATGAAAATCTATGTACACACATTGTCATCTTAACAATCCTTGTATTGTGCTTTGTATCATCATGGAGCTTTTAAAATGTTGAAAGTGAGTACAAGCATCAATGGTATAATGCAAACCAATGATGACCTAAGTACTACTTTCATGATTTTTGATATTGCAAGTGAACACAAGAATCAAGGTATAATTAAACTGAGATGACCTGAGCATTTCTTGCGTAAACAAACAAGAATTAATCACTTTCTTATGTGAATTGGAATGTCATCAGTGATACTTTATAGAGCACGCCTCACGACAATTCACACAATAATGATGATTAATTCATGCAATAATGATGTACTTTGATTAATTCAATAGGTAGTATAGCCTCTGATCCATATACCAAAGCATATGGCATAGCTCCTGTTGTTGTTCTGATATTTGTTATGTAGGCTCATAATGAAGGATTTAGCTAAACATTCCAATCACATCCAACTTCATTAACCATTTTCTTTAGTATTTTCATAATTGTCTTGTTTGAGGCCTCTGCTTGGCCATTTCCTTGAGGATAGTACAGTGCTGAGAATCGATGTTGGATATGAAATTTATCACACAGTTCCTACACATCCTGATTCTTAAACAATCGACCATTATTTGTGACAATGGATTGAGGAATGCCATACCTACATATGAGGTAGTTTAGTATGAAAGATGATATCTATTTCCCTATGATTTTTGTTAAGGGAACTGCTTCTATCCATTTTGTAAAGTATTTTGTTGCTATGATTATGAACTTGTGTCAATTTGATGAAGACGGGTTTATCTTCCTACCAGGTCTATTCCCCACTGGCAAAAGGGATTTGTTGATGTGAATGGGTGCAATTCTTGTGTCGGTGCATGGATTAAATTACCGTGTATCTAAAATTTTGGGCGTTTCTTAACAAAATGATAGGACTCCTCCATATTTGGTCAATAATACCACAAACATAGGAGTTTCTTTGCTAGGGTTAGCCCACTTGAATGAGTTCCACAAATACCTTCATGGACTTCATGTAAGGCTATTTCAGATTCATGATTTTCTAGACACCGAAGAAGAGTACCTTCTAGACCTCGATGGTAAAAGATGTCAGCAATCAATGTATGTTGTGCGGATTGGAGGATGAAGTTACGTTTTTGGTTTCTAGAAAGATCAGGAGGAAGGATATTATCCTTGAGATATGCATAGATCTCCTGATAGAGTGACATTTGAATGTTAGTTATTTGGCATATGGTTTGTGATTCAGGATTTTCGTAGGCCGAGTTAGATACTTGTTCTACCATAAACTCATAACATCCTTGTTTTTTTGTAATTGTAAGAGAGAAGCAATTTTCTCCATGACATCCACAACATTGTTCTCTACCCTTGGTATCTATTCAAATTTGATCTCCACAAAGTATTTTTTAAGATCATCTATCATTTTATTATATGGCATGATTTTTTCATCCTTTGTCTAATACTTGTCATTTACTTGATAGATGACAAGTTGTGAGTCCCCATACACTTGTATTTATGTGGTGTTCCATTCAATAGCCACTTTGATGTCGATAATCAATGCCTCATACTCAGCCACATTATTGGTACATGGAAACATTAGTCTATAGGACCTTAGGATGGTGTGTCCTTGAGGTGTAACAAATAGAATTCCAGCACTAGACCCCCTTTGTGTGAATGATCCATCAAAATAAAATCTCCATTGTTGAGTGGTAATATTCAAAATGTCTACATCCAGAAATTCAATGTTCATTGGATTATTATCCTATAACAAAGCTTCAACTAATTGATCAGCTATCACCTATCCTTTGATGGCTTTCTGGTCTACATACTGGATGTTGAACTCACTTAAGATCACAACCCATTTTTCTAGTCTCCCTGTTAAAGTAGCTTTGCTGAGTAGAAATTTTAATGGATCTATTTTTGTGATGAGTCTGACTGTATGAGTCAACATGTATTGTTGCAATTGTTGGGTTACAAATACCACTTCCAAACAAGGTTTTTCTATGAATGTGTAATTTATTTCATAACCATTGAGAGTCTTGTTGATGTAGTAAATAGCTTGTTCCTTTCCCTCTGAATCTTCTTGTGCTAATAGAACTCCTAAAGAAATGTCAATTGTTGTGATATATAGTAAGAATGTTCTTTCTGCTGCAGGTGGCATGAGTATGGGAGGTGACATCAAATATTGCTTTATCTAGTTAAAATTTGTTTCATAGTCATGATCCTAGTTGAATGAAACATTCTTATGAAGTAGATGATTGAATGGATGGATTTTTTCTGTCAATTGGGAGATAAATCTGCTGATGGATTGTAGCCTTCCTTGTAGAGACCATAATTGACTTATATTTTTAGGTGGTGGCATCTCCATTATTGCTTTGACCTTAGTCGGATCCACTTCTATTCCTTTTTCTGACACTATGTATCCAAGGAGCTTTGCTAATGTTACCCCAAACACACATTTCTTAGGGTTCAATCTGACATTGAACTTTTCCAGTCTAGTAAATATTTTGTCAAGGATTTCCAGATGTCCTTTTCTGGTGTAGGATTTTGCTAAGATTTCATCCACATAATCTTCCATAAAAGTATGCATCATGTCATGGAAAATAGTGGTCATCGCCCGCTGATATGTTGCACCTACATTTTTCAACCCAAAGGACATGACACTCCAATAGAATGTACCCCAAGGACAAGTGATTTTTTTCTTTTCTTGACCTTTAGGTGCTATCTTTATTTGGTTGTACCCTAAGAAGCCATCCATTAATGACAACATGGCATGTCCCGTTGTTAAATCAACAATGATGTCAATATTGGGTAAAGGAAAATCATCCTTTGGGCACACCTTATTTAGATCTTTGAAATCTATGCATATTCTAATGTTATTATCTAGTTTAGATATAGGCACAATATTTGAAATCCAATCTTCATAAGCAATAGACCTGATAAATTCTACATCCAACAACTTCTTCAGTTTAGCTTTTACCATCAGGGCGATGTGGGGATGCATTTTTCTCAATTTTTGCTTTACTGGTTTGATTCCAAATGGTAGAGATAGATGATGCATCAAGATATTTGGATCTAATCCTGGCATATTAGAATAAGACAAAGAAAAATTGATATGTCTCTCTTCAAAGAATTTGGTGAATGTGGGCTTCTCCTGTTCTGTCATAGACGCCACTAGATGTAGAATATTTGTCTTTTCTGTTGTTCCAAGATTTATGGACTATGTAGGCTTCACTAGTACTAATGATCTATCATGGTAATGCTCTGGAAGGGTGTCAACTCTCCCATATTTTAGTTCCTCAAAAAGGTTTTCACTATTAGATACATTCTTTATTTTTTCTTTTTCAAAATCTAATGCTGCCTTAGAAATGTTTTCAACATTAGATCCTTTTTCCCTATTTTCATTTTTGCAACTGGAAGATTTCGTACTCTCCTAATTTGAAGTATCATTATGAGTGTTATGGGTAAGACTTGTATCAGGTTTGTCACCGCAAAGAAAATTTATGATGGCCTTATCATTTGAAAAGACTGATATATTAATAGGTTCGGTTAGTTCCCAGTCAATAAGTTTGGGATGCATCAATGGTAATAAGTCATCAAGTTGAGTAAGGTAGGAAACTGTAAGTGTTCTAATAGCCATGTGGTCAAAGTGGTTAATGGGAATGTCGAGGTCTATGATATTACTTACCTTCAAGTCATCTATCTCACTCTATGTATGTTCATCCTCGCTTGAGTCATCGATATTTGTTGATCCCAATACAAGTGGTCTAGTTCCTGAACTTTGTTCGTCCTCTCGTGTGGGTATATATGCTTGGATGACATCAATTTTTTTGTCAATGTATGATGTTCCAGATAAATTATCCCATTCATATTCATTGGAATCTATTTAAAACCCATCCCTCATTTGTAAAATCCTTTCTACCACTTTCTAATTTACTTCTTCTCTTGATTCCCCTATATAGCCTAATCATTTTTTGTCTTTAGGATGAAGTGTTAGAGGTTGAATAGGTTCTATAATGCCATCTTTTATCTTTCCAATTGTTCTGTGCCCTTCATAGCCCATTTTTTCTAAGATAGCCTTTCCTTTTCCATATTGATATGTTCTGATACTAATATTTGTTGATGTTGAAGCTTCTTCATTTTTTGTAGAGCCAATTTAAAATGGCCTTGTCTTCTGATTCATCTTCTAGAGTTCTTGCTTTTACAAATATTTCATCTAAAACTATGATGGGTTGTGATGATCCCTGTGCATTCATTGTGGGTTGTCCATATGATTTTGGAGATGGCAGCAATTGTTAAAGACACAAAGATTGCTCAATGGAATATTCTCCCAAACCCTTGTCCTTTAATTGGATCTTGTCTATAAATTGCTATGATAGATTATTCAAGGGACCATTGTTGTTTGATAAAGTTGAGTCAGCAATAGTTGTTTCCTTTTCCTAGTCCTTTTTCTTGACCCATTTGGATATAAAATTGAGTTGCTTTTCACCATTAGATGAAGTAGATGTACTAGCTTCTCTATTGTGGGGTACCAGAGTGTCTTGATTTTCCTTAAGCATATTACAAGTCTAGGGATTATTATTGTCAGCTGAAATTGTGACCTCTTGTCCATTGATAGGAAATTTCAAACATCGATGATATGTTGAAGGTATTGTTTGCATTTCATGGATCCATGGACATCCCAAGAGTATGTTATATGTTAGCTCCTTATCTAACACTTTACAAACAATATTTTGACAATCGGTCCCACTTGAATTGGTAGTACAATCATCCCCTTGGAAGACCTTTCCTCTTCATCATATGCTTTTATTGTTATCTTTCTCTTGGCATCAATGGCATTGTTGGATAGCCTAGTGCACAAATTAGTTTTAAATTACAAATATTTAATCCAGCTTCGTTATCTATTAAGACATGCTTGACACATTGTTTATGGATTAGAACCTCTATATGTAAGGCCACAATGTGTGGGTGATTTAGTGACACATCATCTTGTTCGAAGAATGACAAAAAATGAGGTGTGGTCAAATGTCCCACCATAGCTTGAAATTAACAGACATCCAAATTATTGGGTACCGTAGTGGCTACTAGAGCTTGTTCTAGAACCTCTTTATGTGATGGTGAAATTTTAAGAAGTTCTAGTATGGATATCTGTGCGGGTATATTTTATAGTTGATCCACAATGTTGTATTGATGTGATGGGGGAGTAGTGATTTTAGGTGAAACTCCTTTCAGTATCACTTTGGACTGCCCCCTTGTCGTTGCATTGACCAGTTGGTAGTCTTGTGTTTCCCTAATTTTTTATGACATTCATTTGGTTGCCAAATGTGTTTATGTTTGGAATCACGTTCATGGATATAGTGTCATTGATGTTAATGTTATTTGCTTGATTATCAATGACATTATTTTTCTCAACCTTAGAAATGCAAAGAATGGTGGTGTCGTAGATATAGTTTATAGTCTTTCCTTTATTGATTGAAGAAGATTCTCCCTTTTCGTAGTTGGGTAAAGGATTTGTAAACGTAGTGTGATCATTGTTTATTTCAGGTCCTTCGACAAACACCTTCTTTGCTTCAATCAAGTCTTGTATCAGATGTTTTAGTTGCATACAGTCATTTGTTTTATGTCCTTTATTTTTATGAAAGTTGCAATAGTCAACATCGTTCCACCAAGATGGTTTTACTTTCAGCTCCCAATTTCTTGCTTCTAGTAGGGTAATTAGTCTATTTGCAATAAGCTATCTCATTATTGATTCTAAAGTTTGTCCTAATGGTGTAAATCTTCATCAATTGGATTGTCTTTGATATGGTGGTGGTCGAGATTCTCCATTATTTGGGTTATTTTTTTGAGTGGTACCTTGATTGTTGTTTTGGTTGTCATTTTAACTTGTTTTCACAATTGTTGTTTTTAAATTGAATACTGGTTTTGAATTTTTTTTCTCAGTTGTAGTATCACTGTTTCTAGTATTTTTATTTTTCTGCCAAATTTTAGGCTTGTCATTGTTTCCATAGTGACTTGAGGAATTGGTGTTGTTTGATGTGTCATTGTAATTTTTAATCACTCCTCTTTTGACTAAGGCTTCTTCTATTTTAAGCCCATTTTCAATCACCTTTTCAAATGTCGGGGGACATTGCAGTTTCAGTCTATAACTCATGTCATCATTTAAGTTGTCAATAAATAATTCAATCTTTTCCTCTTCAGGTATTGATCAAGGATATCTAGCAAACAACTTTTTCCAATGTTGTAAGAATGATAGGAATGTCTCTCCCTTCTTTTGTTTCATGTTGTACAAATCTTTTATGGTTACATCATGTTGAATGTTGAAGGAGAACTATGTAATAAATCTATTGACCAATTCTTCAAAGGATCAAATTCTCGATTGTAATCTGGAGAACCATTCCATATAGTTTGCTCCTAAACTTCTAGGAAACAACCTGATTAGGTAAGTGTCTTCCTATACAAACTCTAAACTCATTGTTCTAAATTCCCTTACATGGTCAATTGGATATGTTTTTCCATTGTACTTGTCACATTTGGGAAATTCACAATGTCTTGGAAATGGTATCATGTCTACACACAGATGAAAAGGGTAAAGACAAATGTCTTGTAATGAGTACCTCTTCGTGGTTCCTTTTTGCATGTCTTGAACTTGTTGTTGTAATTTTTGCATTTGACATGTTAAGGAAACCACTTGATCAGTTTTTTGTGTGTTATGTGATTCAGTTTCAACTGCTTTAGGTGTTTCCTTTAGTCAATTGATGTCAAAATATTTTGGAAGTTTGGCACCTAGCTCAGCTAGCATCAGAAGATATTTTTTCCATATCCTGTTCTAAAACCTTTTCCATGAATTTGTAGAAATTTGGATCTTGTTGGGTTGTGTTGACATCTTCTTGGGTTATTTCATTTGGATCATTTTTTTGGAATCTATGGAAAGGATTTTCTTCATCCATGACGTTTGGTGTTTCAATTTATTTTTCTCTTAGTTTTTGTCTTTGTAACCTTGTTAAAATTGCCATACAAATGTTTGTTTTTCTCACTAAAATTTGATATTCTATGTTTGGATGAGTGTCAATGGATTTTAACAAAGTGAAATAGGATGATATATCCTATTGATGAGACTAGGTTAAAAAGATATGATTATTTTGTTTTGTTTTGTGATGGTAGGATGATAATATCCTGATGAAGAGACTTAACCTAATAACCAATATTTTTTGTTTGATTTGTGGACACTTTAAAGTTTGCAAGATCCAGGTTTAATTTGAAAAGGTTTGATTTGTATGATCCTATTTGTTTCAAGTTTAAGACACTGTCGAGATTGTGAAAAATGTTTCTATCTGATAAAAACCCGAGTGTTTGATGTGAATAGTTTGACAGATGTGTATGAAAGCTCTCTATTTTTCTGTTATGTGGAAACGCTAATACAAAGGGAAGAAGCGCTAAAATAGATTGTAGAAGTGCTAAAATTTATGGTGAAAGCATTGTGAAATAGGGTAGAATCACTAAAACAAACTATAGATGTGCTAAAAGACTGGTAAAATCTATCAGTGGTAATTTTGGTTATAGTCAGTGGATGCTCTACAGGATTTGTCAGAAGTGCTAAACAAACTGCAGAAGCATTATTTCAACTGTGTATGTGCTAAAAGATAGTGCAAAAGTGCTAAAACATAGTGTACAAGCACTACTTTGGGATTCAACAGTGTTGTCTAATTTTCCTTTCCGTGAAGAGACTAACTATTTTTTGTGTAATTTTTGAGATTTTTGTTATTTTGACATGATATCTTTGTTGGCAATTCTCTGATTTTGGATAACAAGCCTAATGTTTCCAAGTTTTCTCTACTATAAGAATTGATCGGGCCTATTGGAATATTCTATTGTTGGTTGTGGGATGGAAGACTGATGAATAGGTTGACTATGATTATTTTTTTTTATGAAAGAGCTCTTCTTTGGAAATAAGCTTGTGAATATAAAGGCTTTAAAGCATAATCATTAGTATATCCCCTAGAAAAATTATGAAACCTATGGATGAAATTTCTATGTTGAAGCAAGACTTTCCTACTTTGATATAAAAATTTCTTCTTTCCAACAGTTTCTTGGGACTAAGTTGTTTCTTTGGTTTTTTGACTCTTTTTGTAAGGGTTTTCTTGACAAATTTTATGGATTTCCAATACCTAATCATAATTTTTCATAGAATGACTTGTCAAAAAATTTGTGTTCTTTTTGGATGATCTTTATCTGATTTAATGATTTGAAGGCACAACAAGCCATTGTAGAACAAGTGTTTTTAAGTCCTATAATCTAAACAGTAAGTGTATGTTCAAGAATCAAACATGATCCTTCTTGATTTTCCATAGGTTTTTAACAAATAATACACTTCAATTAGACTCACTCTTAAGGACAAAAGGTCATCATTATACTCAAACAACCCACATCTTAAAATTGCATCGACTCACACAATCGTGTCATCCCCTAGAGGGTGCCCATGTTTTTATCTTTTCCAAATGCATAATCAAAGTTAAATTTCTCAATCCCTTGAGCAAACAGTCCTTCGTAATTATATGGTGAGTGTCTTGGGGGTAGATTCTTCCCTTCCCTGGCACTATTGAATATTACAATGTTTGGAAACTGACAAGTTGGATTCTACACTATGGTTTGTAGATAGAGTTTTCGTTTGGAGCGAAAAATTATAAACTCCCTTAGGAGGCCTCCCAATCTTTAAAAAAAATATTTTGGGGATGGTTATCTTGCACACTTCCGGTAAATGAGGGTTTTACTAGATTTACTTTTATTTTATAGTTGGTTGGAAAACCTAGCTTTGGTTGTTCCCACTCAGGTCATTCTCGTAGGGTGAGTACTTTTCCCCACTATGGCAAGCCTTCTAAAGGATTTAATAAAGCAGGAAATGCATGAAAATATAGGATGAGTCTAGTGTTTTGATCACCCAATTAAGGGGAGAGCATACGCCTATCACCACAAAAGCACAATAATCAATGTTCAAATTTTTAAGCCCAAAAGACAATTTGCTATTCTAGGTGAAGATATTGC
This sequence comes from Sequoia sempervirens, assembly GCA_007258455.2. Taxonomy (NCBI): domain Eukaryota; kingdom Viridiplantae; phylum Streptophyta; class Pinopsida; order Cupressales; family Cupressaceae; genus Sequoia; species Sequoia sempervirens. The sequence goes on along the minus strand of VDFB02058242.1, from coordinate 348,286,406 downwards.
TTCACAAAAGTCATGATGTTAATTTTAAACTGATATAGCAAATGTATGATGACTACCCTAGGATTGATATATTTTAAACCATATGACTACCCTAGGATTGGTTCTTTTTAGTCCAAATGCATCAAAATAAATTTCTGGTCGCGATCGCATCAGATCTAGACAATAAATTACAGAAGCGCTAAAATAGATTGCACAAATGCTAAAAGATAGTGCAGAAGCACTGCAAAATTTGGTATAAGCATTGTAGAATTCAGCATAAGTGCTAAAACAAAATTGGATCTAGAACAGTCAACCTTCTTGAGAACTTTGGGTGGAAGCACTAAAACAAATTGTAGAAGCACTAGAACTTTTGCTAGAAGCGCCAAAACATATTGTAGAAGCACTAAAAATTTCAGTGGAAGTGCTGCAAAATCCCTTGATCATGCTAAAAGAAAACACGCCTATATCCTATATGAACACTTTTTTGAAAAAATGTTAAATATGGGGTTAGAAGCCCCACGGTGGGGGCCAAAATGTAAGTGTGGAATAAGTAAATAAATAAAACAACTAAAAACACTTCTTAATGAAACATTATATCAAGATTCAATAACAATTAACTAATTTAAAGCACAAAAAACTTGAAAGCGTCTTATTGTTTCCTATCTCCAAAGATTTATTAAATCATAGAGGGCTCTTAGATTTGGTAAGCACTATGATTGTTAAAATGCCAATCTAGAGAATGGAATGATGCTAAATTCAATGATCTACTTCTATGTGGTGATTTCTAGATTAAAAGGAAGCTTCTGTAATCTAAATTGACATGAAACCTGATGAATGGAAGCTATATAGTAAAACTAAGATGCAACCATGATATTGATTCTATAGATTCTATGATTCTAAGATGCTATTGCTAAATTTCTTGAATGCTAAGATGGTTGATTGCTTTTCCTATAGAGTAAGTTTGCAAAAAGATGAGGATCCATTCTTTGCTTCAGAAGGTTGTATTTATAGATTTATGACAGCAATTTTGTAAAGGGGCAACACAACAAAGGCTTGGATTCAATTTGGAGGATTGAATGGTGAGAGATAAAGAAGCTTGAGTTGATCATGGGAACTATTTAAATAAATATTTCTAGTTATTTAATAATAGATGAATTTAATTATGATAATTAAATAAAACAAAGGGAAATTCATTTATTTAATTAAGATGAAAATAATAGAATAAAGATTGAATAATTTAAGATGAACTATATAAATAAATATTTATATTTATTTAATAGTAGATGAAATAAAGGTTAATTAATCAAATAAATTATATTTAATTAATTATATTCTCCAAACTATTTTTAGGTGTATACATCCACAATACTGGTTTACAATTTTTTCCAAACTGGACAATGAACTAATTTTTTTAAACTAAATCTTCACTTTCGGGCACCTATAGTGGCTAAACTGTGAGGAATTTGAAGATGATACAAACTAGTGATTTTTGAAATTTTGTCTATAGATTCTAAATATTTTTTTTTTTCAAAATTTTTGGAATCATATTGCACTTCTTTTTCCATCGAGCCTTCGAAAACTAGTTTTTTTAGTAAACATCATTTTTAAGGTGTGACGCTCACCGTATAATTCATAACTTTTTTTCCATGAAGGATAAAATTCTATTATTTCAAATTTAGATTTATAGCTACAATATATAGTGATTCCAATTGGTTTCATAGTGTTTTATTGAATATTTTTTCCTTAATCAAGTTTCAAAGTCAAACCAATTACAATTTAGACATAGGCAAACCGTATAACACAACTTTTTTTGTATGTATCAAAATTCCTTCTTTTTTGTTGGATCAAGGAATTCAATATCTAGTGCACTTAGAAAAATTGATAATCTTCTATTTTTCCACATGTGCAGAACATAGAGCATGATTTTCGGTGAAAAACCTACTTTCACAAGAAATAAAAAATAAATAGAATAATAAAATTAAATTTATTTAAAATTATACTTTTTGGGAAGCTTATAATAAGGACTACATACTTACAAAAAATAAATTTTAAATGAATTCATTTAATCCCCCAAATGGTAAATCAAAAGTGGTTTATTATCAGCATTTTGATAGGTGTAAAAGAGACTCCATTATAGGTATGGTTTAAAACTAGTGGGGTTCTATCCAAGGGGGTTTGATCTAAGGTAGTTTGATCAAACCCTCTTCAATTGGAATGATTTAAATAGAACTTTTTAGGGCTTAAATCATTATATTTTCTAAAAATATGTGATTTCAGCAAAAATTAGAATCTCTTAGAAATTATAAACCAGCTTTGTGGGATCACCCAAAGATAAAGGTAGAGGAGCTTGAGGAGCTTGCAGTCACTCCTACACTTGAAGACATCAAAACAGTAGCCTTGAAGAGTGAAATGAACTTGGAAGTAAATGGTATTAAGTTGAGAACCGAATTTGATAAAGAGAAGGTCAAGGATGAATTGATCTTGAAGATTCAAGATGAGTTTGAGAAGTACATTACTAGAAAGGTAAGTGAAGTGATCCACTCATTGTTTACACAAGAAACTGATGGTAAGTCAAAGGTTGGTATTTATGAGGTTTGTAAACTTGATGAAATAGAGGTCTTAGGGGAAGAGAATCTAAGGAAAGATATGAAAGGTAAAGGTAAAGATGTGAAAGGTGAGTTGCCAAGAGATGTGGCCAAATTTGATTACACAAAGAGAGTAAAGAAGAAGGTAGAGCTTTACAAGGTACAAGGATGTGTAGTAGCAGATAAGGAATCCATTTTGACAGCATTTTTTAGAGGTAGCCTAGAGGAAGGATCACACATCAAGTGTAAAGCAGAAATTTCAAAGAAAGAACCAGTCAAAGGGAATAGACAATGCATGTTTCCAATACTTTACTCATTGGAAGGGGTCACCTAATAGAGATGTAGTTTGGAGATCATTGAATGATGATATGTAGAATGGTTTTATTCATAGCATAGTCCTCAAAGGGACTTGAGTTCTTTTCAGACCGGGTGAATGGTGTAGGGGCACCATGGAAATTCATGTAAATATGGTCTTAAGTTTGGTTTTTAGTGTGTTGAGTATTTTTTCATCTAATAAGTTCATAATAGACCATTTGAAATGTAATTAGAGTCATTAGGGGTGAATCTTGCTAATATTGTAAAAACTTGCAAAAGTTATCATATGCAAAAATTGCAAAAAATGCAAGAACATGGAAGACCAACAGTCAAGAAGCTCAAATGTTGGTTAGAGTCAGTTGGATTGGTTGGGTTTTGGTGTGTATGGTTCAAATAGGCCTCACAAACTTTGAGGAAATATTTTGGTGTTCATTTTTATTGAAAACAATAATAAAACCTTCAATTTTCTATGTGTTTCCTAGAAAACTCACTGCTATAGACTATTGTATGGATTTGTAAAGATTGATTTTGATCTAAAGTGCATTGTATTTGATGGAAATATGAATTAACTTCAGTTTGGTTTAGATTTGGAGAGTTTATATAGATTTTGAATAATTTTACAAGCCTTTTACTATGGACGGTCTGTAAAACCCTATTTTAAGGGTTTGAGGATGAGCAAAATACATTAATGACCCATTCCACCAATAGAATTTCTTGAAAATTGGTGGAATGTGTACATGTACATAGGGATTAGTCTTAATATAGGTTTCAAGAGCAAGGATGAGGGTTTTGAGACAGTAAGGCGATGCCCTAGGCTGAGAAAGTGCTTATTTTGAGCAAATTTGGTGTATGAAGGTAGGGTTTTGTTGAAATACTATTAGGAAATAATTATAGTGGATGAATTAAGCATATGTAGACCTATTGGGATGTTTTTGTAGTGTTTTTTTGTATATTAATGGTTTGGATTTAATAGATTCAATAAACCCTCTCATTTATAAGCCTAAATAGGCCTAAGTCAAGGTTTTGTGGTTTGGATGAATTTGTCAGCATTCCTTTATTAAAGTTTGTTGATTGAGATCTTTTGTAACCTAGTTGAGAATCTACAGTGGATATTTAAGGTTGGAAGGGTGTTTGGTTGGGTGTTGCTTTGTAAAACGGGGATAATTGTGGCCATTTCCAACGTAGCAATCCATTTTAGGGGTTGAGGTTCCAAAACAAGTGGTTGCAAAAATTGGATATGTTTGAGAGGACCTTAAAGGGTATTTGAAAATTCAATCCTTTTGTGGGTTTGTAATTTTTTTTAAAGATATGCTCAAAATTCTCTAGTTGGAATGCTACAAGAAGAATATGAAGGAATTGTGAAAAGTTGCTGAGTTAGGGTTTTTAAGGGTTGAAGAATAGTTTTAGATAGTTTGAATTGTGATTTTTGGAAAAAATCCTCCCTGCTCTGCATCAACTATACATCATGCACCCTTTCACAACCATCATTTACCATACACCATTCAGTTATATCATACATCACCAATTGCAATTAAAAGTGATCACATCATATCTCATTGTGGGCAGTTTAAATATATTTCACATGAGCTAAGTTTTAGTTAAATTCACTTCTTTAGGTACACCTTAATTTTTCATAATTACCATAGATGTTAATTGTTTTTCTTACATGTTTACATAATAAATTTTGCACGCTTCGTATCAATTTTTATTATTTCCATTACATCATTTTACCCACCGTCAAAAACAAATGTAATTAAGTGAGGAAACTTAATACTTTTAGATCATCTTCCCCACTTGAAGGAAAAAAGGGACACTTATCCAAATTGAGCCATAGGATTTTTATTTTTTCATTATTACCTTGTACATTTTTATTCTTAATCATAAAACACAAAAAAATAGAAAACTCATAAAATCCAAAAAAACCAAAAAACCAAAAACATCAAAACACTCTAAAAAACAAAAAAATATAGGTATCCTCCAAGTAAAGCTATCTACATCATCTCCAAGTCAAATTTTCTGTCCTCATTACCCTATCCTAATCATCCATCTTTATTTCAATCACCTCATCCTAATCATCCATTTCCTAATCATTCTTTCCCAAACTTTAAATCATCCCTTTCCATCCTAATCATCCTTAATCATCCTAATCATTCCTAATCATCTTAATCACTTCATCCTAATCACCCATAATTATTATACCTATTCCCCTCATCTTATCGTAATCATCCCATCCTAGTCATCCATAATCACAATCATTATCATCCCTAATCATAATAATCATCTCACCCTAATATTCTCATCCCAATCCTCCATAATCATTCTAATTGTCCCTTCTAATCCTAATCAGCCATCTCCTTTATAATCATTGTTTTCCATCTTAATAATTCCTCGTCATTCTAAGCACCCCTAATCATCTCAATCACCTTATCCCCATTCTCATCTTAATCATCCATAATCTTTCTAATCATACCCATTAATTATTATATTCATGTATCCAATCCTAATCATCTCTTTATATCCCAATAATCTCATCTTAATCTTCCATAATCATCCTAATTTATCGCCCTAACCTTTCTAATCATCCACATTCTCCAAATCATCCTAAATCATCTATTCAATCTCATCCCGAATATCTTAATCATCCAAATCTATCTCCAAATCCATTCTTAATCCATCATTTAGGACCCCAATTCTAATTGTGTTTTCTAATCCAATCAAGGTCCTAATTATTATCCTAGTCATCCTCTATTCATTCATCCTTTATAATCCACGTCAAAATTTATTATTCTTAATCCACTTTAATCATTAATCTCAAGGCCCTAATATATTCTATCCATTATCATCTTTAATCCACATCCTTTGCCATCTTAACATAATACATCTACCCCTTATCCAAATTCAATCATTCATTATCCATATATCTATCTCAACCATACATCCAATACCTAATACTTAATCAAAAATCATCATTTCAACATCAAAAATTGGTTAAGTACTTAATCTCCTTCATACCCCATATACCTTCATCATCATCAAAATCCTTCACCCAAGGATCATATCCCTAATCCAATGTCATCCATTTCAAATCTAATCTCCCAGTCAAAAATCAAGACCTTAAGTTGATTTCATCTTTAATCAAAACTTTCTTAAGAATCTTAGTCTATCTTAAGTATAGTCATCAAATTCCATTAATTCCTACTTAAGAAATTTTCCTATGTTAAGTAGAAATCAAATCCAATCAACTCTTACTTAAGAATTTTAGTCCATCTTAAGTATAGAGAATCATCCTCAATCAAATAAAATTATTTTAAGGTCTTGAAATTTTATCCCCAAATTTAATCTTATCATCCATCTTCATCCTTAGGTCCTATTCTTCTAATCCTCAATCCATTTCTAATCCATCACTCTAATTTCTACCCTCATCCAAAATCAGTCCTAAACTTTACTCTTATAATCAGTCCTCTACCATTTCCAACCATTTAATCTATCCTTCATCCAAACTAATCTATTCTAATCCCGCTCATCTATTCCAACCCAATCCAATATAATAAACCAATATGATCCATATGATGATAATGAGAGTCTTGTGGACCAAGGTGATTTGTCCACATCCTTACCATCCATGTCATCCCCATCCACCACTACCAATTTCATCCTCACCCACTACTTCAATAATGATAAAGATTCCATGATTAGATACTTCCTTAGAATTGGTGTCAAATTTCCATCCTCCCCACCTCCTTCCAATAACAATCCCATCTTATATTTCTTATCCATCCCCTTCTTTTGACAAGGAAAAGCAAGCCTCTATCCAAAATTTTCCTCCAACCTCATCTGCATTCCAAATCCTCATTTCCAACTCTTTTTCAAGATCCTCATCCTCATCCTCATCCTCAATTTACCAACCAATGGAAGCTTCTAATTTTTCATCTCCCACATCCTTACAATACACATCACCCCAATCTTACAAATCCACTTCATCCTTCATGTCTCTCACGATTTCCTTCAAGGACTATTAGAAAGTGGCTAAATCCCCAATTAAAAAAAAAATCAATATTCCTATGTCATGCATCCACCTTCATCCCCTCCACATGAAGATAAAACCCAATCCCCTAAACCTCGTGAATCTCCTATCCCTCCATCTAGCCAATTGGAAAATTATATCCAACCTTCCTCCCCCATCAAACCATCCACATTAAATGAACTATGTCAATCCAATTGTCCAAAACATGCTAGCATGGATTCTTCTCCATGTCAAGATTTAAACATCCCTTCCATCACATCCTATGATCCCCTTCCATCTCATATCCTTCCTCCTCCTCATGATCTCTCTCTAAATAAAGATCAAATTATTTGTTCTATCACATCCAATGATCCCATTCTAAATCAAGAACAATATATCCCTTCCATCCCACCAAATGATCACATTCCTGCATATCAATATCAAAGCATCCCTTCCATACCACCTCATGATCCTCTCCCATCTCAAGAGAAATACATTCCTTCCACCCCATCTAATGATCCCCCTCCTAATCAAGATTATTGGGAAAATGTATCTCAACCTTACACTTACATAAGTTACTATTCATACATAAGGTATTGTTCATACGATGACAATGGGGGTTGCAGAGATCCTCCCCTCCTCCCTATGAGGGGCCCAGGGGATCATCCCCAAGGCTAGGGTTTTGGGGGCAGGGTGCTCCAGCAGGGGATTGGGGGCAACACCCTTAAAAGTAAAATTTTATTTATATTTTATTATGTAAATTTGGATCATTCATCATTAGGTCTTAGATATGATGGCTAATATTTTATTAGTTTGAATTTCCCTAGAAGGAAACCCTATTTTATGAGTGAATTGTATTACACCTATGTATTGTGATGTATTATAAGAGTCTAATAATGGTCGTGTTTCCTCTGGATCTCTAGTTGGTGATCTACTCTTGTGAGAAGCTTGCTATGCAAGTACATTGTAATCTTTATGATTTTTGAATAATATATTGGGTAGATTTTCGATTGTGAGGTTTTTCTCCTAAAATGGTTTTCCCCGGACATAAATCATTGTTTTGTGGTATGTATGATATTTATGTTTATTTATGTTTAATTTTCTATAACTCAAAATATTTGTAAAATTTTTCCATTATTCTCCTCTCAAGATTAGTGTAGGAAGTTTCTCTACTACCTTAGCTTCCTTACAAAGATCAATAAATCTCATCCACCCCATCACATGATCCCATTCCACCTCATGATTCCCTTCCTAATCAAGATCTCCCTTCATCTCATCCAATGATCCATTTCCATCTCAATCGCAAGGTATCCCCCCTCCTCCCCCTCATGATACCCTTCCATCTTGAGAAAATTATACCATCCACTACATCAAATGATCCCTTCCCCAAGTCAATATTAAAGAATCTTTTCATCTCCATATCATGATCCTAATCCTCCACAAGATCCCATCACCTATATCCAAGCTACTCATGAACCCCACACCTATCAAATGGGTTCTTCCACTTTCATCCAATCTAGTTTCCTCCAAAAACATATCATCCCTTCCATGAAATATCCCCCTCAAAATGGACTCCCATTTTGTTGAACCAAAACAACAATTATCCCATTGGAAATAGGATTTGTGAAACTATGCATTATCAAGGTAAAGGGTTAGACCTCCATAAGAAAGGTATACTAGAACCCATTCATATCAAAGAAAATCCATTTTTTTAGGGCCTTTGCTACCAAGCTCAAGATGTTGGTGCATCTTCCATCCATCCTAAAACCCACATCCCTCCACTTAAGTCAAAACATTCATATCCTCCATCCTCCAAATCTATTTTGGGCCCTTATGTTCCAAAGTCCAAACCCTCACCTTTTCCATCTATTTTGGTTCACTATGTCCCAAAACCAATTCCTTTATCCCTTTCATCCACCTTGTGTCCTTATCTGCCTCCATTCATCATCCCTATCACTCATATTCCAAAATCCATTTAGCATATTTATCCATAACCTCAAATCCCAAATCAAGATCAACCAAGGCACACATCCTTGAAATTATTTCAGCATCCCACATATGTTAAACCATCCATAATACATCCAAATCATTCATATCCATTCACCAATACCATTTCTTTTGGAAGAAATTTGGGCATCCAAATATAAAATGCATAAATCCAAAACTCCACATACATACAAGGATCAACATGTCCCCTCAAAAAGACATGTAAAAAGAAAGAAAATTTTGATCCAAAATAAAAAATCTAAATCCAAAAGGCTAGAAAGGTCTATGAAGTCAAAGACAAAAAGCATGTGGATTCATAAACTACTCATAGAATCCATCCATCTCAAAGAAAAATCAAAATTGGCATCGAAATTTTTTGATCCAATAGCTTCATCCACTAAGTCTTCCATAATCTCCTTATTTTACTTTGGGACCCTATGCCCCAAAATCGACATCTACTCCTCTATCTAAATCTCCATTCAAAATACACTCCTACACAAGTCCACCACCCTTCAAGGTGTGTGCCAATGTTGATCTTTCCAACATTTCCATCCACTCATCCACAAGTCTTCCAATCCTCCATCCATTATCCAAAATTCATCCCCCTTTAATCCAAGCCTTTGCATAAATCAATTTCACCCCCCTTTCCATCATTCTACCAATGTCTATGAGCATGCATCCAATTTTCATGGTCTAATGAACCACATCTTCAATGGATACCATCCCTAGGACTAGATGCTTGAGTCTTTCTTCCATCTCCCTATCATCCATCCACTATCTTCCAAATCAATCTATCCACATCCTTATCCTCATCCTTCTCCTCATCCTTCTCCATCCTTTCTATTCCAAATATCCAAAAAAATTAAAATAAAAATAATGAAAAAAGAAGAGAAATGAATCGTTCAATGGTGAAAACCACTTCTTGTGGTGCTTTGGACAAGTACCGTGATGAAAACCTGAAAAATCAGCATCATGTGCAATCCATCATCCTCTTGAAATCTACACTTGGGGGAAGGATTTTTCCATGCTACTTACCACATCCTTTCTATTTCTTTCATTATCAGTTTCATCACCTATCCATTATCGTATCTAATTCCATCCTTCTTTTCCACCTTAGATCTTGACAAGGCTATAGTGCAGGAAATTATATACCTTTACAATTTCACATTATATTTGGGTTCCTTAATTTATTGAAATTAATTATGCTTATAGTTTTTCAAATTATGCATTCCAAATCCTTCTTCTTACCTTTTTTGAAAGGAGAACCAACATTAAATAAATGCATTTAATAATTAAATTTCCTTGGATCATGTGTGTTCTTGAGATATAGGCTAGGACCATTTTCCCATGGGTTCCCTTTATGAGCTAGGACCCAAATTAAAATATGTTTTTGACAACATTTTAATAATCCAAATTCAAATTTTAAGCTTTTGGTTTTGGAATCTAACTTTTGAGAAATTATATAAACACCTATAAATACATAGTCATTTGATCATTTGAAATCTATCTAGCATGGAGAGAACAAAATTTATGAAGTAATCGCATAGAGAAAATATTATTGTCAAGAGCATCCAAGAGCAGTATTATTAATCATTTGTAGCATCAACCAAGAACCTAGCATCATGTCAAAGTTTATGTGTGCTCATGCTTTCTTGTGAAGGTTAACATTGTGTTGTAGGTCTTCAAGCATTTAAGCATCCAAGAAAATCAACCAAGCAAGATCAAATTCCCTTGAAGTGATGTGTATGTCTTTAATCATTCAAGGAAGCTATTAAATGGTGGTGAGTTGCAACAATATTTTCATTCATCATTTCCTTCCTTTCCATTAAGGTTTCTATCATTGGTATTTCCATTCTGAAAGTGGGAACACTATTCACGAGGTTTGACTGAGGAAAACCCTTATATGGCACAAACATTTTTCCATCTTTGTACATGTGTAGGTTATAGGTTGAAGAAGAATTGAAGAGATATTTTGCATTGTTGCATTTTTTTCATCATCCTTTCCAACCTATGGAAACTATTTGTTGAATTCATTTTTGACATTTTGACAAATTTGTAGGTGGAAAAAAGCATCTCAAATCTAGCACCAAAGGACTATAGAAAGAATTTTTGGAAACCTAATAAAAAACCCATTCACCTAGGGGAAAACCAATCCTTTTGAACATTCTGGAATCAACTTTTGGTGATAGGTACATGATTTCTGATATCTCCCAGATTTTCCTACAAAGTGCTATTACAATTTTTTTATCTTTAGGAATCTTCATTTTATATATTAGGTCATATAGCTTAGCTAGTTTTATTATTTCAAATCATTCCTAATCATCCTAAGGCCTTAATGAATTACCAATGGGTGATCCCACAATAGTGGGTTACACATTTTTGCCAAACTTGACATTGAACTAAACTTTTTTAACTAAATCTTCACTTTCAGGCACCTATAGTTGCTAAACCATGAGGAATTTGAAGATGATGCAAACTAGTGATTTATGAAATTTTGTTTGTAAATTCTAAATATATTTTTATAAAAAAATGAAATAAAATTGTATTTCTTTTTCCATCTCCTTTGAAAACTAGTTTTTAACAATGAACACCATTTTTAAAGAGTGATGTTCACTATATAACACAACTTTTTTTCTATGAAGGATAAAATGCTATATTTTTTGAATTCAGATTTTTAACTATGATATCTATCACCTTTATTTTGTTTCATGGTGTTTTATTGAGTATTTTTTCTTAATTAAGTTTTGAATTCAAACTAATTACAATTTAGACGTAAGCAGAATATATAACACAACTTTTTTTGTATGTATCGATTTTTTTTTTGGACCAAGGACATCAATACCAAGCACCTACATATTTTTTCAGAATTTTTTTCTGATAATCTACTATATTTTTCCACATGCACATAAAACAAAGAGTTTGATTTTTGATGAAAAACCTATTTTTAATTAAACTAAAAATATATATTATAAAACTAAAATATATTAAAATTATACTTGATGGAGATATTGTTTCGTGGACTATAATCCTCTAGTTGGGTCTGTCAAGTTGATTTCATTTTCATCCTCAACTTGACCTTCGAAACCCAAAATTTTGTAAAAAATTGCACATGGAGGCAAAGAATGGTAAAAAATGGGGGCCCTTCGAGCAAAACCCCCTGGACCCCTTCAAGTGAAGGGGGGTTCGCTCAAAGGGGGGTTCGCTAGAACCCCTTTTTTCTCATTCTCCTCCTTGAAGCCGTTATTTTATTAATAAAATCCCATCGTAATGGGGTTCACTTGAACATGCAATTAAAAATGGGTTCACTCGAAGGGGGGTGTTCAATCGAACCCATTTTTGAGTTTGCATAAGCACCCCCCTTCGAGTGAACCCCAAAAAACTTGAATTTCTTTTTCAGAGTGTCCAAGAAATTTTTCTTCATGAATGCGATTGTAAGCCACTTATGTGGGATCACCTCAACCCAAGTTTGATTGACTCACCATTGAGGTTGAAATCCAATCTCTTGGCTTTTTTGTTGGTATTCTAATGAAATCTAGGAAAAGGCCCCTTGAATCCTAGGTTCTTTGAATTAAGGGCCTAGGATTCACCCTTTTCCCATTATTTCAAATTGTAAGGATCTACATGAGCATCAAATATCCTACCTACCTTATGCCATCCATACTATTCATCCTATCTAATTCCATCCTCCCCTTTCCACCTTTGATCTTGATAAGGCTAAGGATCTAAATGAGCATCACATATCCTACCTATCTTATATTATCGATATCATTCATCCTATCCAAATCCATCCTCCCTTATCATCCTTAATTTCACTACACCAAGTGTGGGTCATCTTACTCCTTTGCAACATATTCCTGTGAGCTCCATCCTCCTATCCTTCATCTACCATCCTCTTATCTATCATCACCTATCTTCCATCCAATTAATCCATTTATCTCCTATCTAAGAAATCCCTCTATAGAAACATAAAATTGACCTAGGCCTACAAGTTTTATCTTCTTTGTATTTCTTCCTAGCATAATTAAAAATAATTTAATTATGTCCTATGGTCCCATTTCAACTATTAATTAAATAATTCATAATTATTTAATTAATTCATGTCTTTTATTCCTCTTGATTATTTAAATAAATAAATTTTATTTATTTATTTAAATGTGTCACCAATTCTCTAATGTCTCTCTATGATTAAATAAATTCTTAAATTTTATTTAATTATCCTTTCTCCATTATTTTTTCCTGATTATTTAAATTCGTCATTAATTCCTAAATGTCCTCTTATAATTAAATAAATTCTTTAATTTATTTAATTATTGTCCACCTTGACATTCTCCTAATTTTAAATAAAATCATTTATTTAAAATTGCCCCACTTTATATTTCCTCTCTCTTAGTAAATTATTTTAATTAATTATTTACTATCACATGACCCCACCTTTTTAATTAAATTAATTTTTAATTCAAAATAACAACTTTCTTCCATAAATCAAGTAATTTCTATTATTATTTGATTTTCTAGCTCTCTTTTTTTGTGCCATCCTTATCTCCTTGTCACATACAATCTTGTCCTTTGATTTGATTTTTCTAAAATCATATCTTAACCATTCATTTCAAATTTACCCTGATGTTTCCCTAACCCTAATTGTGGGTTGTCACATTCAACCTTGACCATTGATTTTAGGGCGTTTGTCAATCTTCAATCTTGGTCATTCATCCAAAATTGACTTTTCTATAAAATGGAAATTTTGGACTCATTTGAAACATCTTATACTTCATACATCTCTTGGCATTGACATCTTAGGCAATCTTGACATTTTATCATCTTGAAATCTTGGCACTTGCATAATTTAGGCTTGCTTCATAGTTGCATACTTGCATTGTGTAGCATTTTAGATCAAATCCTTCAACATTTGCTTAGGACATTGGCATTATCATATAGGTTTCTCATCACAAATATGAGGAAAAACATCATATTGTAGAAAATAGAGAAGGTGCATTGGAGGTCAATCATGGAGGTTGAAGAAATTTGGTAAACTCTTTCCTTTTTTTTCATGTTGTTACTCTTTTGTGCTTCATATTTTTCTTTGGGTTATCTTATTTTAAGCTCTAATCTTCTAACCTAGGTTCTTCCCTTTACTACATCCATATTTTACCAAGCCTTGGTTCTCCCTTTCTATTGGTTCCCATCTAATCCCTTTACCCTCCATCTATCGTTTCAATCCAACCTTCCATATCTAACACATCCAATACAATCTTGATCTTAATCTATGCAATCCAATATTGCAATCTATCCCATCATCCATAAGAAATATATGATCTTAATCCAAATCAATTGAAATCAATTGATCCTTTAATCATAGAGATGGATCATTCCCAATCCACATGTTGTTCTTATCATTAACAACACAATCCTTGGGGTATGCATTGCTCTTATCAACTTTTATGTCCTCCTCATCATCAATCAATCAATCCATCAATAGATTTTTAGCTTGACTTAGAGCACAGTCCTTGTTCATTTTTGGTTTGTTGTACATGCTTGCTTGTTTCTTATGTGTATTTTCATTTTTTACATTTGTCATAGTCTTTGCATCCTATTTTTCCCAATGGTATCATGGTGTTATAAGGTATATCTTTGCACTTGACATTTTGATCACATACTTGGCACATTGTCATCCTAGTTACTTATACCTTGGTGCATAATGTCACATACAATACCAAATCTAAATTTTTTCATATTATTGTAGAATGATGATCATCCATCATCCCTTTGCATCCATCATTTTCCTCTATATCTTCTAATCCTTCATCCTCTATTCCTCTCATCCATTTTGAGAGAACACCTATGTTCTTTGAACTTGCATGTCCTCTAGAGGGGGCATACCACTAGGTCTCTTCTCCATTCTTCCTTATTCTCATTAGTAATTGGGGAATCATGCCACTAGCCTTTATACCTTGTCTACCCACTATGTTTTATTCCTCTTTGAAATGATATACTTCTCTTAGTCATAGCATCATCTCAAAAAGGGGTAAAATGTAGACACGTGAAATGTGACCTTAATCTAACCACACTTGACTTCACCTATCCTAATAATTAATTAAATAAATATTTATTATTTATTTAATAATTTTAACATTTCCCTTATCCATCACCTCTAATTAAATAAATTTCACATTTACTTAATTAATTTTAGCACTTATCCCCAAATCCTCCAACTAAATTAATTAATTGATTTAGGCTAATTAATTTTCATTACCTTTGCTTCATTATTTAATTCACCTTTATCGGTTATCGTTATCCATTTAATCCTACTATTTTTCACATGGATCATAATCTAAACTTGTCATCATGTGACAAGTCTCCCCTTCACATGTCTAACTGGCTCCTTGTCTAGATTAATTAAACCTAGATAATTTCCAAAATTCAAACTAACTTTTCATCTCATCCACTCATCTCATTTAACCTCATAATCATATCCATCCACATGAGGATGTTTCACTAATCATAATCTTAAATCTATCCCTTATCCCTCATATGACACTTGTCACATGACTACAACCTTTTATCCAAACCCTAATCCTCAATCAATCCTCATCATACATCACTTAATTTGTATTTTCCCTTGATTTCTCTCATGAAAATTTTATAAATGAGAGGCCTTCCATCCCATTTGCATCAATACCTTCTTATGCTAATATTATGCTACCCAAATTTTTATTGAACTATCTTGATCATACCAACATGCTACAGAAATCATGAGCAACGACATCCAAGCTATCAACACATCAACATACTAAACTTGATCTTCATGATGTTTGCATATATTTGGTTTCGTCTAGGCTAGATTTGATGCATATTTCATTTATATCATTTACATGCAATACAGTGTTAGCTAAATATCAAGTTCTTGTGTAAAATATTGATTCCACATAGGAATCATGATCATAATCTTGGTTGTCTACATGGTTCTCAATATATACTTTAGAATAGACTTCATTATCATTGGCTTGGGTAGTTATAGTAGGGTTACGATGATTACTTCTTCTAAAAGGAAGATTAATTTCTAAGTATGTAATATAAAGCACTCTCAAATTTATAAATAAAAAATTAGTTGTATTGTTGGGAATATTACATCTTTCATTTAGTTGTTAGTACAAAAATTAGTAATTATGGAGTGTTTTTTTAATTTGTTGAAAGAACTCATCTACATAGAGGAGTTGTTATAGGAGGCCTCCTAAAATATAGGAGATAGAACTCCTAAATTTGTAATATAATTAAATGAATAAATGAAAGAAAATATAATATTATTTTGTTTTTTTAAATATTCTCATATTGCTCTCATGGTATCACTAATCTGATGCATTCATCAATCCTCAATACTACATCTATGGAATTACTAGTCCCTACAGTAGTAAGTAGAAGTAAACAATCACATCCCTTTATTCCATTTTGTCCTACTATAGAATAGCTATGTGAGCCCATGGCATATGCAGTGAGCTGATGAAAACCTTTTTGAGTGACTTGATCTTGTTGTTTCCACAATCAAGTAAGAGAAATATTCCTTGATGGTTGTTCCTACTAACTATTGGTTCTCTTTTAATTAACAAATCAAATTGGTGTGTGATGCATCAGAGCAATACTTGCATTAAGAATGGGTCTGTCATGAGGGATCAAGAATTTACTCTCTAATTGACGCCATCTTAAAGATAGGATCATCAGTCAAAATTGAGCCCTCATTAAGACAAAAAAGTGTATCCAAAGGCTGCAAAATTCACAGCGTCATATGGAAAGACACTTAGTGTTCAATTAAAACAAGTTGTAGATTAGTTTGTAAGTGCTCCTATTGCTATTGACCCTTTTACCTTGGTGTATTATGCTGCAATATATTGTCAATACTTTGTATGTGCAAGAGTAGGTCAACATTGATAATGGGCCACTAGGATCTAAGGTGGAATGGTTCAAGTCTTCGAGTAGTGAGCTACGGTTTATTAACATAGTGACCTTTGAGTCTACTATTCACAATGGTAGCAGCAAACCAACTTTAGTGATGATGCCCTGGCCACTTGATTTAGATTAATTGCTATTGACTAATTAGGGTGGGGTACATCAATTCAAACATTCTTTATATGTAAAAGCACAAAAGAAATGGAATCCTTGTTCATTTATTCATTTGAAGCATGGCATAAAACCAAAAAATGTCTAAATTGTTGATGCTAGCAGTTTCTTTTTGAAAATTGTAGTTCAATTCATTTTAGATAGTATAGCTAATTTATGCAATGATAGCCACATTGTTGTTTGTTACAAAAGACTTATTTTGATCCAGACCATTGCCATGTGTTAATTGTTCAATAAGTGTATCTTCTCTCAATGAAGTCATTTTAGTGTGGGCTATATTTGATAACTAGCATACATATATAAAATATGCTGAGAGTTATCCTTCTGAAGGTGCCTTATTTTCCCAAATTCTATAGTTATAAAAAAAACTAATTTTGATTCAAAATGATTTTTAAAAATAGTAAATGATTTTGACATAATTTTATAAGAATTCATCAAATATAAAAAATAAGAACTTATATATAATTGTTAATTAATTTTCAATCAATATTTTTGTATCACATTTCATAAGCTATTATTAAAATTTAATAAAAAAGGTTTTCATGGAGCCACCATAGCACTAAAAGTAGGAGCCATATTAAGGAAAAAGGTATAAAATCTTGCATTATTCTACCAAACCATTATAGAATAAGGAACATTTATCCATTATTAAGTGGATAACTATAATCTACAAGATTTATCACTTATTTAATTGACCATTGCAATGTTAAAAGATTTAGGAGGATAGGCATGGCAGGGCCAAAATGGAAAATAAAGTATTTGATGTTTTGATACATAAGGATGTCGATATCTATGTAACCTAATTGAATACATTAATCAAAAATAATAATATCTTTTAATTCTTGAAGGATCGCTCAACATGACTACCCTAGTGAGATTGATGCTGAATTTTTTACACAGTTTAGTATTTGGTGATTTGCAGTATATGCACTCTCCACACTCCCCTATATATAATGGCAACACATGATCTCCCTCCTCGAGATCTTTCACGCCTTCTCCCATGCTCTCAATCATGATCTTGTCTGATGTAGTCCTGCTAGATCTGCATTCAAAAATATTGAAGTATATATATGCTAGTTTGTAAATAATAAAATACATTAAAAAAACTAAACAACTTATATTCATGTAATGGTATTCATTATTGGTTAGATTCAATTTTGTATTTTAATGGTTGAGAAGTAAGAATGATTTAACTGTCAATTTACGCATATTTATAGTGGGTTATATGATGTGTGTCCAGTAATTACCAAAAAATTATATAATAATAATGATATTTATTTAATTAAAGATCTACTTTTTCTTTTTTTTACTCATTTTAACTAAAATAAAATCAACATCAATATATTACATGCTTAAGAAATGTAGTGAACTTTAAAAGCGAAAATGTCATTCCTACAAAACTCAAATACATCTAAACTCTAAAAAATGCCCCAACAATTAATTTGTTTGCTTGAATAGAGATATATATAATGATGTGGGAGGGTAATACTAAAGATTTGCCTTCAAACCTTTAAATCTTCTATCCAAAAGTTTCCTGAAAGTTCATTCCCACCAAAAAATGCATATTATAAACTATTTTTTTTAATTTTATTTCTCTAATTGTATGCCATCTTTGGATTCTGCTGTGAAAAATCAAAAGGGCATAAAGATGAAAATGTTCTTCATGCATTTGTTATCTTCTTTGCTTATATTTGTATGAATGTTACAAAAAATAACTGAAGTCATTTACTGTTAAGTTGGGTCATATAGGAGTTCATGTTTCAGCTACTTTTTTTGTTTTGGAGCCACATTTGTTCTCCATGAACCTAAACTAAAAACATTTTAAGGGTATGTGCAGGATCATCATGGAAAAAGCAGGTCCTTAGGTGGCAAAAAATTTAGAAAAATCAGAGTTAGGCAACTTGACATAAAAATTTGAATAAGTTATCTATATTATTTAAAAAATATGTAAGAATAGAATCTATAGAAAATTTAATGTGGTTTCTAAACTACTAGGTTTTTTAAAAAAAAAAACAATCGATTTGGTGAAAATTTGAAATTTCAATGCAGTGGTACTTAAATTTAGGAAAAAAATAAGAAGTAGGTGTTTGTCTGACCACCCTAACCACAATAATATGATAATCTTTTTTTATAAGATTTTATATATAATTAGAGAACTCATGCCTCGATGTGATGCATATTTTTTGTAATTTTTTCCAAGTAAATAATTAATTATAAATTTTTATTACAACTTTTTAAAAATATAAAACTTGTATGTCCTACCACCTTAACTTAGTCAAACTTCATGAAATTCAATTTTCTTTTTAATCCTATATTATATGGCGTAGAATGTGACATGTTTTGTATTCAAAAAATGCGATACCATTTCAAAGCTATAGATGTTTTTCAATCAGCCTATCAATCAGGACTTTAGTCATAATTTGAATAGAAAATGAATAATAATTACTTATTAAATTCAAAGTAAAGCATAATTTATATCAATGGAAAGCTGAGAATCTCCTTTAAAAACCCTTTTCGTTTCATCAATTTTGGGTGAAAAAATAGTCGTCAGGCACATACCCATCATATTGCCACTTTTTAGCCCATCATTATCCTGCACATACCCTTAAGGCTAAATAAGCAAATTAAAAAGTTAGATTGACAGGTTTTGTTATAGAATTGTAGATATATACTTTCGTCCCTGGTATTTGTTTCTTGATAAAAATCTTGAAGACAATAGGAATCAGTACTACTACTCATACAAGGAAACCAAATGTAGATGCAAAAACCAAGCAAGTTGAAGGTCAATTTAGAGTTTTACAAAAATGTAGGAGTTCTTCTAAATTTGATATAGTAGATCACTCTAGTATGAATGAAAAAAATGATTTAGATTTGTAGGATGAGAGCCTCGATATCTTTGAAAATCATAAGAAGTTAAGAAATTAAATAAAAATCCTGAAGACAATAGTGATATCATATATATCAAAGATTATACTGGCAACACTTTTTTTGAAGATGGTACAAAAAACAAAAAAAAACCTTCTAAAAAAGAAAATAACTCAAATTGAAAAATTCAAATCCAAAAATTTAAGTCAAAAAATTGAAATAAAAAAAACTCAAATCGATATCAAGAAGGAAAAACAAATCATTATGTTTCATATTACGATTAAAAAACAATTGATTACAAGTAAAATAAGAAATGTAGAAACCTACACAATCTACAATTGTTGCCCTCTCACAATCACAATGTGGACTTCTATCTCTTCCTTTTTGAAGATGGCTGCCTCTGGTTCAATGTTAAATCTCTTTTTTAACTCCACCTACATACAAAACTTGTGTAATTAAAATCATTTACTATTGATTGAGGTAGCTTTGAACAAAATAAAACAAGATCCAAATCTTATTTTTAGTAATATGCAACAAAGAAAATCATCAAACCAATATACATAAAGTAAACCACAACTAAAGCTTGCATTACCAAGTGAAACTTTGTACAATTCAAACAACATACACTCTTGACAAATTTGTTTGCTAAACAATGTACATGCACTCTAAGCTCTTTGTGCATTATATAGTTGAAGGGTAGTGTTCACATAAGTTTATGAATGAAATGAAACTTGGCAATACAATTTTCAAATAGCTTTAAAACTAAAAATAATATTAAAAATAATAGCTTATCAAGATTTTAACAAGATTATCTTAATAATTTTTAAAATATTTTTAACACGATTATCTTGAATTTTTTAATATCAATTTAGTAATTTTCATTTTATTGTAATATTAAATTCAAGATTTTCTTTAAGTGTAATCTTTAAAATTATTCATTATTATCATCCTATATATATAATATTGTATTTATTTAATTTTTTTAATTAGATATTCAAGATAATCTTATTAAAAATCTTCTAAAAATTATAAAAGAATGAAAATATTGTAAATTAATATGTATTTCCATAACAAATATTATAAACTAGCAAATATATAACCTATATATAAAATACGTTGAGATGTATCTCGAGGCATTGAATTTTTTCAACTTTAATTTTTATTAGAGTTGAATGATGAAAAAATTAAACACCTCGAGATACATCTTGACGTATTTTATATATAGGTTATATATTTGCTAGTATTATTCACAGCATGCATAACACATTGAATAAATTAATAGATTTAGGGTTATGATTAGAGTAAGCATTTAGGATTAAGGTTTATACCATGGTTAGGGTTAGCATTAGGGTTAGGGTTTGGTTTATATTTATTATTATGATTAGGGTTAGGGTTTAGTGTAAAGGTTGGGTTTATGGTCATATTTAGGATTTAGGTTGGGGTTAGCATATATAAAAAGGGTTACCTAATTATCCTAATTCTATCTCTAACCCTAACCCTAACCCTAATCCTAACACTAACTACAACACTAATCCTAATTCTATTTTTAACCCTAATTGTAACCCTAATCCTAATTAGATATCTTTAACCATAACCCTATCCCTAATTCTTACACTATCTCTAACCATAAACCTAATCCTAACACAAACCCTAACAATAATCCTAATTTTATTTCTATCTCTAGCAAAAACCCTAACACTAATCCTAACCCTATCTCTAACTCTAACCCTAACCCTAATCCTAATTCTATCTCTAATATAAACCCTAATCCTAACCCTATCTCTAACCCTAACCCTAATCCTTACTCAAACCCTAACCCTAATCCTAATTTTATCCTTAACCCTAACCCTAACCCTAATCTTGACCTTATCTCTAACCCTAACCCTAACCCTAATTGTAATGCTAACCCAACCCTAATCCTAATTATATCTCTAACTATAACCCTAATCCCAATCCTAACACTAACCCTAATTAATTTAATGTTGGATCCATCATAATCCTACCCTAATTAAACCATCTTAAATCTATTTGAACCCTAACCGTAATTTTGCCATAACCCTAAATCTAATTGAACTCTAGCCCTAACTTTGAAAGATATTGCTCCCCTCACACAAACGTCAATCCTAATTCTAATTATATCTCTAACCCTAACCCTAACTATAATCTTGGCCCTATCTCTAACCTAACCCTAACCCTAATTCTATCTATAATTATAACCTAACCCTAATCTTCACTCTATCTCTAACCAAAACCCCAACCCTAAACCCAATCATAACAAAAATTTCAACCCTAACCCTAATCCTAACCCTATCTCTAACCCTAAACCTAACCCTAATCCTAATTCGATCTCTAATCTTAACCCTTATACCGACCCTATCTCTAACCTTAACCCTAATCCTTACTCAAACCCTAACCCTAATCCTAATTTTATCCCTAACCCTAACCCTAATCTTGACCCTATCTCTAACCCTAACCCTAACCTTAATCCTAATGCTAACCTACCCTAATCCTAATTATATCTCTAACCATAACCCTAATCCCAATCCTAACCCTAACCTTAATTAATTTAATGTTGGCTCGATCATAACCCTAACCCTAACCTTAACCCTAATTAAACTGTCTTAAGTGTATTTGAACCCTAACCCTAATTGTGGCCTAATTATAACCGTAATTCTATTTTTATCTTTAACCCTAACCCTAACCCTAATCCTTACACTATTCTAATCCTAACCCTAACCCTAATATGAACACAAACCACAACCCTAATCCTAATTCTATTTTTATCGCTAACCTGAACCCGAACCCTAATTCTAAACCTAACCCTAACCTTAATACTAACCCTAATCCCAATCCTAACCCTAACCCTAATTAATTTAATGTTGGCTCCATCATAACTTAACCCTAAGCTTAACCCAATTAAACTATCTTAAGTGTATTTGAACCCTAACCCTAATTGTGCCATAACCGTAACTCTAATGGAATTTTAGCCCTAACTTTGAAAGACGTTTCTCCCCTCACAAAACCTTCAATAGTAATTTTAATTCTATCTCTAACCCTAACCCGAACCCTAATATTGACCCTATCTCTAACCTAACCCCAACCAATCCTAACCCCAATCCTAATTCTATCTCTAATTGTAACCTAACCCTAATCTTCACTCTATCTCTAACCAAAACCCTAACCGTAAACCTAATCATAACAAAAACATCAACCTTAGACCTAATTTTATCTCTAACCTTAACACTTACCCTAATCTTTACCCTATATCTAACCATCACCCTAATCGTAACCCTTTTTGTAATTCTAATCCTAATCCTAATCCTAACCCTAAACCTATTTCTAACCCTAACCCTAACCTTAATACTAACCCTAATCCTAATTCTATCTCTAACCCTAACCCTAATCCCAATCCTAAACCTAACCCTAATTAATTTAATGTTGACTCCATCATAGCCCTAACTCTAATCTTAACCCTAATTAAACCATCTTAAGTATATTTGAACCCTAACCCTAATTGTGCTAGAGCCCTAACTCTTATTGAACTCTAGCCCTAACTTTGAAAGACATTGCTCCCCTCATAAAAACCTCAATCCTAATCCTAATTCTATCTCTAACCCTAACCCTAACCCTAACCCTAATGTTGGTTGTATCTCTAACCTAACCCCAACTAATCCTAACCCTAACCCTAATTCTATCTTTAATTGTATCCTAATCCTAATCTTAACTCTATCTCTAGCCAAAACTCTAACTTTAAACCTAATCATAACAAAAACCTCATCCCTAAACCTAATTCTATCTCTAACCCTAACCTTTACCCTAATCTTTACTCTATCTCTAACCATCACCCTAATCATAACTGTATTTTTAATGCTAACCCCAACCCTAATTTTATCTGTATGCCTAACCCTAACCCTAATATTATCACTAACTTGAATCCTAATTCTAATTCTATTTCTAACCTTGATCCTAATTCTATCTCTAACCCTAACACTAACCCTAATCCTAACCCTATCTCTAATCCTAACCCTAAGCCTAATCATAATCATAATCCTAACGTAAACCCCAACCCCAATCCTAATCCTAATTCTATCTTTAACCCTTACCTTAACCCTAATCCTAACACTAATTACAACACTAATCCTAATTCCAATTCTATCTTTAACCCTAACCCTAATCCTTACACTATCTCTAATCTTAGTGCTAACCCTAGCCCTAACCCTAATTTGAACACAAACCACAACCCTAATCCTAATTCTATTTCTATCGCTAACTCGAACCTGAACCTTAATCATAACGCTATTTCTAACCCTAACCCTAACCCTAACCCTAATAATAACCCTAATCCTAATTCTATCTCTAACCATAACACTGATCCTAATCTAATATGTAACCCTAACTCTAACCCTAATTGAACCTAAACCACAATCCAAACCCTAATTGAACCCTAACCCTAATGCTAAACCCAAGCTTTATTTTAGAATCCTAACCCGAACTAAACCTTGACCTAACTTTAATCCTAGTTATAACCCTAATTGACCTCTAATTGAATCCTAATTGAAGCTTAATCCTAACCGATCCCTAACCCTAACCCTATCCCTAATTCAACCCTAATCCTAATTAATCCTTAACCCTAACCCTAATTGTCATCTTGATCTATCTTCAGTCACCTAAACCCTCCAAGCTTTATCTTAGAATTTTTATTGAACACTAACCTAATTTAATCCTAATCATAATCATATCCATCTCTCTATATACATATATATCTTCCTCTCTCTATATATA
>VDFB02058242.1:348242296-348261682 GCA_007258455.2 Sequoia sempervirens | reverse complement strand
CAAACATATCCTGAGGATTATCCCGAATTCACAAGATGGGGAAACCTTGGTCATGAGGTCATTGAAGCAGATCCATTTCACATGTTGTATCAAGATGAAAGACCAGCAACTAATTTACCAATGGATGAAAGAAGCAAAGGCCTACACATGATGCTTGCAATGGGCTATGACCGAAATCAAAGACTGGGACAAAATAACAATGGGCTCATAATACATATTATGCCAGAGACGCGACCCATAACAAATCTTGGTCTTGGATGTGCCACTCTGAGAATAACCATACATGACCTAAGTCCTCCGGTTAGAGCCACTAATGTTTCTCCTCAACCAGTACTAGTACAAGTACACTCACCAATAGTCATAGGTAGGGACACACATAATTTTATAACTGAGACCTATATCAGTAGCAATGATGAAGATACCTTATCCAATCTACCTAGGCTATTTGAAGATACCACCCTGTGTATGATTAGTACCATATCCTTTGAACCAGATAGTCAAAATCATGAAATTCGTTTAGTCTACCCCCAACTGATCGACTATGACCAACGAGGACCACCAGTTCTCAATACATTCAAAAATGAGGAAGTGCTCTCAGAATTCATGGGATTGAGGGATAACATTCCAGATGGATATCACAAGGCAGGATTTATAATGGAGTTCGACACACACGCCTATTACGGGGAAACGATTGAATCCTTCAATCACAAAAGTGAGAAACTAAGAATCATATCCAAGTCCTTGAGTGAAAACCACACCATGGCACTCTCTGACAAGAAAATAGTAAAAACAAAGGACGTATCAAATGGTGAAAACCTCTCTGAGGTGCCTGAGGATGAAGGATTCAATCTTCCCCTAAGAGCTATTCATCAAGAGAAGTCAGCAGTCTTGGCTGAAAAATGCAACCCAGTCAACCTAGGAATAGAGGAGACCCCGCATATCACATTTTATGTAGAATCACTATTATCAAAAGAGAAAAAACTCCTAGCAGCATTCCTAAAGGAAAGACAAATAAAATTTGCATGGAGTTATGTTGATATGCCAGGGCTTGATCCAAAGACTGTGGTCCACCACTTAGCAGTGTATCCAGATGCAAAACTTGTCAGGCAGAAGCTTCACAAAATGCATCCTCAAATCGCTTTGTTAGTCAAAATTGAGCTCAAAAAATTGTTAGATGCAGGATTCATATGACCAATTGATTATTTAGAATGGGTGTCAAATTTGGTACCTGTTTTCAAAACCTAACGGAGCCATCATAATCTATACGGACTTTAGAGATTTGAACAAGGCATGTCCCAAGGATGATTTCCCACTTCCCAATATCGACATGATTGTAGACATGACAGTAGGATATGAGATGCTATCACTAATGGACAAATTTTTAGGATACAACCAGATTATGATAGCAAAAGAAGATCAACACAAGACGGCTTTCACTTGCCCATGGGGGACATACTGCTAGAACATGATGCCATTCAGCCTAAATAATGCAGGAGCAACCTATCAAAGGGCCATGGCACTAATATTCCATGATATGATTCACAAAACAGTTGAAGACTATGTCAACGAAATCCTAGCAAAGTCAAGAAAAATACAAGATCATATAGCAACCTTAAGTGCTATCTATGACAGATTGGAGGAATACAAAGTCAGATTAAATCCCAAGAAGTGTGTCTTCAGCGTACAATCAGGTAAACTCCTAGGATACATAGTGTCCATGAGGGGTATCGAGGTGGATCCAACAAAAGTAAAAGCAATCCTTGAGATGGAAGCACCAAAGACATTAAAACAACTAAGGGGCCTCCAGGGCCGACTTCAATCCATTCGACGGTTAATAGCACAACTGACAGACAAGTAGAACCCATATTCGCACCTTCTCCACAAGGGGGTAGTATACAAATGGGATATAAAGTGTGAAGAGACATTTAACAAAATCAAGAAATATATACTGACACCACCAGTGTTAATGCCACCTATCCCGAGAAAGCCATTGATCTTATATGTGTCAGCAATAGTAGTAGCCCTTGGAGCTCTCCTAGCTCAGCATGATGAAAACAAAACAGAGAGGGCCATCTACTATATTAGCAGGACAATGGTAAGTCACGAGCTAAATTACTCATTCATCGAGAAAGCTTGCCTCGCCATAGTGTTTGCATCCCAAAAATTTATACATTACATGTTGGCACACAAGATAAAGCTCATTGCAAAAATTGATCCCGTCAAGTATCTCCTATCAAAGGCAATGCTCATAGGTAGAATGGAAAAATGGGTAATGATATTGTCAGAGTACGACATTGAGTATGTTGAGCGGAAATCCATTAAAGGTCAAGTTATTGCAGATCAACTGGTAGAGGCACCTATTTATGTGGAGAATTCTCTTGTATTTGAATTTCCAAACAAATCCATTTTTAACCTCAATGTAGTGGACCACTGGAATCTATACTTCGATGGTTCATACACACAACATGGATCAGGAGCTGGTGTCTTCTTCATCACTCCACAAGGGGACTGCATACCATAGTCATACAAATTGGCATTTCCTTGTACTAACAACATCGTGAAATACGAGGCTTTGACTATAGGTCTTAGGATAGTAGTGCAATTGAATATCATAGCTCTCAAGGTATATGGAGACTCTCAGTTGATCATAAATTAGGTCAATAATGAATATCAGACAAAGGATGACAAGCTAACCCCATACAAAAAATTGGTGGAGACTCTAAAGGAAACCTTCATCGACATAACATTTGACCAGATTCCAAGAACCAACAACAGAGCTGCTAACACCATGGCTACAATTAGGTCTCTAGTAGACATCCCTCACAACGTGCTGAAATATGAATTTATGGTCGAGCAGCTTCTCGTTCCCACATTCGAGGTACCTGAATTGAAGTATGAGTGTCAAATCGTTGGTCCTGGTGATCCTTGGTATCATGACATCTACACATATCTTCGCATAGGAGTCATTCCCGCTGACCTACCATCGAGCCTAAAATGAACCTTTATCAAAAAGGCATCTAGATTTGTCATCCTAGGTGATACCTTATACCGTAGAAGCATAAAGGGTACTTTATTGTGCTCTCTAAATGCTAAGGAGGCATTAACCGCTCTAACCAAGGTTCATTATGGTATCTATGGCTCACACTCGAGCAGAATAACCATAGCCAAGAAATTGCTGGGGCTGGCGTACTATTGGCCCGCAATGGAGCGAGAATCACATGATCATGCTAAAAGGTGTTTACAATGTCAACAACAAGGGGACATCATCCATGCTCCAGCTCAAGAGCTTCGCCCAATCATCACACCATGGCCCTTTTCACAGTGGGGAATCGACCTCATCGGGAAAATCTCACCCACCTCATCCAATGGCCACAAATTCATTATAACTTCAACTAAGTAATTTCACAAAGTGGGTGGAAGTTTCTCATACCCATGACATATTTCCCACGAAGAAAAATCTCAAAAATTCATCTTGAACCATTCAATTCCGCCGTTACTTGGTGAAACCTACAAGCCATTATCTTAGATAATGGGTAATGCATCATTTCGGCAACCGATGTCTCAGGACTTGGTGTGAGAAATTCAAACCAAAGATTAGTTTCCCACCTGCATCATCCTGCAAATGGCCAAGTAGAAGCCACCAACAAACCATCCCTCAAAAATCCCTCAAGAAAACAAGCACGATGCAGGTCAGGATCGCACTTGCAGTTTAATCCCACCGGCTTACCTAACCAAAGCGACGCACACCACTGTGCCACCTCTTGGCCTACGATCGGTTGTACTCCCATTGAGATCAAGCTCCCATCCCTTAGAATAATTATTGTAAAAATCTCATCACTGATGAGGACTATCAGGTGTCAAGATTAAACGAGCTAGAGTTACTAGATGAGAGACGCATAGATGCTTTGAATCATCTGCAAGTCTATCAAAATAGACTCAAATGAAGCTACAACAAGAAGATCAGAAGCAGGACTTTCCAAGTCGAGAATTTGGTCTTAAAAGAAAACCAAGAATGTCCTGGAATCCCAAAGAAAGAAAGGCAAGTTCGAACCTTAATTGTTGTGGGCCTTCATCATCACAACAAGCTATAAATCAGTATATCAAATCTATCACCACCTCGGCAATCCTTTGCAAGAGCCACAATAGCTCCCCATTCCAAAGTTTTATGCCTGTTCTTCCGTATAAAACCAAAATCCAGCAACAAAAAAGTCCCGGTATCGGGAGCATTTTAAGCGTAAAACTGCAAATGTGTCTTGGTAACAACAAAAAAATTAAAAAAAGCAAAAATCCAAAATCAGAAAAAGGATAAAAATAATAATAAAAAATCGTCCTTCAGTGAAAACCACTTTTAGGTCACTTTGGGTAAGTACCTTGGTGAAAATCCCCTACAACAGCTCGTGTAAATAAGCACTTTCCATCCCACTTCAGACCTTGCATTTGTTCATTATTATCCCTCCAATTGGGCTTCCATCATCCATCAGCATTCGTGTCTCCATCCATCACACATCCACTTCAGATCCGCATCTATAGCTTGGTCCCTTGCGTTCTATCATGATCCCTCCTAGTACTACTCGGCCGATTCTCAAGGTCAATTTGTCGTGCCTTTATCGGAGTAGTCTATTGCATCACGCTGGGGGCACGTTCTCATTGGATCAGATTCGTGTATGGTCTTAAAGTCCTCAAACATCAGAAAATCCAAACATTAGAAAATTAGGAAAATCCAAAAACATCGAAAAATCAAAAATCCAAAAAAACATCAAAACATCGAAAAATCCAAAACATCAAAACACTAAAATCCAAAACATTCAAAACATAATAAAAATCCAAAACAAATAGCCAAAAGTCATTAAAACCAAAAACAAGGTCGTCTTGTCGAACTACGTTGTCTCTGAGCTTGAACATAGGAAAGGTTGATCTTTGATCATCCCCCGAGACATTTAGGTCAGTCCTATAGGAGTCCATCATAATAAACTGACATCTCATCATGTATATCGTCATCTGTAAATCGGTCAAGTCATTAGTCAAACTACATGGTCTCTGCATGTATAACGTAGGCAAGGCTAATCTGTTGATAAGCCCCCGAGGCCCCTAGGATAGGTCTTTAGGTTAGTATCTTGGTCAAAATCTCAGAAAACCCCAAAAACATTGGAAAATTGAAAATCAAAACATTTGTAAAACCTTGAAAAATACCAAAAACAACCTCAAAACATTGCAAAACTCCAAAAACATTCAAATATTTGAAAAAATCCATCCGCCTCATCTCGCTTGCACCCACAATAAATACCATTCATAATAAACTGATCGTCATCCTCAACCTTTGGTGAAACAGTTAGAAACAAGTCTAGCAGGTTAAAAGTAAAACTCAAAAGCATCAAGTCTCAAGTCTCAGTCAATACGTAAACAAGTTGATTAAGTCTTTGTGTCGATAGTCCATCATCCAAATAGTCCCATATCAATCATCTAATAACATTATGTCCTAAGATGAATCCTTCCTACAAGGGGCATTATTTATTAGAAAGAACACTTTGGATAAACGAAATGATGTGCCGCCATCCACTAACATGTCCTAGGATGTATCCTTCCTACAATGGGAATTATCTTTTGGCAATAAGTTTTGGTTCTTATCCTTAAAAACACATTCCCTTTTGGTTAGCGGTATTGAAGAACATCAACTTGTTTGTGTGCTTTATCTTTTTCTTTTGACTTATCTTATTGTGCTTAGTCCAAGGACCTCTCGATGATATCTGAACGAAGGATTTAGAAAGATAGGAATGGGGCAATGATCATTATTCTTTTGTCTATTGTGCTTGTTGGACATTCTTGTAAAATAACTTGGCGAATACTTTCTTTGTTAGGTATGTATAGAGGATGTTTTGGATGGCTTGTTGACTATTGCATTGATTGGTTATACCTCTTCGTGTTTTGGTCTGAGATGTTTAAAACTTCTAAAGTACATCCTAGCAAGGTTTCCATATGTTAGGTGTAAACAGGAATACTCCTATCTATTTGTTGAGTCAAAGTCCATCACATCAAGTACAATGCCATCCTAGTCCTTCATACCTTGATGCATCGTACTTAGGCGTGTTATCAAACATAAAGTAAGTGACCCTTTGAAAATCCCAATCCTTGATAAAGCAAAATCATCCATCTATCATCATCATTTCTTATCATCATTTCTCATAATGTTGGTTTGTTGGATCCTCTTGTCATCATCTAATTTCATCTTCCGCACTAACATCACAACATGACTAGTTAATCATCATCACCATTATATCCATGATGCATCCATGATGCATCCATGATGCATTCATATCATCATCATAATATAGATCTGTTAGTCTAAGCATTTGCATAAATCATACATTTGCATAATCATAGTGCATCACATCATCAATCTCATCCATCTCATATATCATATATCATCATTTAAGTTGTTAGATAAATATAGATTTGTTATTCTAAGCATCTTAAATCATCTCTCATTTGCATCATCATCCATAGCAAATCATTCATTTTAAATCCTTTTATCCTAGACGTAATTCCTCAAATCGAATCTTTTCTAATTTGACCTCTCGAGGGGCAATGTAACAAAGGTACTTCTTTCCATCAAGTATCCAAAAAATCAGAATTTTTTGATTTTGATTGTATAGTTATTCTTTGAACCAACATACATTGCTTCAAAGAGGGGAAAATGTAGACATGCAAAATTAACATTGTGCATTCAATCGGGATTATTCATTAACTAAACTATATTTCGCATTAGGTCCATTCATCAATTGATCAGATTCACCTTCATTCATTTATTAGGTAATTTCATTAATTCCCATCTCCTAAGGTCATTCATTCAAAATTAAATAAAACATTATCATCAACCTTTTAATCAAATAAATCAA
This sequence comes from Sequoia sempervirens, assembly GCA_007258455.2. NCBI lineage: Eukaryota > Viridiplantae > Streptophyta > Pinopsida > Cupressales > Cupressaceae > Sequoia > Sequoia sempervirens. The sequence continues at coordinate 348,254,789 of VDFB02058242.1, read as the reverse complement.
ACATCATCCCTTTAATTAAATAAATCAAACATTTATTTAATTAAATCCAATCCATATTTCATCCTTTTCTGATTTAAATAAATCAAATATTTAAATCATGAAAGTCAAATCAGCGTAATCATCATTAATTTAATCTAATCATGATTAAAAGCTAATCTTACCCACTTGCATTCTCTAGATTTAGCCACTTGCACAAATAAATCAATTTATTGATTTATTAAAACCCTCATTTTCACTCAACATGACAAGTTGATTTGTCCCTCCAACATTGCATTTATTGCTCTTTTTCTTGTCCCCCTCTCAAAATTTATTGCAAAATTTGAATTCAAATTCTCCCTCTCATGGGCACTCTTCCCAAATTTTTCACATCCATTGGCCTATCACCACTTGACAAGTGGCCTATTCTCATTGGTGGATCCTTAGTCCCACATTCACCCTCTTGGCCAATCTCTCATCATGGAAATCTATAAAAGAAAGCCTTAATCCTCATTCATCCATCCACAACTTTTATGCAAGGTTACTCTCTTGATTTGAGAACTCATCTTGCCCATCATCTCCATTGCATTTACATCGTCTTGAGCTTTGATCAAGGATTGGGAAAGGGTCACTTGCACATGTGACACCAATCCACTATGGAATAGGTAACTTGTGGTTGCTTTCATAATGCTTTCAGTTTTCTTTCATCCTTTGTTGCATTTTTGAAGCATTTGCAAGGTATTTCATAAGAGTGTTCTTGATAGATTTGTAGGTACTAACCCTTGTTTGAAGTTAGTGTTTTCAGATTTTAAAAGCATGCTCATAGTTTGGTGCTAGAAGGAGGGCAGCTTCTCAAAGTCTTTAAAAGGATGCTATTCACATTTAAAATTTGCATTGCCATGATAAACATAGTGAAGTAAAAAAAAACCCCGTGATTTTTCGTGACCCTCTACATTTGCTTTGTTGTTTCCTAAGTTTTGCCTAACTTTTTCTGAAAATGTTCCTAATTTATTTATCCATGTATTTTGATTGAGTATTATGTTGTTCACTGTTTTATTTGACTTTTTCCTGTTGCAAACCTAGGTAACTAAATTCTATGAACACTGTTGTACTCAATAGACATTTTCTACATTCTCTCAGTAAGTCTGTTATGTCTAGTGTTACAACAAATGCAATAGTAGTTATAATGAGTGTACTGGTGGCTATTTAATATGCATATATTGGATATTTGGATTAGGCTTTTTGTGCAGATTTCTTGTGTTTTCTGGTGAAGCCCCTCCTCTATTCACAACATTCTCAATATTATTATTGTCTCCTATCATTAATGCATTATAAGTCTAAGAAAAAACTCCTGACACTCACGCCTCCTCAAGACTTTTTTGAAACAAAAATCTACCTTTTTGATACTGCGTGCCTTGTTGAGAACTGGAGCAATGCAGGAAAAGGATGTTCAGTAAAATTTTACACTTTCCATTTATGATGAAGGCCTTTCAAATTCCCTTCAAATGTACCCCCACACCTGCCATTTGCATTTAAAGTCTTTTTATTTTTTACCATAGCTCTGTGCCTCCAATTACATTTGCTTAAAAGTTTCTACAGACTTTTCAACAGATTTATGTTGTTCTATGATTAATGTCATACAGAGAGTTATGAAAGATGACAGGAGTAGATTGTTGCCATGCCAAGAATAGTAAGAAAGTGCATATATTGTATGCTATCTACCAACATTGTGTGTTAAACAAACTCTGGCTGCCACCTCTCACAGACCAATCCACTTTATCTCACATGTGCTTGAAGTCGTCAACAACCAATAGCTCCATCTGCAAACATCTTTGAATGCGCGGGAGAGGTTGGAAGTTGTCATTTAATGTAAGAAGTAATTGTTCATTTATTTCTAAATTGTGTTGACAGGTGTCGTGTAGCCTACATCCGTCATCAGTCAACAGACAAGACCCTCTGCAACGCTTTACACACTGTTAAACTTTACACATTGAGAGGGTGGTCTTTTATACTATCCTCATTTTGTAACATTGTTAGGCTTTTTATGCAATTTGTCATTGATCATTCGGTGGTATTTGGCATGCATTACTCTCTTTTGATTTGACTATTTTGCTGCTTCTTTTTTTTTCTTCTGTTATCTAAACACTTAGGAGAGTTATCAATTACCATGTACGTACAAAATTTTCTCCATTAAATGATTCCAGCAACGTCACTTTCATATCGTGGTCAACACTCTAAGATTTCATTGACAATGGGAGCTCTAACCTGATCATATAAGGTTCTTTGTTGGTCCCTAGAAAAGAAAATCATTATTACATTTAATGATCAACAAAATAGCTTGGGTGATTAAAAGCAAACCTAGTAGATTCAAGCTAGAATGGTTATCTGCTTGGTTGTAACATGTTATGCTTGGTAAATACAATTCTTCACGATCAGATTTAGAAAGATTTTATGAGGAATGATTATAGATTTTATGTATCTTATGTATAATTGATATTAAATAGGTTCATGTATGTATATGTTTGGTTATAGTAATCTACCTCATTAAAGAATGGAATTAACAATAAGAATTCAATTATTTGAGGATTAAGGGATTTTCTCTTAACAAGAATGATAGGATTTAGTGTGATTTGAATAGGTTATTAGCAAGGGAAGTCCTTTTCTTTGAAAATTGCCTACTTTTGAATATGATTTTCCTTAAATTCATCAAGATCCTTATTAATGGGTTATTATGTGAAATCATTTAAGTAACTTGGTCTCACATTGTTGTCTTTTTCATCTTATAGGTAAAACGAACAACAAAGGCACAAGGTACAAGGAAAAGCGAAAGGAAAAGGTACAAAAGAAAATGAAGGACAACAAAGGTACAAGGTACTAACGAAGGAAAGTGAAGGTGAAGAAGAAAAATGAAAGGAGGAGGATATTTTGAAAAATCAAAGTGTTTTTAAATGCTTTAAGTGTTTGTTCAACACTACTTCACGAAGTTGTTTATCTTTTCGTTTTAGTACACTAATTTTCATTTGGTTTTAAAAAGAACACTTTGTTTTTTTTGCAAAGGCTAAAACAAATTTTAGGATCACAATGTACTAGATTTTGTTTGGGATTAACAAATTGAACAAGGAAATTTCTCACACTTCTTTTGGTGCTCTAAAAAATGAATCAAATCATTGCTTTGAAGGATAAAATGAATGTGTGCCTTTATTGTTTTGTAATTATTTACACAAAGTAATATCATCAAAAGACGTATGTGCTTCTCTCGCGCCTCGCGGTGATCTTGAGAATCAAAAGGCTTTTGGTGACATTAAGTTGTGTAAATAATTGCCCGTACACACTTTGATTTGGGTTTAAAATTGAACAATATCTTGTGCGAGTGTGAGTAGGGTCATTTTCGCGTATATTCTCTTTCTTTGTGCCATCAAAGATTGATCGAGTTACGAATTTTGTCTTTGCTTGCTTTTGTTTATCCTAGAGGGCCTGCCTTGGGGAAAAAGTACTCACACAAGGGAATGACTCAATGGATAACACTCTAAAGCCAAGAGTATTTCCAGCTGGGATATAAATGTGGATATTGGAAGAAATGCCAATATCACACGGTTGACTCCAACAAGATGGATCAGAAAGGGGACTCTTGCCATGTTGGGTCAACTCCTACGAATGAAAATTCCTTACTAGAATCCATGTGCTAGAATTTTCCAAAATCCTTAAATATATTTGTTGGTGCAAGAATGGTCATTCTGAAGCTGCCCCACACTTTTATGGTCTTTAGTAGAAATGGAAAACATGCCATGGGAGTTTCATGGGTGTTGATGCTTGGCTGCCCCATATAAGTGAGTGTCGTGGAGGGGAGCCAGTGGGGTCAAGCATCTAACCATTCACTAAAGATAAGCATAGCTGGACTTGTCCAAGTGGGGATTCAACAAATATTGTTTTACACATCCATAGGGTTTGTACTTGTCTTGGTTTGAAAACACAGTGTTGTATTCGAAAACATTTGCAAACAAACACTTAACAATATCATTTAAATTTCAAACCCTTTTGGAGACAAATTCCATTGACTCAATCCATATGTTATTGCTTTCCCTTGGGATTCACATCCTTAGAGGTTTCTAAACATTGGATTATATCTCAATTTGTCTCCTTAAGTAAACAATAGGAAACCCTTGCCTTAAGTTCATTAAATTTCCACATATCTTGTGGAGTTTGAAGAAATTAAGACATTGGACATCTTAGTTTGAAAACTTAATCAAAGAAAGTGTTTTTGGTAAAATAAAGACATTAAGCAAAGCTAAGCAAAATGAATATTCATGTGTGATTGGAGACTCACAAATCCCAAAGCAAAAATCATTGGAAATCTGAAAATGAATGTTCAAATGAAATCATTTCTTAGTTACAAAGGTCTTTAGGAAGCATTTGCATGCTCTTCAATACCTAGGTCTAGGAAAACAAAGTGTCTTTTTTAGGTTCACCTAAGGATAAAAAAAAATCAAACCTCTTTCATCCATCTTTTAAAACATCAAATCCATCTCACAAATCATCTTTTGGAAAAATATTGAAATCATCCTTGATACTAGGCTTTGTGGAAAAATAAAATAAAAATCAAAATCATCCAAAAACATTGTGACCAAGTCCTTGAAAACATTTATCAAAACACCTTTGGCTAGGCATGTGTAGATGCATCCTTTTACATATACTTAGTCAAAGTTATCAAAATCATCTTGTCTAACTTAGTGTATGTGGATGAATCCTTCTTCATATACTTAGTGAAACTATCATTTTATTTGAATAGGTGTGGGTAGATGCATCCTTCTCCTCACACATATCCAAAATCATCATCCTTTGAACAAAACTATCCCTTAGATTATTATCAAACATCTTAGGGTCCTTTTGTTCAAAATCAAAACAAAATAAAAATCAAAGTCAAGGACAAAAATCCCAAATCCGAAATCCAATCAAATCCAAGTCCTAAAGCCTAGTATCTCATTCAAGATTTATCAAAAGCCAAAAAATTCATATCATTCATTATCATATCATCACCTTTGATCCCCAAAAAAGCATCCTAAAAATTTCACTTTAGGACATAAATAGAGATTAATCCAAAGAATCGAGAGATTCATCTCCCATATTCTGAAAGATTGATCCCCATTTTATGGTTCTAACTAGATCTCAATACAAGAAGAGTATGGAAGCCAACAAAGAAACACCCGCTTCAAGTGATCTTAGCCAAACCACTCCCAAAATGAATCGTGGAACTCTCATAGTTAACCTTCCAATCATCGCAAAACCAACAAGAAGAAAACCAAGGAGAGGACCCTACTTTTGGAATGTCTTGTGAGGAAATGACATAAATGCTCCAAACTCTGGATAACCATCGAATCATCAACGTCATGATGAGACTCAACCCTTCGTTATACATGCTTGAATTAGCAAAACAAGGGGCCAAGTTGCCTTCAGATTTTGATGTAAGTACTATAGTGGAGACATCCTTTCCACCTATTTCATCCACCATCCCCATCTCATCTACACCTCCATCCCAAAACGTCACGTAAAACATTCCACAAATCACGACATCGATTGCTCCAACTCAACAAAATGTCAACAAGGGAAACACATTTCTTAATTCTCTTCAATCACATCCCCTTGTTAATAATCAAAGTTTGGATGCAAGCACCATATTGGAACAAAATATACCCGAAAACCCATTACACAAAAATGTTCCTCTCACATTCCGTCATGATCCATCATCAACATTCTTTCACGCAACATAAACACCTCTTCTCACAAACTCACAAGAAGAGGGAGATATGTTTGGACTAGGGGGCATATTTGACACCACAACGTTTTCACAAAAACTCACATTTCCACCTCTTCTGCCATTGCCATTATCATCCGCACCACTCCTTGGTCTAGGGCTTCCTCCCCTACCAAGTATCAATCAAACATACATCCCAACCATCAATCAAAGCATTGCACCAAACACTCCAAATTTTTCGTTGATATTGCAACAACAAATGACAAACACACAAGTAATGGTAGCATCATCAAACACACCTCTCACATCACAAAACATGGTCTCTCAAGGACCCATCACATCAATACCACTATCCAACATGCAAAATATCAGCACAACATCATCATCTACCACCATTCCAAATCCACCACCACCTCCACCACCACCAACGTTCACCACATCAAACCAATTCGACGCAACATTACAAGCCACTTTTCAAAGAGGATACCAACAAGTGTAGAAACAAAAAGCCGTGCAACAAGCCACTCAAGCTGCCAAAGTTGCACAAGCCACATTACAAGCACAACAAGCACAACAAGCCCAAGCTTTATTGCAACAACAACAACAACAAGCCGCCCAAGCTACACAAGCATTTCAAGCACAAAAGGTTGCACAAGCACAACTTTTATTATAGCAATAAGCCGCACAAGCGCAAGTAGCGCAAGCCCAAGCACAAGCTTAAGCGCAAACTCAATATCAAGCACAACAAGTGCAAGCTCAAGCAAAAATTCTTGCACAAGCAGCACAAGTGCAGGCATATCAACAAGCACTAAAGCAATACCAAGAACAACAAGAAGTGGCATAATTAGCAGCCCAACAACAAGCATTATGGGAACAACAACAAGCACAACAAAAAGCGTTGTTGGAACAACAACAAGCACAACAAAAAGCATTTTTGGAACAACAACAAGCACAACAAAAATCACAAATCCTAGCGCAACAACAATAGGATCAACAACAAGCAGTGTTCATCCAAAAGTAAGTAGAAGCCTACTTCACCCACCACAACATACCGATACCATCAATGCACTGACCAACCGGTCCACCCAACCAACAATTCAAACACCACAAAACACTTTCATCCCACCCCTAATCCCCAAAATGATGTGACGACACAACTCAAGTTTCTCTTGCAACGTGGGTCCTGGACCTTCAATCGGGACAACCAAAACACAAAGCAACTTGTGTCCCTATCCATTTTATAGGAGCCTAGACATGAAACCATTCCCTAAGGGATTTTAAATCCCCAAATTTGACAAGTATCGAGGGATGGGAAACCCTGAAGATCACATCAGGGAATTCCAGGTTCATTGTATGGAGGTCGCATATGATGATACTTATCTGATGCAGCTATTCCCTAGGAGCTTGTCAGGTCCCGCTATAGAATGGTTTTCTTGCTTACCTCTAGGCATTAGAACATTCCAAGAAATTAGAGATGAATTCATCAGGAACTATGCATGTAACATCACAATGGATGTCAGTCTCGAAGAATTATACGCTCTAAAACAAGGAAAGAATGAATCTTTTGCTTCATGCCTTCAATGATGGTGATCCAAGGCCAATCAGAGCAAGTGGACCATGCCAGAAGAACAACAAGTCTGGACGATCATAGCCAACCTTGAAAGCCACCTGTCATTTCATCTCAAGGTTCAGGGAATCACCACATATGAGCAATTAATCTCCAAGTCACTTAGCATCGAAAGAGCCCTTGTGACCCAACCCATCGAATCAACGTCATATCACGAACCACAAAACAATAGCCCATCATCTAATTACAATGATAAACCTCGTACATGGGTGAGAAACAAGAACATCACTAATGATGGCATCGTCGATGCCAAGGTGGTCATTAGTGGTCCACACCAAAATACACCCGCATCACAAATCCAACCACAATGCCAAAACACTCATCACACAACATACCAACCCAATAATCCCACCATCAATAACCTCAATGACCAAAGAGGACTACCCCAATGCAAAACTTATCCAAAACATAAATACGCCATTTTGGGGGAACCATTGGAGGACATAATGAAAAAGTTGATTGCTGAAAAACTCATCCAGCCTCCTACATTTGAAAATTACTAAGAACCCCATGTCAAACCCCCTTGGTACAATGAGAATCAACTTTGCAAATTTCACAAAATAAAAGGTCACACCACAAACAATTTCATGAGACTCAAAAACATCATCCAAGAACTCATTGACAAGAAAATCATAAACATGGAACAACCTACGAGAAATCAGTACCTTAAAATCTACATGAATCCAATGTCGAATCATGGAAACAAAGGAAATAGAAATGATAAAGGGAAGGGTAATGTAAATCATGTCTATGAATATGTCATTTCCTCGCTAAATGAAGACTGCATGGTTATCACTATCAAGGGTGCCCATGTCGAAGATTGTGGAGTCACCACAAGAGGTGGCAAAGTCACCATTGCAGGATCATCCCAACCAAATAGAGTCCCTACATCAAGAGCCGTTCCGTATAGATACAATGTTGTAGACCAATTCAAAAGAATGCCAGCACACATCTCCATCATGGAGTTGTTAAAAATCTCATCAGCGCATAAAAAGATCCTTGAGGAAGCATTAGCCTCATCCACTGTCCTTGCAGATCTCGATGTGGAGCAATTCCAAGCTATGGTCGAAAATATCATAACACCTAATCTTCTTACATTTTCTAACCAAGATTTCCCCGCCCAGCCATCTCACAACCACACACTTCACTTGGAAGCCATTGTAAACAAAAGAAAAATGAAAAGGGTCTTGGTGGATGGAGGTGCAGGTTTGTACATATGTTTTCTTAGCCTCATTAAGCAGTTGAAAATATCAAAAGATTCCATCGACAAAGGAAAGGGCATCACAATCAGAGCATCCAGGAAATTGGGGCCAGCACTCATGGAAACCACATGTCGGGGTCTTGGACCTCCGGTGCCATACAATATCCTCCTGGGACGCCCATGGATTCATGCGATGAAAGCCATAGCATCAACCTTCCACCAATGTGTGAAATTCACACATAATGGACAAGAGGTTACCGTCCATGGAGATCCTGAGCCATTTTCATATTGCAAGAATCTTGAAGCCAAGTATTACAAAATTCCCCAAGTGCCAAAAAATGATGAGGTACCATCCACACAATACATCGATCCCACCACTCTCGCGTCCACTTCTGTGACAGAGACACCCACCATTCCCACCATATCTGACATCAAGCTCATCATCTAAGAGGACAGTTGTGGAAGTTACAAGCTCCCTAACAATGCTTTTGTGATAGGAAAGTTACCACAATCTCCTAGATCACGAGGATTCCCATAAGAAAATCAAGCTTCCACATCGCAAACATATCCTGAGGATTATCCCGAATTCACAAGATGGGGAAACCTTGGTCATGAGGTCATTGAAGCAGATCCATTTCACATGTTGTATCAAGATGAAAGACCAGCAACTAATTTACCAATGGATGAAAGAAGCAAAGGCCTACACATGATGCTTGCAATGGGCTATGACCGAAATCAAAGACTGGGACAAAATAACAATGGGCTCATAATACATATTATGCCAGAGACGCGACCCATAACAAATCTTGGTCTTGGATGTGCCACTCTGAGAATAACCATACATGACCTAAGTCCTCCGGTTAGAGCCACTAATGTTTCTCCTCAACCAGTACTAGTACAAGTACACTCACCAATAGTCATAGGTAGGGACACACATAATTTTATAACTGAGACCTATATCAGTAGCAATGATGAAGATACCTTATCCAATCTACCTAGGCTATTTGAAGATACCACCCTGTGTATGATTAGTACCATATCCTTTGAACCAGATAGTCAAAATCATGAAATTCGTTTAGTCTACCCCCAACTGATCGACTATGACCAACGAGGACCACCAGTTCTCAATACATTCAAAAATGAGGAAGTGCTCTCAGAATTCATGGGATTGAGGGATAACATTCCAGATGGATATCACAAGGCAGGATTTATAATGGAGTTCGACACACACGCCTATTACGGGGAAACGATTGAATCCTTCAATCACAAAAGTGAGAAACTAAGAATCATATCCAAGTCCTTGAGTGAAAACCACACCATGGCACTCTCTGACAAGAAAATAGTAAAAACAAAGGACGTATCAAATGGTGAAAACCTCTCTGAGGTGCCTGAGGATGAAGGATTCAATCTTCCCCTAAGAGCTATTCATCAAGAGAAGTCAGCAGTCTTGGCTGAAAAATGCAACCCAGTCAACCTAGGAATAGAGGAGACCCCGCATATCACATTTTATGTAGAATCACTATTATCAAAAGAGAAAAAACTCCTAGCAGCATTCCTAAAGGAAAGACAAATAAAATTTGCATGGAGTTATGTTGATATGCCAGGGCTTGATCCAAAGACTGTGGTCCACCACTTAGCAGTGTATCCAGATGCAAAACTTGTCAGGCAGAAGCTTCACAAAATGCATCCTCAAATCGCTTTGTTAGTCAAAATTGAGCTCAAAAAATTGTTAGATGCAGGATTCATATGACCAATTGATTATTTAGAATGGGTGTCAAATTTGGTACCTGTTTTCAAAACCTAACGGAGCCATCATAATCTATACGGACTTTAGAGATTTGAACAAGGCATGTCCCAAGGATGATTTCCCACTTCCCAATATCGACATGATTGTAGACATGACAGTAGGATATGAGATGCTATCACTAATGGACAAATTTTTAGGATACAACCAGATTATGATAGCAAAAGAAGATCAACACAAGACGGCTTTCACTTGCCCATGGGGGACATACTGCTAGAACATGATGCCATTCAGCCTAAATAATGCAGGAGCAACCTATCAAAGGGCCATGGCACTAATATTCCATGATATGATTCACAAAACAGTTGAAGACTATGTCAACGAAATCCTAGCAAAGTCAAGAAAAATACAAGATCATATAGCAACCTTAAGTGCTATCTATGACAGATTGGAGGAATACAAAGTCAGATTAAATCCCAAGAAGTGTGTCTTCAGCGTACAATCAGGTAAACTCCTAGGATACATAGTGTCCATGAGGGGTATCGAGGTGGATCCAACAAAAGTAAAAGCAATCCTTGAGATGGAAGCACCAAAGACATTAAAACAACTAAGGGGCCTCCAGGGCCGACTTCAATCCATTCGACGGTTAATAGCACAACTGACAGACAAGTAGAACCCATATTCGCACCTTCTCCACAAGGGGGTAGTATACAAATGGGATATAAAGTGTGAAGAGACATTTAACAAAATCAAGAAATATATACTGACACCACCAGTGTTAATGCCACCTATCCCGAGAAAGCCATTGATCTTATATGTGTCAGCAATAGTAGTAGCCCTTGGAGCTCTCCTAGCTCAGCATGATGAAAACAAAACAGAGAGGGCCATCTACTATATTAGCAGGACAATGGTAAGTCACGAGCTAAATTACTCATTCATCGAGAAAGCTTGCCTCGCCATAGTGTTTGCATCCCAAAAATTTATACATTACATGTTGGCACACAAGATAAAGCTCATTGCAAAAATTGATCCCGTCAAGTATCTCCTATCAAAGGCAATGCTCATAGGTAGAATGGAAAAATGGGTAATGATATTGTCAGAGTACGACATTGAGTATGTTGAGCGGAAATCCATTAAAGGTCAAGTTATTGCAGATCAACTGGTAGAGGCACCTATTTATGTGGAGAATTCTCTTGTATTTGAATTTCCAAACAAATCCATTTTTAACCTCAATGTAGTGGACCACTGGAATCTATACTTCGATGGTTCATACACACAACATGGATCAGGAGCTGGTGTCTTCTTCATCACTCCACAAGGGGACTGCATACCATAGTCATACAAATTGGCATTTCCTTGTACTAACAACATCGTGAAATACGAGGCTTTGACTATAGGTCTTAGGATAGTAGTGCAATTGAATATCATAGCTCTCAAGGTATATGGAGACTCTCAGTTGATCATAAATTAGGTCAATAATGAATATCAGACAAAGGATGACAAGCTAACCCCATACAAAAAATTGGTGGAGACTCTAAAGGAAACCTTCATCGACATAACATTTGACCAGATTCCAAGAACCAACAACAGAGCTGCTAACACCATGGCTACAATTAGGTCTCTAGTAGACATCCCTCACAACGTGCTGAAATATGAATTTATGGTCGAGCAGCTTCTCGTTCCCACATTCGAGGTACCTGAATTGAAGTATGAGTGTCAAATCGTTGGTCCTGGTGATCCTTGGTATCATGACATCTACACATATCTTCGCATAGGAGTCATTCCCGCTGACCTACCATCGAGCCTAAAATGAACCTTTATCAAAAAGGCATCTAGATTTGTCATCCTAGGTGATACCTTATACCGTAGAAGCATAAAGGGTACTTTATTGTGCTCTCTAAATGCTAAGGAGGCATTAACCGCTCTAACCAAGGTTCATTATGGTATCTATGGCTCACACTCGAGCAGAATAACCATAGCCAAGAAATTGCTGGGGCTGGCGTACTATTGGCCCGCAATGGAGCGAGAATCACATGATCATGCTAAAAGGTGTTTTACAATGTCAACAACACGGGGATCTCATCCATGCTCTAGCTCAAGAGCTCCATCCTATTGTCACACCATGGCCCTTCTCATAGTGGGGGCTTGATCTCATTAGAAAAATCACCCCAACCTCATCCAATGGCTACAAATTCA
>VDFB02058242.1:348181260-348242196 GCA_007258455.2 Sequoia sempervirens | reverse complement strand
GTGGCTTTCAAGGTTGGCTATGATCGTCCAGACTTGTTGTTCTTCTGGCATGGTCCACTTGCTCTGATTGGCCTTGGATCACCATCATTGAAGGCATGAAGCAAAAGATTCATTCTTTCCTTGTTTTAGAGCGTATAATTCTTCGAGACTGACATCCATTGTGATGTTACATGCATAGTTCCTGATGAATTCATCTCTAATTTCTTGGAATGTTCTAATGCCTAGAGGTAAGCAAGAAAACCATTCTATAGCGGGACCTGACAAGCTCCTAGGGAATAGCTGCATCAGATAAGTATCATCATATGCGACCTCCATACAATGAACCTGGAATTCCCTGATGTGATCTTCAGGGTTTCCCATCCCTCGATACTTGTCAAATTTGGGGATTTCAAATCCTTTAGGGAATGGTTTCATGTCTAGGCTCCCATCAAATGGATAGGGACACAAGTTGCTTTGTGTTTTGGTTGTCGGCCCTGATTGAAGGTCGAGCACTTGTTGCAAGAGAAACTTGAGTTGTGTCGTCACATCATTTTGGGGATTAGGGGGTGGGATGAAAGTGTTTTGTGGTGTTTGAATTGTTGGTTGGGTGGACCGGTTGGTCAGTGCATTGTTCGATGGTATCGGTATGTTGTGGTGGGTGAAGTAGGCTTCTACTTACTTTTGGATGAACACTGCTTGTTGTTGATCCTATTGTTGTTGCGCTAGGATTTGTGATTTTTGTTGTGCTTGTTGTTGTTCCAAAAATGCTTTTTGTTGTGCTTGTTGTTGTTCCAACAACGCTTTTTGTTGTGCTTGTTGTTGTTCCCATAATGCTTGTTGTTGGGCTGCTAATTATGCCACTTCTTGTTGTTCTTGGTATTGCTTTAGTGCTTGTTGATATGCCTGCACTTGTGCTGCTTGTGCAAGAATTTTTGCTTGAGCTTGCACTTGTTGTGCTTGATATTGAGTTTGCGCTTAAGCTTGTGCTTGGGCTTGCGCTACTTGCGCTTGTGCGGCTTATTGCTATAATAAAAGTTGTGCTTGTGCAACCTTTTGTGCTTGAAATGCTTGTGTAGCTTGGGCGGCTTGTTGTTGTTGTTGTTGCAATAAAGCTTGGGCTTGTTGTGCTTGTTGTGCTTGTAATGTGGCTTGTGCAACTTTGGCAGCTTGAGTGGCTTGTTGCACGGCTTTTTGTTTCTACACTTGTTGGTATCCTCTTTGAAAAGTGGCTTGTAATGTTGCGTCGAATTGGTTTGATGTGGTGAACGTTGGTGGTGGTGGAGGTGGTGGTGGATTTGGAATGGTGGTAGATGATGATGTTGTGCTGATATTTTGCATGTTGGATAGTGGTATTGATGTGATGGGTCCTTGAGAGACCATGTTTTGTGATGTGAGAGGTGTGTTTGATGATGCTACCATTACTTGTGTGTTTGTCATTTGTTGTTGCAATATCAACGAAAAATTTGGAGTGTTTGGTGCAATGCTTTGATTGATGGTTGGGATGTATGTTTGATTGATACTTGGTAGGGGAGGAAGCCCTAGACCAAGGAGTGGTGCGGATGATAATGGCAATGGCAGAAGAGGTGGAAATGTGAGTTTTTGTGAAAACGTTGTGGTGTCAAATATGCCCCCTAGTCCAAACATATCTCCCTCTTCTTGTGAGTTTGTGAGAAGAGGTGTTTATGTTGCGTGAAAGAATGTTGATGATGGATCATGACGGAATGTGAGAGGAACATTTTTGTGTAATGGGTTTTCGGGTATATTTTGTTCCAATATGGTGCTTGCATCCAAACTTTGATTATTAACAAGGGGATGTGATTGAAGAGAATTAAGAAATGTGTTTCCCTTGTTGACATTTTGTTGAGTTGGAGCAATCGATGTCGTGATTTGTGGAATGTTTTACGTGACGTTTTGGGATGGAGGTGTAGATGAGATGGGGATGGTGGATGAAATAGGTGGAAAGGATGTCTCCACTATAGTACTTACATCAAAATCTGAAGGCAACTTGGCCCCTTGTTTTGCTAATTCAAGCATGTATAACGAAGGGTTGAGTCTCATCATGACGTTGATGATTCGATGGTTATCCAGAGTTTGGAGCATTTATGTCATTTCCTCACAAGACATTCCAAAAGTAGGGTCCTCTCCTTGGTTTTCTTCTTGTTGGTTTTGCGATGATTGGAAGGTTAACTATGAGAGTTCCACGATTCATTTTGGGAGTGGTTTGGCTAAGATCACTTGAAGCGGGTGTTTCTTTGTTGGCTTCCATACTCTTCTTGTATTGAGATCTAGTTAGAACCATAAAATGGGGATCAATCTTTCAGAATATGGGAGATGAATCTCTCGATTCTTTGGATTAATCTCTATTTATGTCCTAAAGTGAAATTTTTAGGATGCTTTTTTGGGGATCAAAGGTGATGATATGATAATGAATGATATGAATTTTTTGGCTTTTGATAAATCTTGAATGAGATACTAGGCTTTAGGACTTGGATTTGATTGGATTTCGGATTTGGGATTTTTGTCCTTGACTTTGATTTTTATTTTGTTTTGATTTTGAACAAAAGGACCCTAAGATGTTTGATAATAATCTAAGGGATAGTTTTGTTCAAAGGATGATGATTTTGGATATGTGTGAGGAGAAGGATGCATCTACCCACACCTATTCAAATAAAATGATAGTTTCACTAAGTATATGAAGAAGGATTCATCCACATACACTAAGTTAGACAAGATGATTTTGATAACTTTGACTAAGTATATGTAAAAGGATGCATCTACACATGCCTAGCCAAAGGTGTTTTGATAAATGTTTTCAAGGACTTGGTCACAATGTTTTTGGATGATTTTGATTTTTATTTTATTTTTCCACAAAGCCTAGTATCAAGGATGATTTCAATATTTTTCCAAAAGATGATTTGTGAGATGGATTTGATGTTTTAAAAGATGGATGAAAGAGGTTTGATTTTTTTTTATCCTTAGGTGAACCTAAAAAAGACACTTTGTTTTCCTAGACCTAGGTATTGAAGAGCATGCAAATGCTTCCTAAAGACCTTTGTAACTAAGAAATGATTTCATTTGAACATTCATTTTCAGATTTCCAATGATTTTTGCTTTGGGATTTGTGAGTCTCCAATCATACATGAATATTCATTTTGCTTAGCTTTGCTTAATGGATTTATTTTACCAAAAACACTTTCTTTGATTAAGTTTTCAAACTAAGATGTCCAATGTCTTAATTTCTTCAAACTCCACAAGATATGTTATGTGGAAATTTAATGAACTTAAGGCAAGGGTTTCCTATTGTTTACTTAAGGAGACAAATTGAGATATAATCCAATGTTTAGAAACCTCTAAGGATGTGAATCCCAAGGGAAAGCAATAACATATGGATTGAGTCAATGGAATTTGTCTCCAAAAGGGTTTGAAATTTAAATGATATTGTTAAGTGTTTGTTTGCAAATGTTTTCGAATACAACACTGTGTTTTCAAACCAAGACAAGTACAAACCCTATGGATGTGTAAAACAATATTTGTTGAATCCCCACTTGGACAAGTCCAGCTATGCTTATCTTTAGTGAATGGTTAGATGCTTGACCCCACTGGCTCCCCTCCACGACACTCACTTATATGGGGCAGCCAAGCATCAACACCCATGAAACTCCCATGGCATGTTTTCCATTTCTACTAAAGACCATAAAAGTGTGGGGCAGCTTCAGAATGACCATTCTTGCACCAACAAATATATTTAAGGATTTTGGAAAATTCTAGCACATGGATTCTAGTAAGGAATTTTCATTCGTAGGAGTTGACCCAACATGGCAAGAGTCCCCTTTCTGATCCATCTTGTTGGAGTCAACCGTGTGATATTGGCATTTCTTCCAATATCCACATTTATATCCCAGCTGGAAATACTCTTGGCTTTAGAGTGTTATCCATTGAGTCATTCCCTTGTGTGAGTACTTTTTCCCCAAGGCAGGCCCTCTAGGATAAACAAAAGCAAGCAAAGACAAAATTCGTAACTCGATCAATCTTTGATGGCACAAAGAAAGAGAATATACGCGAAAATGACCCTACTCACACTCGCACAAGATATTGTTCAATTTTAAACCCAAATCAAAGTGTGTACGGGCAATTATTTACACAACTTAATGTCACCAAAAGCCTTTTGATTCTCAAGATCACCGCGAGGCGCGAGAGAAGCACATACGTCTTTTGATGATATTACTTTGTGTAAATAATTACAAAACAATAAAGGCACACATTCATTTTATCCTTCAAAGCAATGATTTGATTCATTTTTTAGAGCACCAAAAGAAGTGTGAGAAATTTCCTTGTTCAATTTGTTAATCCCAAACAAAATCTAGTACATTGTGATCCTAAAATTTGTTTTAGCCTTTGCAAAAAAAACAAAGTGTTCTTTTTAAAACCAAATGAAAATTAGTGTACTAAAACGAAAAGATAAACAACTTCGTGAAGTAGTGTTGAACAAACACTTAAAGCATTTAAAAACACTTTGATTTTTCAAAATATCCTCCTCCTTTCATTTTTCTTCTTCACCTTCACTTTCCTTCGTTAGTACCTTGTACCTTTGTTGTCCTTCATTTTCTTTTGTACCTTTTCCTTTCGCTTTTCCTTGTACCTTGTGCCTTTGTTGTTCGTTTTACCTATAAGATGAAAAAGACAACAATGTGAGACCAAGTTACTTAAATGATTTCACATAATAACCCATTAATAAGGATCTTGATGAATTTAAGGAAAATCATATTCAAAAGTAGGCAATTTTCAAAGAAAAGGACTTCCCTTGCTAATAACCTATTCAAATCACACTAAATCCTATCATTCTTGTTAAGAGAAAATCCCTTAATCCTCAAATAATTGAATTCTTATTGTTAATTCCATTCTTTAATGAGGTAGATTACTATAACCAAACATATACATACATGAACCTATTTAATATCAATTATACATAAGATACATAAAATCTATAATCATTCCTCATAAAATCTTTCTAAATCTGATCGTGAAGAATTGTATTTACCAAGCATAACATGTTACAACCAAGCAGATAACCATTCTAGCTTGAATCTACTAGGTTTGCTTTTAATCACCCAAGCTATTTTGTTGATCATTAAATGTAATAATGATTTTCTTTTCTAGGGACCAACAAAGAACCTTATATGATCAGGTTAGAGCTCCCATTGTCAATGAAATCTTAGAGTGTTGACCACGATATGAAAGTGACGTTGCTGGAATCATTTAATGGAGAAAATTTTGTACGTACATGGTAATTGATAACTCTCCTAAGTGTTTAGATAACAGAAGAAAAAAAAAGAAGCAGCAAAATAGTCAAATCAAAAGAGAGTAATGCATGCCAAATACCACCGAATGATCAATGACAAATTGCATAAAAAGCCTAACAATGTTACAAAATGAGGATAGTATAAAAGACCACCCTCTCAATGTGTAAAGTTTAACAGTGTGTAAAGCGTTGCAGAGGGTCTTGTCTGTTGACTGATGACGGATGTAGGCTACACGACACCTGTCAACACAATTTAGAAATAAATGAACAATTACTTCTTACATTAAATGACAACTTCCAACCTCTCCCGCGCATTCAAAGATGTTTGCAGATGGAGCTATTGGTTGTTGACGACTTCAAGCACATGTGAGATAAAGTGGATTGGTCTGTGAGAGGTGGCAGCCAGAGTTTGTTTAACACACAATGTTGGTAGATAGCATACAATATATGCACTTTCTTACTATTCTTGGCATGGCAACAATCTACTCCTGTCATCTTTCATAACTCTCTGTATGACATTAATCATAGAACAACATAAATCTGTTGAAAAGTCTGTAGAAACTTTTAAGCAAATGTAATTGGAGGCACAGAGCTATGGTAAAAAATAAAAAGACTTTAAATGCAAATGGCAGGTGTGGGGGTACATTTGAAGGGAATTTGAAAGGCCTTCATCATAAATGGAAAGTGTAAAATTTTACTGAACATCCTTTTCCTGCATTGCTCCAGTTCTCAACAAGGCACGCAGTATCAAAAAGGTAGATTTTTGTTTCAAAAAAGTCTTGAGGAGGCGTGAGTGTCAGGAGTTTTTTCTTAGACTTATAATGCATTAATGATAGGAGACAATAATAATATTGAGAATGTTGTGAATAGAGGAGGGGCTTCACCAGAAAACACAAGAAATCTGCACAAAAAGCCTAATCCAAATATCCAATATATGCATATTAAATAGCCACCAGTACACTCATTATAACTACTATTGCATTTGTTGTAACACTAGACATAACAGACTTACTGAGAGAATGTAGAAAATGTCTATTGAGTACAACAGTGTTCATAGAATTTAGTTACCTAGGTTTGCAACAGGAAAAAGTCAAATAAAACAGTGAACAACATAATACTCAATCAAAATACATGGATAAATAAATTAGGAACATTTTCAGAAAAAGTTAGGCAAAACTTAGGAAACAACAAAGCAAATGTAGAGGGTCACGAAAAATCACGGGGTTTTTTTTTACTTCACTATGTTTATCATGGCAATGCAAATTTTAAATGTGAATAGCATCCTTTTAAAGACTTTGAGAAGCTGCCCTCCTTCTAGCACCAAACTATGAGCATGCTTTTAAAATCTGAAAACACTAACTTCAAACAAGGGTTAGTACCTACAAATCTATCAAGAACACTCTTATGAAATACCTTGCAAATGCTTCAAAAATGCAACAAAGGATGAAAGAAAACTGAAAGCATTATGAAAGCAACCACAAGTTACCTATTCCATAGTGGATTGGTGTCACATGTGCAAGTGACCCTTTCCCAATCCTTGATCAAAGCTCAAGACGATGTAAATGCAATGGAGATGATGGGCAAGATGAGTTCTCAAATCAAGAGAGTAACCTTGCATAAAAGTTGTGGATGGATGAATGAGGATTAAGGCTTTCTTTTATAGATTTCCATGATGAGAGATTGGCCAAGAGGGTGAATGTGGGACTAAGGATCCACCAATGAGAATAGGCCACTTGTCAAGTGATGATAGGCCAATGGATGTGCAAAATTTGGGAAGAGTTCCCATGAGAGGGAGAATTTGAATTCAAATTTTGCAATAAATTTTGAGAGGGGGACAAGAAAAAGAGCAATAAATGCAATGTTGGAGGGACAAATCAACTTGTCATGTTGAGTGAAAATGAGGGTTTTAATAAATCAATAAATTGATTTATTTGTGCAAGTGGCTAAATCTAGAGAATGCAAGTGGGTAAGATTAGCTTTTAATCATGATTAGATTAAATTAATGATGATTACGCTGATTTGACTTTCATGATTTAAATATTTGATTTATTTAAATCAGAAAAGGATGAAATATGGATTGGATTTAATTAAATAAATGTTTGATTTATTTAATTAAAGGGATGATGTTTGATTTATTTGATTAAAAGGTTGATGATAATGTTTTATTTAATTTTGAATGAATGACCTTAGGAGATGGGAATTAATGAAATTACCTAATAAATGAATGAAGGTGAATCTGATCAATTGATGAATGGACCTAATGCGAAATATAGTTTAGTTAATGAATAATCCCGATTGAATGCACAATGTTAATTTTGCATGTCTACAACAAGTGATAACAAAGGCTACATTCTACTGTTATAATTCCACTGTGTTCATGAGCTTTATAGAAGTACCAATGTACCCAACTTCAAACTCATCACAAAAATACACCTTTGAAGTCCAAACTTCCTCCAAGAACAACATCGAACACAAATACTGTAAAAAGCTAGAACAAAAACCATAAGTGATTGTTCAAATCCAACTAAAAAACTCACATGATCGGAAATAGAAACCACAAAAAATGCTAATCCATCCAACCATTCATACCTCAAAATCTATCTAAAATATCAATAGAACTCATGCCAACATCGTATCCAACCCATAAACTATAATCACAAACTCCTTGTATCAAACTTATCAATGAAGAACATTCCCACTACATGGGTAATGCCAACTATGAAATTAGATCATGGTACACCAAGCCGATCAATCAAAAAGCATACTAATTTTTGGCTAATAATTCAACCATTTAGTAATAAAGAACAATCACACAAATCCACATGTACAACACCAATTGTTGCATAGTCTTTGATAACATGTCATTGTAACTCTCTCGATTCCATCACACTAAACCATGTGAACATGAACCTCTAGGAAGAAACCATAAAACAAAGAGAAAACATGTAAATCATATTCCAATCATGTCCTTTTACCAACACCTCGAAGTGTTAATTTGTTTCAAGAATGATCTCCTTCACAAACCCAAATGAAAAAGACTTTTAGATGATTATTTATTGAGTAGACCAAGAGTGGGGAATGAGAATGCTCCTATATGATAACCAAGTAATCATGACTCACTCCAATAATAATCTCCTCTATAGGTCCATCATGAAGTCATGTTCATATCCAGGTGAAGGCTCCTCAAACTTTCTATTGAAACCTCCAAAGAGTAACCATCTCAAGAAATACCTCACCCAATTCTCCAAGTATTTGTGAGCATCTACAACTAATCAATCCATAATAAACTCCAAATGCAACATTGCACTCTCATGAAGCTCTCAAGAACATGACCAATATGCTCAATACTAAGAGAACTCACCAGACAACTATCAAAACCTGACAAGTCATAAAAACAACACCTTAACCAAATACTCAAAACATTATCCATGGCCAACCAAGATGTCAAAATCTCCATCCATATGAAGATAACCATCTCTTGAAAATGAGACTAAAAATGTCAAAGAACCCACACTACAAGAAGAAGATCCAAGAGCTCATCCATTACACCAACAACAATTATAGAAGATCATCCATCACCAAAGCTCCCACCAAAATGTGATATTGAGCTCTCCATAGAATCATGATAACCATCTCCTAAATGAAGACTCTCCAAGTCTCTAGTATAATAAAATACCTCACTTGTAATATCAATAATGCAAAATAATAAGTAGAACCAATATCTCCAAGCCAAGAAGATAAACAACATACTACAAGTCCCATAGCTAACTATCAATATACTCAACATCATCCATCATCTCATCTCAATCCAACATATCGATGCACAATATTTGCATCATCGTTGAATCAATCTCATGGATATAGATATTCCACATCCAATTCATCACACTAAAGTCAATGGGAGGCTAATGCACAAATTACATGACTCATAGACCCATAACCAATGAAGCATACAAAATTATCATCACATTAGTAAAATATAAAATGGAGATATCAAAGAAGATAACATGTAGATTTCAAGACTCGAACACCAAATCACTAACAAACCTAATTTTCCAAAAAAATCCACAACTAAGTACCATATTCAAGGAACTAATCAAGCATTCTTATGAATCTAAAATTGTTATCATCTATGAAACTCCAAGAGTCTAAACACAATCTCTCCACAAATACAAATTGCATATTTTTATCAGCATTTAAAACCTGTAAAATCATCTCCGTGTAACTCTAGATCCACTTGAATATCTTGAAAAAATATCATCACATATTTCATCTAAAATAATGGAATTTCCCAGATCTACACAAACCCACATCTTTTCAGAAGATAAGAAAATTGCAAATCCTTCAGTGGAAATAAGTTCTCCATAATCTTATAAAAAATGAAATGTACCTTCACAACCCACAAATCACCAATGGTAAAATATATTCCAAAATTTCCTCACCGAGATAGTTACAAACCTCCTCACACCATGTACGAAGCATACATGTAAAACTACAACTATATTACATCCATAAATACCCAAAGGAAAACATAATTTGAATAATAGTTCATCTATAGACCTACAAAACCACAAGCCTTGATTAATCATGTAAAAACTTGTAAAACCACTATGATTATAGACACGTGCAAATCCATATCCACTTATCATGTGGAAGATCCAAAAATCTAAAAAACACTACAATAGTTAAACTAGAACAATGAAATAACATGAATATACATAACCATAAATTTTGAATGAAAAATCCATAAAACCCTCTAATCCAACAAACATGAAAATGGGACATGTGAGCACAACCAACCAAAGGAAGAATGGTTCCAAGAACTCCAATCACATCTATAGGCCAACTCCATGACTATCATCATGTACAAGCATATAGAGGAGTTAGGCTATTTCATAAGCTTTCAAAAATTCAATAATCAACTCCATAAGCTACATGCATTTGAGGCCAATGAAATAGTGTCTTCCAATACCATGAACTAAAACCAAACACCCAAAATAAGCACATCAAACCATATTCATGACAACCCAAGTTTCTCCATATGACCAGGTAGCCAAGAACAAACACCCAACATGAATACTCTATTACACACAACCACATAATGTAAGAACACCACCATACATGAGGGTTTTTATATATTTTCAAAAAAGAGCTCAAAATCCATATCTTATCAAATGTAGCCACATGATTAACTCCATAAAACTTTATCTTCTCCATTCTTAAAAATTATTATTGTCTCCTAAAAATAAGATCAACTATAGAGCTTCCACTTAGACAAGGCTTAATAATCAGCCAATTCCTTCAAAACAAATTCCTTCAAGCTTATGAGGCTAAGAAATCATAATAGAATAAATACCCAAAACCTTAAACACCTTGAATTCTTCACATGCATTGACATGAAAACACATGCAAGCAACACACAAGCTCATGCAAGTACATACAACTCACATGAAAGTACATGCAACTCGCATACATGTACATGAAATTACATGCAAATCACATACATGCACATGCAAGCACATGAAAACCATGAATTTGAGCTTTGATACCAATTGAAAGGGAAAGATGAACCCAAAAGGACCTTCAAGAACCAGTATGCACCTTTTGTATCTTATTTTTTTCTTTCTAAATTAGATTTCAAGCACTTGATTCAAGCACATACTACTATGTCATTAAAGTGGAAATAAACATAGTTGATTTCCCATCACATTAACCCTTAGAGGAAAGATAATGTAGTTTGCATATCTAAGTAAATTTCAGCAGCATAATGACCCTTTCAAGTAAAAAACCCCACACTCCAAAGTATCAAAACAATGTATTAATCTACAACAAACAAATTACAATTCACTTGTAGGCTCGCAACCTTAACATGAAGATTTACATCTTGCTCTTCTCTAGAGGAAATCTGATAGAATAACCTTGCAATGAAAAGTTCTCCTCTCAACTCTTTAAGAAAACTCTCATATTTATAGAGCACCAAGATGGACACCTAAAAAATTATCAATCTTTTGCAAATTCAATATCTGCAAAAGCTCAAAAAATATGATCTTTAACTCAACCTACGAATAAAAAAATAATCTTACCCTCATCTTGGGTGTCTATATTCAAGAAAAATATCTTATTCATATCCTATCCATATTTTATCCATATCTTGGGTGTCTATATTCAAGAAAAATATCTTATTCATATCCTATCCATAGTTTATCCATATCTTGGGTGCCTAAAGTAGATAAAGTTAAAATTTTCTTTATTCCTCTTCAATTCTAATAAATAAACTACTAACTAAGACTCTCAAGTCAACATAGGAAGTTGCCAAAACAATTTATCACCAATATGAAAACATGTGACATCATCCTCCTAAAAACTAGGACCTCTTATAGTGGGTGCCAACTTTCTAAAAAATAAGGATCTTGCAATATCTCATCACCCACCATGTAGGATGCCATCTCAAAAATAGGAACCACAAAGTGAATGGAAACTTAGGAAATTTGATTCATTAGGATAAATTAGTATGCAACTACTAATCAATTAATTAAAGTTAGGACTCAAAGGTTGAGATACCTTAATCTGAACTCATAAAGCATACAATAACAACATAAACATGTATCTACCCACTCACTTGAATCACAATGATTTCAATCACATTCAATACAATTTTGATAAAATAAAGCTAAATTTTGTGTCCAAATAGTCCTTATACCTATGTTAGAAATTCAAAGCAGATGACCTTTGATGAGTCACTAATTTTCTCATAGTTAATGTTGGTGTAATGGGTGGTTTACTTATTTAGGTCCTATTTACATATTAAGTCCACTTAGGTCCTAGGAAGGAATCTTTCTAGTTACGCATTAGTTTTCACTTATCTTATCTAGTTGGCTTTTATTTAATACTTGTGTCCTAGGTAGTTATGAGTTAGTTGTCTTATGTGATAGGATTAAGAAACCTGTCATGATCTTGTTTAATCTTATCCCTCACATTTCCTTTACAATCAAGGCTTCATATGTACATTATATATTCATTTTGGAGTTCTTGCATCCTTAACCATAACATGATATTGCTATCATTTCTCTCTTGTGGAAGTTATTTTTGTCTTGCAAGTGATCTTGGGGTGTTAAGGATTTCACCATAAATGCCTACATTGTATCAGAGCTAAGGCCTTGTAAATCACGTCTTGTATTGGAGAGTTGAACATTTGATAAATTAGAGAATTCATTGTAGGTTATAGTTTTTGAGGGTTTTAATTTTGGGCTAGTTGCCATCATTAGGGAGGTAGCTAGTTTCTAGAGAAAATTGGGTCATATCCAACCCCACCATTGCATCTGGGAGGTTCAAAAACTCCTAAAACACCTGTCAAATCATCAAAATTTTACACTTTTCATTAGAGGTCATCAGAGGTTTTCTTAGCCTATAGAGAATCCATATTGTATGGATTCATATAGTACTTGATAAACCCCTCTTGTAGAAAAAAAAAGGGTTTATTAGTTTATTTGCAGGCAAAAAAAATATTTCAAGCATATTGTTTTGGGGTTTAAATATTTTTTGTAGTTTTTTTTCGTTTTGGAGATGCATTTTTTTGGTAGGGTTGTACCCTCTAGCCGATCGACCCTACAGACTTTCCAACAAGATTGGAAAGGTCATCGAGAGCTCTATCATTCAATCGGTGCACTTTTCCAGATTCATCCCTAGGTATTATCTATTGATTTTTTGCAATTTTTTGCATCTACTTGATTACTTGTACATACTACCATTTGGAAAAATTATATTTGTTGTGAAGGCTTTATCTTCAGTTGTACATCATGTTTGGGAGTTTCTAATTTCTATTGAAGTTTAATGTCTTTATAATTTTGGAGATTTATCATAGTTCGTTAAAGGATTTTCATTTCATCCCTCTCTAATTATGTTAAAAAAAGGAAACTATAAACAATGGAGAGATGGTATCATAAGTTGGCTTCATTTGTTACCACATTTGTATATCTTGTTCCCCCTCTTGGTACTGATAGTAGTAAATTCACTTGGAATTATAAAAGGGATCATGTTTTCTAAGTTATTGATATGCATGTAGATAATAATATTTTGAATGTTATTATTCATTTTGAGTGTTTGAGCATACTCTTTGGACTAAAATTTAGGAGATATATGGAGATATTGATACTCAACCATTCCTAGATGATCCTATTTTAGACTTCCTTATGCCTCTTCATTTTTAGACAAGATACCCTATGATGATGATACTATTCAGGGTTTGAATGTTTGGAGTACTTTGAATCTTCAGATAAGGATGATGAGGTTTCTTCAAATGCTCCTTCTTCTCCATCGGAGACAATTGATGTACCTTCACCATTATTGATTCCTTGTGGAGAGTCATTGATTGAGGCTTCGAACATTCTTGTTTAGTAGGACCATTCATTTTCTATTAGTGATTCATTGAGAACTTCTATTGCTTCATTGCAATAGGTATCTCATTTTCTTCCTAATTGGGATTCCTATTTATCAAACATTACATCCTTATTTGTGGAGTCTCACACTTCAAATTTAGAGGACATATTTGAGGGGTTATCTCTCCTCTTTGATGATACTCATTTCACAACTATTGTGAAACCATCTTTGTCTTTGGATTTTTTCAACATCACTTTCCACATAGTCCTAGTAAGCCACCTTCTTCTTTGATTGGGCATGTACCTACATTGATTGTGGCATCTTCATTTTCAATGGACAAGGAGACACATGAGCAGATTTTAGAAACATCATCATGCATATTTATGATTCTTTCTTTCAATTCCTATCTAGAATGGTAAGCATTCATGTATTTTTACTTGGTTTGATTTCTTTTGAAAGGGAGACAAGTTACTTGTCGACATTGGATGTTTTTTCTTTAGGAACTTATGATTTTTGTGAGAAATTATACATTGTGGGGGTGGGGGCTACATAGTCTCTTTATTTCCCTCTTATGAGGTAAATTGTATTGTATCATCCTAATGGATGTAGTTCTTGGGGTATATTGATGTTGAGACTTCCATGCATCACTTCTTTTATCACTTGTACATGATTTTCATTGCATCTTTGTTTTGGAGAGTAGTTTTGTCCCACAGGGTTTTCTCCTTTTCTCCATTTTTGAGAGATTAGTTGCATGATTAGTTTTGCATGGATACCTAACATGGCCTCGTTTCTAGGAACCATATTGTATTTTCATATTACATAATGTATCATCATTTAGGATCTTACATCATTTGCATAATAATTTCACTCCCTAAGTTGCGCTTATGGGGGGTGTTGATGTGAAAGAGGTTAATTCCTAACTATTTATTAATGGGAACCTATTCACATGATAGGTTTACTTAGGACTTAAGTTATTCCTTGTTTTCATTTCTTGAAGTTAGTTATAATGGGGCCATGTCTCAATATTTACTTTTAGTCATTTCGGCATTTAATAGTTATCTCATGCATTTATTCTTTTCCATTGAGCATTTAATCTTTGTATCAAGGGTAGTTGTCATACTTCATCACACCTTACCTATATATTCAAGGTTCTTGTACATTTTGTTAGGGTAAGGAGGTAGAAATCTATCAGTTAAATGTAGATTTGAACAATAAAATAGAGAAATAAAACACACAAAAATTATGGACAACAAAAGAACAACACTAAGATTTAACATGGCTCACCCAAAACTAGGCTACATCCACCAATAGATGGTCTAATATATATTAAAACTCCAATAATAACCTTTACAAAGCTTGCAACAACCACTGCAACCTGCAGTAATATTTTTCTCCACATTTTACCACTGTTGTCTTTACATAGCCTTTGTTGCGTGTGCTCGTTGTTAGGGTTAAAAGGAAAATATCTAACAAGTTAAATGCAAATTTAATCAATAAAATAGAGAAATAAAACACACAAAAAAAATTAAAACAGAGAATTTAACGTGGTTCACCCAATCCGGGCTACATCCAAAAAACTGGAGCCATCCAATGATTTTATTATCGAGTGCAAAACTTATTACAATCTCGCAAAAAATTGTGTCTTCATACATGCAACTCCTCAACCCAACCACTTATAACAAGCTTTTAGAAGCTTCCATGATCAGTCACCACATACCAACAATCTCCCACTTGGAGACTAATCAAGCTGCACACTAAACAATCTCGCATTTGAAGATTGATCCTAGATGACATCACTGCACTTACAACTCCCACTATAAATAAGTACCTTGGACCCTACTGCTCTATTATACTTGAATTCAACCTTGAAGGCCAACTAAACCTGAAGAGGAGCTTAACTTCTCCCTTGTCACCACCTCCGTAAACATATCCGCTGGATTGGCATCTGTATGTATCTTTTCTAGCTTTACCTATCCACCCTCCAACACTAACTAAATGAAATGATATCTCAGCTGTATGTGATTGGTTTTAGAGTGCAAGGAAGAATTCTTTGCAAGACATATAACACTCTGGTTGTCTATAAATAAGTAATTTTTAGCATTTTGTTTCCCAACTCTTCAATGAAAAGTTGTAGCTATATCATCTCATTTTTTTCCTCTATTGCAGCAATATACTTTGCCTCCGTGGTGGATAGAGAAACCAAATTTTGCAACTGATAAATCCAACTCACTGTTGTCCCACCAACTGTAAGTACATAGCTTGTGGTACTCCGCCCTGTATCTATATCCCCCACCAAATCTGAGTCAACATAGCCTTTTAAATTAATATTAGAGCCCATAAAACATAAACATTTGTTGGACGCACCTCTCAAATACCTGAGAATCCATTTTACCGCATTCCAATGCTCAACTCCGAGATGACTCATATACCTACTAACAACTCCTACAACATGTGCAATATCTAGTCTTGTGAATACCATGGTATACATTAAACTACCTATAGCTAAAGCATATGCACCTTGGACATTTTTTCTTCCTCCTCTTGTGTCTTTGGACACATATCCTTAGTCAATTTGACATGATTGGGAAAATATGTGCTGACAACTTTTCCATTTTCCACATGAAATCTCTGCAACACCTTCTCAACATAATCAACCTGAAATAAAAACAATTTTCTATTTTTCCTATCTCTTGTAATCTTCATACCAAGGATTTGCTTTGTTTCCCCCAAATATTTCATAGAAAATGAATTTTCTAACTGTTGTTTTAACTCCTTTATGTGATCCATGTTAGACCCTGCTACAAGCATATCATCAACATATAAACATAAAACAATGTAGCTATCATCATCTAGCCTCTTAAAATAAACACAATGGTCTAAATTACACTGATTGTAGCCATGCTCAAACATAAAGCTATCAAATTTAATATAACATTGCCGAGGTGCTTCCTTCAAGCCATATAAAATTTTCTTCAATCTACACACAAGTTTCTCCTTACCTTTGACCTCAAATCATTATTGTTGTTCCATATATATTTCTTCTTACAAATCACCATGGAGAAAGGTTGTTTTAACATCAAGATGTTCTAAATGAAAATCTTTAGTAGCCACAAAACTTAAAATAGTGTGTATAGAAGTCATTTTAACAACTAGAGAAAAAATCTCATCAAAATCAATACCCTTTTTCTGTGCAAATCCCTTTACAACTAATTTGGCTTTAAATATTTTCTTACCTCCATCCTCCTCTTTTAGCCTATAAACCCATTTATTTGGTAAAGCCTTTTTACCTATAAGCAACTTGCATAATTCCCAAATCTGATTTTTTAGAAAGGAGTCCATTTCTTCTTCCAATCCATGCTCCCACTTAACCTTGGTATCCACCTACATAGCTTCATCATAGCATTCCAACTCTCCAACATCGGTTAATAAAATAGAATACAAAGAGGGAGAAAATCTTTCCGAAGATCTACTTATCCTTAAATATCATCTAAAATTCACTAGATTTTATGGTATTTGTTGTTTCTATTTTTGCAAAGCATGAGGAACCACTAGAACATCATTGTTTGGAGTATCATCCAACACTGCATAATCATTTTCTTTCTTCTCATGCTGCTGCAACTGATCTTTGTACAACACTTTCTCATTGAATATGACATCCCTGCTTCTCACAATTTTTTGATTTTCAAAATCCCAAAGCCTATAACCAAATTCATTAATGTCATATCCAACAAATATATAGTTCTTTGATTTTGCATCTTGGCTCTATTTTTCAAATCTACATGTGCAAATGCTTCACAACCAAAAGTTTGGAGAAAAAAATAACCCACCTTCTTACTTGTCCATGCTTCCTCTGGAATACCACAACCCAAAGGATTAGAGGGACCTCTATTAATTAAATAAACATCAGTGTTTACAGCCTCTGCCCACATGTTTAAATGCAACCTAGCATGCAATCTCATAGTCTGTGCATGCTCCATTATTATTCTATTCATATGCTTAGCCACTTCATTTTCATGTGGTGTCCTTGGAACCATTTTCTTCCTACGAATACCATTCAAGGAATAATAATCTTCAAACTCTTTGCTAAAATACTCACCACCATTATCATATCTAAGACATTTTAACTTTTTACCCGTCTCATTCTCAACCAAGCTTCTCCATTTTTTAAAAGTTTCAAATACATCAACTTTTTGCCTAAGGAAATAAATCCGTACCTTCCTAGTTTCATCATCAATGAATGTAACATAATACTGAGAACCATCGAGAGAAGATACCTGAGCTAGTCCCCATACATCCGTACGCACAAGCTCTAATTTTTCATCTTTCTTTTCCTTCCCATCCTTGAGAAAACTCTTTTGTTTGCCATACACACAACTTTCATATAAATTCATATTAACACATTTTAGACCTAGTAAAACATTCTTTGAATGAAGTACTTTTATACCTTTTTCACTCATATGCCCAAGCCTATTATGCCATAGTGTTGATTTAGAATCCATTGCAACTGTTTTATTTTCTACCTGTTGAACTGTAGCAACTGTTCCTGAACATTGATTTTTATCTGCAATAGCTAAAGTAGAAGGAACAATAATACCTGTACAAAGATATAAGGTTCCTACTTTCACACCTTTTGCTACCACTAAGGCACCTTTTGTAACCTTCCAATTTTTATCACTAAATATAACAACACAACCTTCATCATCTAGTTGCCCTGCTAAAATTAAATTTTTTCTTAACTTTGGAGCATGCCTTACCTCATGTAGTAGCTAATGATTCCCATTCTATAATTTAATCTTGATTCTTCCCTTTCTAACAATCTAACAAGGTTCATCAGCTCCCAAATAAACCAGCCCAAAATCCCCTTGGACATAATCAAGAAAATAACTTCTATGGGGTGTAGCATGAAATGAAGCCCCTGAATCTAACACCAAAGAATCATCAACATTATCAAGGGAAAGAATCAAAGCATCCTCATCAAATTTATTACTTACCACATTTTCCTCTTTAATTCCTTCCTTTTTGTCTCCTTTATTTTTTCAAGACCAACAATCTTTCCTTAAATGACCTAGCTTACCACAATACCAACAATCCTTCCTTTCTCTAGATTGGGAGCATTTGTCCTTTGATTTTCCTCATGACTTCCCATGACCTCCAGAATTGTTTCCTCTCTCCTTCTTTTTTTCCCTACTTTTTGCATTCAAAACACTTTCTGATGTGGATGTTCCACCTAATCTTTTCCTACAAATTTCCTCACTCAAAATAACACCAACAACATCATCAAATTTCAATGTATTCGAACCAGAAATAGAATTGCTAATAGCCATTACCAAGCTATTCCATTTTTTAGGCAAAGAACACAAAATCAAAAGAGCCCTAACTTCTTCAGCAAATTTTACATTTACAAAATTTAGTTGAATGGTAACCATATTAAACTCATTTAAATAATCAACAACTAACCCACCTTCTTCCATTTTCATATTAGATAAATGCTTCATAAGAAATACCTTATTCAAAGTGGAAGGTTTTTCATATAACTTTTCCAGGGTTTGCATAAACTCTTGAGTTGTCTTTGTTGTAATATTGAATGCCACCGATTGTGCCAGGCATAAGCAAATACTGCCAAGTTCCTTTCTATCCAAAATATCCCAATCCTCATTAGACATTACTAAGGTTTTCTTGGTTTTCCCTTCCAATGGCCACCATAAATCCTTCTGATAGAGGTATTCCTCCACTTGCATCTTCCATGACTGATAGTTCTGCCCATTAAACTTCTCAACCTTCAGCTTACCCTTGTCTACCATTTCTCCCACTCACCTATGAAACCTTCCTATAGAGGATAACTGAAAAAAACCTACTCTAATACCACTTGTTAGGGTTATAAGGAAGATATCTAATAAGTTAAATGTACATTTAATCAATAAAATAGAGAAATAAAACACAGACAGAAAAATTAATACAAAGAATTTCACACGGTTCACCCAATCCAGGCTACATCTACAAAATTGTAGCCATCCAATGATTTTATTGTCCAGTGCAAAACTTATTACAATCTCATGAAAAATCACCTCTTCATACATGTAACTCCCTAACCCAACCACTTATAACAATATTTTAGAAGCTTCTAGAATTTGGGTTCTACAAAGTCAGTTTTTTCCCTTTTTGGTAATTTTTCCTTTTTTGGTGACAACACACAAAAGTAGGAGAAATTTTTTTTCTCAAGGGTTGTCACCCCCGTGCCCCCGATTTTCAAGGCTATTGCCCCCGAACCCCCACCCGGGGCCCGACATAGCCCTAGACCCTGGTGAGGATACATGAAGAGTGTATAGTATAGCATGATCAGTCACCACATACCAACACTCACAACACTTCCTGCATTTTTCCAGCCACAAAATTGTAATTTTTTTCTAACATTTTTCATGACTTGTTGACTTCAAAACTCATCACTGAGTGTTTGTATATGCTCCCACACATGTCCTATTAATTACAAATGAAGTGTGGCCATTGGTTGTGCCTCATGCACCCAATAATGCTCTCCTTTTGGGTGGTTACATTTAATATTTCCAACTATCTCATAACTTTATATTAAAATATTGCAACTATACATTTCAAGCATTTAATATTTGTATGTAACCATCCTTTTAGATACAAGTGCAGAAAAAATATTTAATAAGTGCACAACAAACAAATATTTAATAAAAATAATATGAATATTTTGCATTTGAGTCTGATTGGTCTCCATAAACAAAAATATCCCACTTGGAGACTAATCAAACTCCACTCCATACCATCTCCCACTTGGAGACTGGTCATAACACCACTGCCCCTACAACTCCCACTTGAAATCAACACTTTGGACCCTGATTTTTTTTAACTTAAATTCAACCTTGAAGGCCAATTGAAGCTAGAGAGGAGCTCAACTTCTCCCTTATCACCACCTTCGTAAACATATCTGTTAGATTGCCATAATTATGAAAGTAATACTGCACAAAAATTAATGAGTGAAAGTAATCATCAATCATGTAAAATTATACTCTCTAAAAATCTCTCTCTTTACTTTCATACTCCTAGAGGCATGTGTGTGTGTGTGTATGTGAATGAGAATTAAAATCTATATTGAATTATAATATTTCAAATACATTACATTTTAAAATTACAACCTATAGTTTTTTGTAAAACCAAATATATAGATAGTAGTCCAACCAAGAAGAAATATTTACATAGCCTAAACTATTGATCTAACCATGAAGACATGTGGTTGTGTCTAGAATACTTATAAAATAGATTTTTCTTAAAAGAAAAAATAAAGGTAGAAAAACTTACTTTTATAGAAACTAACTCACATTTGAAACCTTCAACCCCACTCTTCAAATTATATTTCACCATCTCATAAACCATTTTATTTCTAAAATTGTATCCATTATCCTCATGAATACATGTAAAATTTGAGAACTCAACACACTATATATATACTTACCATTTAAATAGTTATTTTTATAGTAAAGGGAATTATCATATCTTTCATATAAACATAAATCTAATCAATCCCTAGATGGCTAGAAATTTATTTACACCATACCTCAAAGTTATTTTATTTGTGTGAAATAGAAGAGTATAAACGAATAGTTCATAACACAAAAACAAACAGTGTTTTCAATTGCATGAACCACAAATTTCAAGAGGTGCTTAAAAAAAGGCTTATAGGATTCTAAAAACAAATTTGTGTGGTTGTCAAACCTACATGTACCTCTTAAAATTTATTGTATAATGTTGTTTGGATAGATTGTAGGTAATATTTAGGATATGATTTGTAGTCTTGATTATCTTGTCTTAATTTTTTATAATCTTTTACATTAGGTGATACTTTAATATTAGAGTGTCAAAATTGTTTGATTACATATTTTGTGGTATCAATTATCTTCATATCAAATTTTTGAAGCCTAAAGCTAAGTTCCCAATTATCGTTTACAAAAAGATTATAGAATCTTGATCTTAATGCTATGGGTTTTTTTACATTTTTTATAATTTAGGGTAAATTCAAGATAGGCTTGCCTCAATAATCAAGGCTTTATTGAGATATTACTTAATATTGAGGTTGTTAATACATGGTCCACTCTTTTATTTTTATCCTTGGTTGTCCTTCCAATATAATTAAGTGCATTTAGAATATTTATAACAATAATTTTATTACAAATCAAATACTTTTTTTACCCTAATATTTAACTTGTTTAGTAATGTATCATTTTATACATCATTAGAAATTTTTTTATGCCCCATAAGGGGGTTGGATTCCACCCTAATGAGACAAAAATTGAGGGACGAAGGGCTTGAGGTCATGTTGACCCTAGCTATTGTTGATGGCCAATAGGGTTGTCAACCTATGTAGTGCTAACGATACCCATAGTACACTCCAATATCACCTATTGATAGCTTTGGAAGAGGGGGTATGGGGTCTATGGATCCCACCCCCCACATTTTTTTTTGTTTTTTTTTTCTTTAGAACCTTTGGTGGTCATATGGCCATAGGGCTAGGGCAAGGAGGGGATTTTTTTTCTTTTTTAATAGTGGCCAAAATAGGCCAAATTTTATGTCATTTTTTGTCTCTTAGGCCTCCTAGATCCAATGGTGAGGTTTTAGATCTAATGGTGAGGCTTGTTTTGGCCCAAGGGGCAATATGTGAAACTTCCCCCATAAAACCTTCTTGTTTAACACCCAAAAAAAAACTTTTTTCCAACTCAAATTTGAAACCCCATATCTGCAAAAAATGACCATAAATTTGCAACCCCAGAACCCTCGATCTATAAACCAACAACCTACAAAATGTGTCTCACACATTGAAATTTTTAAAATCTCTCATATATTTTCATGGCTTCAACTTTTCACTACATCTACTCAAGCAAGGGTTTTACCAAAACAAGGATCTATGAACCCCATAACCACAACCATGGATTTGATACCACTTGTTAGGAAAATTATACATGTTCATCAAACCATTTCCTACATAACCTCATGAGATAAAAACATGCATACAAGATTATAGAATAACCATGTGCAAGGATAAAATACATACCACAAGATAACATGAAACATTTCTTGGGAAAACACTCATAGAGGTAAAAATCCAACCTACAAAAACTTCCATGCTCAATGTATTATTCTGCAATGAAACATTATAATACACTTACATAGTCTCCATGCAAATTTTTGAAACATCAAGCTCCTCTAATGCATCCTCCATGTGTCCAAACATATATCCACACATCCCATGCCATGCTTCACCTATGAACTACTTTGAAGAAGACTCAATACAATGAGAACCAAACCAATACCACCAATAGCCAACCTCAACCAATAAACATGTGCTTGCTTTTATAGACTCAAGTTGACACAAATACAACCAAGTGGTAAGGTAAAACCATGTGACTCAAAACAAAAAGCTCACAAAACTATTGACCCCACATTTACTTTTTGGTAAGTTAAGTTTCCCAACATTAAATATTTTCCCATGTACAACCCACATACATAAAATGTCTAATCGAATGTTAGAACTTTACAAGTGACCCCAAATAAATATTAAATGTGGCTAAGAACATCATCTAAGGGTGCACCAAAAATATATATCTAATTTACATAATCAAAATATAATCCAATGTACAACACCTATTCTTAATAGGAAATGTTACCTATGGTTCTATCCTTGACATTTTACTGTACTAGAAGATAAGGTAGCAAAGAAACTTCCTACACTAATCTTGAGAGGAGAATAATGAAAAACTTTTATAGATCTTTAACAGTTACAAAAACTTAAACAAAAATAAACATAAATATCATGCATACCACAACATAGTGATTTACGTGGGGAAAACCCTTTCAGGAGAAAAACCCCACACTCTAAAATCCACCCAATATATTGTTTAGAAATCACAAAGATTACAATATACTTGCAAGCAATCTTCTCACAGGAGTATCACCACTATAGATCTAGAGACAACACAACTACTATCAGACTCTCAAAATACATCGCCATATACAATCGTAGTACAACACCCTCATAAAATGGGGATACCTTCGAGGGCAAGATAGGCCAACAAAATATCCACCATTAGATCTAAAACCTAATAATTAATGGTCTAGATTTATAATGTATCATTTATTTAATGTATGTCAGTCATTTTAGGAGTTTTTCAAAAAAGTTAACAAAAAATTATTTATATGCATCCCACTCCTCCCCTTGTTACCATTATATATTACACCTATCAGTGTAACTAGGAAACATATATATATATATATATATATATATATATATATATATATATATATATATATATATATATATATATATATATTCATATATATCCTATCAACAATAACCTTTATATAATTGCAAGGTTGAGACACATTTTCCCAACAAATGTCCCACTTGTCAAACACCTTGCAAGAGCAACAAGAGGGAGTAAACATTGTCTCTTAATTGCTAGGGGCTGAAAGGCCCATAGTCTCTAAACACCATTTGAACTTCTCTATGCTCATAGGCTTAGTTAAAGAATCAACAACATTCATCAAATTATCTACCTTAACTAGTTTGACCCTATCATATTTGACCACATCTCAAAAAAAATGATACTATACATCAATGTGCTTGGTCTTGGCATAAAATGTTGGGTTCTTGGCTAGACATATCACACTCTGACTATCGCAATAAATTGTCACTTCACCTTATTTTATTCCAATATATTAACAGAGTCTCTTAATCCAAATGGATTTTTTACAAGTATGAGTAGCTACCATATACTCAGGTTCAATAGTGGAAAAAGAAACCACAACCTAGATCACTTACTCATCCAACTAAATGCACCACCAAATAATGTAAACACATAAGCACTGGTGGATCATTTGTTATCAATATCACCTTCCTAGTTTGAATCCATATAACCATGAATATCAAGGGAAACATTATCTTCAGTTAAATTGCTATGATAACACAAGGAATAGTCTAAGGTATCGCATAAATATCTGAAGACTCTTTTAATTGCATCATAATGAAATCAACGAGGGTTAGACATATATCTAGAAAGAACTCCCATTGCTTGGGAAATGTCTGGTCTAGTACAAACCATAGCATACATCTAACTTCCAACTTCACTCTGGTAAGGAACTCTACTCATGTCTTCCATATCTGATGGAGATGTTGGAAAATTTGAAATAAATAAATTTGTTCCAACAGAAAAGGGAACACAGAATGGTCTACAATCTTGCATGTTAAATCTTTGTGAAATTGAATTGACATACTTACTTTGGCCAAGCCATAGTTTTATATTCTCTCTATCTCTTTTAATTTCCATTCCAAGAATGTGTCTAGTTGCACCAAGGTCTTTCATTTAAAATTTAGTAGCAAGTTGAGATTTCAGTTCTAAAATCATACCTTTTCCTTTGCCAATAAATAACATATCATCAACATATAATGTAATAAATAAGAAATTATCACCATTTGTTTTCTAATAAACATAATGATCTGATTTATAACACTCAAATCCCAAACTCAACACGTATGTATCATATTTCGGGTACCACATTCTAGGACTCTGTTTTAAGCCATACAAATATTTCTTCAATTTGTAAACTAGTTTACTTTTACCTTTCTCCATGTACTGCTATGGTTGTGTCCTATAAATATCCTCCAAATCACCATGAAAGAAATCAGTTGTCACATCCATTTGCTCAACCTCTAAATCATAAGTAGTAGCAATAGAAAGAAAAAATCTAATGGATGTCATTTTTACAGCAAGAGAAAATATCTCACTATAATAAACACCCTCAACTTGAGAATAACCTTTCACAACCAACCTTGCTTTGTACTTATCAATATCTCTATCTGAACCAACCTATTTCTTGAACACCCATTTGCAACCAATAGGTTATTTTCCTTCAAGAAATGGTACAAGATCCCATGTATCATTCTTTTACAAAGACATCATTTCTTCATCCATAGCAATCTTCCAAGACTACATCATTCATACCTAATGCCTCTTCTACAAATTTGGGTTCATCCATGTTAGTATTCAAAGCAAAAATACATCTCCAATCATCAGGTGTATACCTTTTCGATGGTTGTCAATGCCTTGTAGACCTACGAACAAGTTGAGTTGGAGGTTCTTCCTCCTCTTCTGAAGGTTTAGAGCTAGATGAGCTCTCCTCAACTTCTTGTCTATCCATGAACCTCAATTCAACTTTCTCGAGTGTAGAAGGAAATTGAATCACATCTTGTTGTTTACTTTGTTTTGGTTGTAATGTAAAAGAAGAAGGCTTAGTTTCTCTAAAAATAACACTTCTACTATATATTATCTTTTGTGTAATAGGATCCCAAAGCTTGTATCCTTTCACACCATAACTATATCCGATGAAGATACATTTCATAGACTTGTTCTCCAAGTTTGTTTGCTTCTCCTTTGGCACATGTGCATACACCTAGCAACCAAAAACTCTAAGATATCTTAATGAAGGCTTGTGACCGGACCATGCCTCTATAGGTGTCTTATCAACAAGAGTTGATGTAGGAGACCTATTAATTAGGAATAGGCAGTGGCAACAACTTCAGCCCAAAACCTTTATTCTAGGTCAGCACCACTTAACATACTACTAGCCTTCTCCATCAGTGTCCTTTTCACTCTTTCTGCAACTCTATTCTCTTGTGGAGAATATGGAGTTTTCTTTTGTCCATGAATACCACAATCTTTACAGAATCTATCAAAATCATTAAAGAAAAATTCATCACCACTATCAGTCCTCAAATATTTAATTTTCTTTCTAGTCTACAACTCAACCATTGCTTTAAATTCTTTAAATTGATTGAAAACTTCAAATTTACTATTTAGAAAATATACCCACATCCTTCTATTATAATCATCAATAAATGAAATATAATATGTGGATTTACTAATTGAAAGAACATCTATAGGACCAAACACATGATAATAATAAAGATCCAATACATCACAAGATTTATGAGAACTCAAGTAAAAAAGAACGTGGTTTTTTTTCATAAATGCAATGCTCACAAAAATCAAATTCAAGATTACAATCAAACAAACCTTCAACAAGGTTTTTTATTTTTCAAGGTCCTTAGACCCTTTTCTCTAATGTAGCCAAGTCTCTAGTGCCATAACATAGTTTTCTCTATAGGTAACTTTGATTCAGAAGAAAGAACACCCTTGGGTACCCAAAAGCCATGACCATCTGTTGAAGGTGAAACCCTCACCTTTCCACAAACTTTATTTTCATTGAAGTAATATTTCACTCAATAGTGCATGCATCAAACTTATACAATGATTTGTATCTGACACCTCTATAAATCACCATAACACCTCTAACCATATTACATCCCACATCATAAAATACTACCTGCACACCTACATCTATTAGTTTGTTCACAGATAATAGATTTCGTGCTAATCCAAGGATATGCAACACACCATTAATCCTTTTTATTCTACCATCAGGAAACCTAATTTTAACTTTACTACGACAAAGAATGTTTAAATAATAATCATCACCCAAGAACACCTTACCTCCATCAAATTCTTCATATTCAAAAAACCAATCTCTATTAAAGGTTATATGGAAATATGCACTTGAGTCAATTAACCATGCATCATTTCCTGCAAGAGTTTCCAAAGTTGCAATGAATGCATCGCCATATTCCTTTTCGAACTCAAACTCGAAATCAAATTTCTTCTTTTTATTCTTCTTTTCTTCTTTGCATTCTTTATGAACATGTCTAGGATTACCACAATTCCAACAAATAACTTTAGACTTTCTAGGTGATTTAGATCTCCTGTTGGACTTGGATTTGTCATGCTTCTCATTTTTCTTACCTTTTTCCTTGGGTCTTCCATTAACATTTAGGGCCTCTTTGGTAGTGATGGATACCTTCTTCCTCATCTCTTCAAAAAGAAAATAATCCACCACATCTTCAATCTTCAAAATTACAGAAGTACTCCCAATATCCATAACAAGAGAATCCCATGAATCAGGCAAAGAACAAAGCAAGATATGACATTTCTCCTTTCACACATTTTGACACCAACTGATGCCAATTGAGCCACCAACATATTGAATTCTTCCAGGTGATCTATGATTCATCCACCCTCTTCCACTCTCAAGGAATACAACTTCTTCCTCAAGAAAACCATGTTCACTAAAGATTTTTCCTAATACATCTCACCAAGTTTCTTCCATATTTTCTATGCAGAGGTCTCTTTATGGACATTAATTAAAATAGATTCTTCCAAGCAAAATCTAATTAGACCCTTGGCTTTACAGTCCATAACATCATATTGAGCAGCCTAAGTAGGATCTATAGGCCTTGAAACATTTTCATCAACAGCATCCTACAAATCTCGATAACAGATCCTCCATCTCCAACTTCCACATTTCAAAATTATTTTTTAGAAAATTTATCCACCTCTATTCTCCCTGATGAACTTTCCATTTGAAAATTCTTGCAACAAGATCACAAAGTATCTTTTGCACAAGCTCCCACTCAAATTTGGATTTGTTCAAAAAACCCAACAACCCACAACTAAAACCAAATGTGATCAAGCTCTGATACCACTTATACAAAATTTAAGGTAGCATAACAACTTCCAACACTAATCTTGAGAGGAGAATAATGCAAAAATTTTACAAATATTTAACTATTAAAAAAACTTAAACAAAAATATAATGCATACCACAACACAGTGATTTGCATGGGGAAAACCTTTTCAAAAGAAAAAACCCCCACTCCAAAAGGCACCCAATATATTATTCGAAAATCACAAAGATTACAATATACAGTGCAAAGCAAGATTCTCATAGGATTATCACCACCAAAGATCTAAAGACAACACAACTGCTATTAGACTCTTAGAATACATTATCATCTACAATCGTAGTACAACACCCTCATAAAATAGGGTTACCTTCTAGGGAAAGACAGGCCAACAAAATATCTACCATTAGATCTAAAACCTAATAATTAATGTTCTAGATTTATAATGTATCATTTATTTAATATATGTTGACCATTTTAGGATTTTTCTAAAAAAGTTGACAAAAAATTCTTTACATGTATCCCACTCCTCCCCTTTCTACCATTTTATATTGCACCTATCGATGTAACTAGGAAATATGTGTGTGTGTGTGTATATCCTATCAACAATAACCTTTATATAATTGCAAGGTTGAGACAAATTTTTCCAACATTCATAAGATAGGAGTTAGAATTCTATAGGATCCTTTATCCAAAGCTATCATGAGTCTTTTATCATGGAATTAAGCTAAATCCAAGTTTCAACTTTCTAATTAGGATCGTAAAAATTTTGATACAATCATATTTCAACTAATATGCTTTACAAAAATGGTATCAATTGTTGAAAACTTTAGTGGAAAGATTGGAACTGGGATCCAAACACCACTTTCTAGAATTACAAACCATGACAATGATATCTTTGGATCTACCCTCACTTTCCTTGGTTTCCACTTCGAATCAATGGTGGCATTTATAGTCACTAGTCGCTATGTGGCAACTTGAACATTCCATGTCACTTGGTCGATTATTTTGGAGCCCAAATTGGCTCACTTTGCCTAGTGTATTATTTTCCAAGGTCTTATCATTATCTCTAGGTTATCCCATTTGAGATATCTTAACCCTTGTTGCCCACTTTATGGGCAATCAAAGTCTTTCAAGCACTTTTTTTAGTTTTGTTGTACAACCCATAATGTTTGGACCTAGATTCATGATTTTTTCAAGCCCTTCTTGAACTATAACTTTTTTATGGCACATGGTTCTATTAGGGGGTTGACCTCACATCCCTCACAAATTCAACCAAATTTAATATTCTTTTAGCGTGGAGATTCTCTTTAGCATATGGAAAGATAAAAATTTGGCTATTTTTTTCAATGGTTGAGTTGATTGACATATTTCACTTTATAATAAAAGCTATGATTTATTCCAGTATTTTATTGTAGATTTAGGTGCAAGTTAACAAATTTTTATTAAAGGTGTCCCATTTATAGGTGATTCTTGACCACTAGTTTGTATGTGTATCTCCCACTTCATCTAGGGCTGCTCATCTTCTCATAGGCATCATCATGGAAGGAACCTTTATGCATGTTGTATCTAGGAGGCTCACTCCTAATCTTCCCCTCTAGTTTCAAGAAGGGGTCATGGTCAGTGGGGTTGATCATGACTTGATCTTCAATTCTTTTCCTCCTTGTTACTTGAACTTTTGGGTGGCTAGTGGTACTTTTAGCTGGTTTATTTCTAGCAAGTTTCCTCATCTAGCTTTGGTTATTTTGTTTTCTTATGCTACATAAGAAAAAGAGAAAGATAAAGATAAATATGTTGATGGGTGGGATCCTCCCATGGATGCTTTGGACCTTGCTAATATATGGGGTAATTCGAACAACGAAGATCCTCCTCCTCCCCCCTCTGCTATTGTTCTAGCTACCTACCAGCCTTGTATTTATTTTTATGCTTTGAACTATAGCCTAATGTGGACTCTAGTGGTGTGACTTTATTCACCCGCCTTTTTTGTGAATATGTGTAATATTATTTTATAAATGATAATCTAGACATTTATTCATCAAAACAATAAATGTATATCTTTAATATGAATATAAATTATTTTTTAAATATATATTCTTCATATATCTATGTGTTTAGATAAATATTATATCATATCAAATATATGATATAATATTAAATATATATTTATAATATATAATATTTATATTTATATTTATTATCTAATATATATGCACTCCAACATATGAAGAATATATATGTATCTAAATAAATATTATATCTATTCTACATATATTGGAGTATATTAATATCTTCATATATCATGTTTAATAGTATGCAGGATATCATTGAAAGCATGAAATATTATTAAAATATTTCAAAAAATTCAATTATCATTTTTTTAAAGAGGTAGAAATGAAGACCACATTTATTGTAAATAACTTTGAATGTAAAAGTTGATTTTTTAAAAAGTAAGGAAAAATACATTATCAATATTTCTTTTTAATCTTTCATGATAATAATTTTAATATGATAGTAAAAAGGAAAAAAATGATCTATTTATGTTTATATTTTTTTTACAAGTATATGACATTTTTTTTATATGTTTATTAATATCCAAGGTTATTCCAATTTTGATATTTTATATTCTACAAAATTTAGCCCTAATAAATAAAGG
Source organism: Sequoia sempervirens (assembly GCA_007258455.2). Lineage (NCBI taxonomy): Eukaryota > Viridiplantae > Streptophyta > Pinopsida > Cupressales > Cupressaceae > Sequoia > Sequoia sempervirens. Next base: position 348,211,302 of record VDFB02058242.1, on the reverse strand, counting down.
GCCTAAATTTTTGAATAGTAATGGATCAAGTATGGATTTAATGGGAAACGCCTCAATCCAATTTAGAATTTATTGTTATATGTTTATTTTGGTTTCAACTTCTTTTTATGTGGAAAGTCTTTCTCTATCTAGGCTATTAGTTTTGATATTGTGGGTGTATTTACATTTATAGAAGCTTTTATTTTCATGATTATCTTAATTCTTGATTTAGTTTTTGCATTTAGAAAATGATAATTGAATGCTCTTGACTCTTAACTATCAAATTTTAGGTTCGTAATAGGAAAGTTTAAAATAATCTAAAGCTAGCAATAAACCCTATAGACTCACATTCACTTGATCAAGCAACTCCATATTCAAATATTTCAACTAATCTAAATGATTTGTCAAATTGGTGAGGCTTTCTAGTTTATGGCTGCTCCTTATGGTGCTAATTGTTGTTTCATAAATTTTTCTTCATTGATAGTTTCACAATTTGACTTTGATTATTATTAATTGGTGTCAATATCTAGGCCTTATGTTGAAAAATGAAGGTAATATTGTAGCTTCAAACTTGTAAAACCTATGAGACTATAGATTTAATTAAGTGTTCTTTGTCATAACTCTTTGTGTATGATTAATCTGTTTAGATCAAATTTACCAATTGTAGAAAGAGATAGATTATTGTAGAAGAATAAGACAAGAAGAAAGAAGTGACATATCATATACATGGAGAAACCCTTTCGGGAAAAAATCCACCAGAATCAATAGTGCTTGTATTTTTAACCTTATAACAAGATTACAATAATATTGTATCAACCCTTGATTGATATGCTTCCTTGCCTTCAACAATCCTTCTTCACAACCTACAATAAACTCTTATTGAATTCTCATGCACTTGCTGCAATTAATAGAAAATTATGAGCATTGTAAACTCCAAAGAGTTGTTCAAAACAAGAGCATAAAGCTCCTCACAAAAATCCATGCCTAGAGTGGGAAAGTAGAGTTCCACAATGTAACATGAAGTCAAAACCAAAGTCTCCTCAATTTAAGCACCCCAAACTAAACACTTAACTGATCGTTGGTCAAAGAAAATATCTTGCAAGCATCACCTCAAAGTTGGCACCCAAGAAAGGGCCCACTTAACTAAGCCTTTTAAATATCTTCTCATGCAAAAGGTGTTAACTGAAAGATGCCAACTTGGGTGCCCAAGGTGGTACCAAATCAATCTTAGTTAACTGAAACATATCTCTCCACTAATTCATTGAAACATTATGAATGATTGATCATCCCCACTTAACTGAAAGTATCGACCTGTTATCTGTCATTCAACTGAATTCATTAGTCATACAACTACATGCAACTCAAACTAACTACATGCAACTTGATGGAACCCCTCAAAAAATTCTTGGTTCCATTTTTAAAAAATTGTGCAAAATTTGGCTTGGACCCTTGTTTCTGGTTTTAGGTCGTGTGCTCATCACTGTGTTAGGGTTTTTTAGGTTTTTAAAACCTTTCAAATTTTTCCTATGAGTCCAAAAACCCTTGGTTTTTATATTCTTGCACTAATCTGATGTTCCCGATCTCTGGTTGTTTAAGTTGCCTCTTATGCCATCAAAGTCATTTTCACTGGCCCCTAGATTTTATGATTATCACTCACCTTGATCATTTTTCATTGCTCAAAATCTTGCTATGGTCGGGCTTGATTTTCCTTTTAATGACTTTAATTTTAAATCCCTATTCCTAAGTGTCAAATTCCTATTAGCCTAGAGGTGGCCCCCTTTTATGATTAACTTTTGCGACATGTGTAGAATTAGGACTTCATGTTGGTTATCCAATCATCAGGGGTTGATCACTACCATTCCCCATGCACCTATGCTAATATATTTCTTCTTATTTTATTCACACAGGTTGGTGGACATTAGCCATGTGTCTGGTGTGTTGGTGCTTCCGGTCTCCTTGGTGAAGATAGCTAGCACCATTCAAAGAAGATCAATGATTGAAGGTTTGAGACATGGCCACATCATGATCACTACCCTCGTGCTTGTGTTGGTTTATTTTATGTTATTTTAAACACATGGGCTAGCGGGTGATGGACACGTGTTACTATCAAATGGTGGGACTAGTGTTTCCAAAAGGGCAATAAACGTGGCTTTAACAAAAATCAACGATGGACACTGAAACATGTGTTCTCATCGGGAATGTTCCCTGCACGCTCATCTGTATTGTGCATTAAAGAAAGATGATGACACGAGCTAGCGGGCAGGGTGACACCTATCACTTATTGAGAAACTCAAAAAAGCTCTGGAGAAGGTGATTGCTTCATAATAAAGGAAATCGACGGCCGACGGCAGGTGACATGGGTAAATTTTGACCACTCCCTACCATCCCGTAGGGGTCCTCTTGTGTCCCATATTCTTCAATGGGCATGCAGGCAAGTGCTACGTGGATTGTTGCAAAGGACTTAGAAGGCTTTTGGTAAAGATAAAGGCTATTGGAGATATTGGCCAAGACTCTTCTAAGATTAAAAAAAAAACACTAAATTGGAATTGATTCTTGGGCACACATGTGAAATTTGTAAACATCTTTGTGGCTATCAAATCTATTAGGAGCTAGTACACATGGGAAGGTGAAATTGAAGTAAGGCAGGGTATGGGTCAATATTTTGAAGAGAAATTATGATCGCTCCCTACTGTCTTGCTATGATGAATTACAAGTAAATTAATTCCCATGGGAGAGTGAGTAAATGTGACACAACAGGTTTGGTTAGGCACTAAGCATGTGGTTAATGTGCAAATTAAGTGAATTCTTATCTCACTTGAGTTTCTTGATTAGGGACAAGTATCAAATGCATGCATTTAATCTTTTCATAATTAATAATCCTGATTGTCTAATCATTGATTCACTTCACAGTATGATCAACATCTAAGATTCAAAATAAGGGTAATTGATTTCCAGTGCTCTCGCACAATCTTTCCTAGAAAATTAATGTAGAAAAACACCAGTTGCTCTATTTAATGAAGATCAACTACTTGATTATTCTCACCATTTAATTGTTTATGAGAATTAGGAGTCTAAAAGTAGGCATGATTTTGAGCTTGTTATTTCTGAGTGGGGTGGCATCTTTGTTCTAGGAAAATTTGATAAGTTGCTAAGTGGATAAATGGGAAAGGTGAGTGTGAACATCAGCTCAATCTACAAGTCAAAGAGGCTCAACCTCTTGAAACTTGGGACAATTCTCCTCAAGGTGAATGGGATATGCCTGAAGTCCCCGTAACACCAAAGAAGAAGGCCAGAGCTATAAAGAAGCTTGCACGGGGTGTGCTCAAATGTGCTTATCACTTGAGAGGTCAGATTGTCTTGAAGGAATTGGTCAAAGGAAAGGAGAAGAAAATTGAGAGGCCTAAGAGGGAAGTTACAAGAAGGAATAGGTATCATCGGGGCTACATGGGACATCATCACTCTCCCATTGAAGTCTCTGATGATTCCTTTAATAGTGGAGATGAGACTGATTCTGGTTATCGTCAATATCTCATGGCTATGACTGATTTGGTTGAGTATAAGGATGAGGTGGTGATGGGTACTCTGCTTTCTATAAGGACACTGAGCAGGCACACCTACTTTGTTGATGACAAGGAAAAGTAGCACCTTGTTCCCTCTCTCAGTGGGTGCTTGATTTTTTCTCCTTCAAGTGTTATCTTGCTCTCTTTGGCTAGTGTGTTGTGGTATGGGTCTTTATTGACTTTTCCCTTTGGTGTTGATGGTGACGTTTCTCGGGTTGGAATGAACTTACACTTTTTTGATGTTGCGACAACGACACTTTTTGAAGAATGGTGGGCCTACTCTGGCTAACGATTTTTGGGATTTTGTTTTGTTCTCCCCTGACCTATACATGATTGCTTGCAACTGATTAGGGAATATTCTCACTTTTTGGTGAAATTCATTTTGGAATGAAAGTGAAATGTAAGTGTAATTCATCCCAATGCTTGATGTTCCCTTGTCTTATAAAAAGGATTTCAAGGTTGGTTACATGAGAGGTCAGTAGGTAGTTCTTTTTGAAGAAGTTACACACAAAAACAAAATAAATACTAAACTTTCTAGACAGTAATATGTTCTAGGAAAATTTGATCAATATACATATGGTTTTGGTAACAACAATGTCAATGCATATAGCAGAATAGCATAAAATTTCTATATATTACTCTCCTATGTATAGGTTACACAAACTATGAATAATATAATCAATGGTTATCTTATTTGTCTCTGTTGGTTTTTGATAGATGTGTTGTTTTATCCTTGCTTATCCATTCAATGAATGTATGTAAATGCTTGAACGTAACAGTGGGTTTGAAATAAATCTTGTGTGAGGATGCTAGTAAGAATTAAATTATGGAAATGACTGGTGGGAGTATTGTAATGTAATATTTTCAAGGCTTTGGGTATTGTTAAATGCAGGATTGTTATCTATTCATATAGGTATTCGGTTTGACTTTGTTCCAAGAATATGGCACTGGTTTAGCTAAGTAATCATATTTCAATTGTGGTGACCAATCTGACTGCTAATCACAAAATATAATCAAATCACTTAAAAATCTCTTTCTGGGTTTGTGAGAATGTTTAATGAATTATATCTTCTCTTGTTTAGGTTAGTCACTACTATGAAGGTTAGCCAAATCTTAAAGATGAACTGTTTCTATCAAACATTTAAGGAGAATTATTTGCTCATCATATGTTTGATACTAATACGTGCACTAGTATCTACAAACACAACGATTAGGATTACCCTCCTGGATTTCACAGAGCCCAAAGTGAAGAAGTAAAGACCTAAAATCCTTCACATTTGTGTTGGCCAATCCTTACCCTTACTAATAATTGTTCCTAACAAGTTCATAGGTATATGGTAAGAATAAGTTTGGTTCTTAAAAAGTAACCAACACAACTAAAGATAATTGAACCATAACTGAACTAAACTGAGCTGATACTGAGTTGATACTACCACTCCACACATTGTAAATATCAATCCCTATTTTGTAGGATCTAAACATGCATTACATAAGAGTTATCAATCCTCCAAACAGTTAACTAAAACAAGGTGGGTTCCACCTTCCATGTGGGTGCCCCATGTGCTCCTATTTTGTAGGAGCTCTTCTTGGATGCCCCCACATGTCCCTATCATTTAGTAATAATCACATATGTCAATTTACATGTTCATTTCATTCGAGTTTAATCTCTTTCTAATCCTAGTGTTGGGGAACACTTTCCAAGGACTTAGGAGATACATGAAATATGTTTAGGATTGCAATTAAATGGCATCCTATTCCCAACGTTCTCCCACTTGACATTATACATTACAATTATTCTAAACAAGGAATCATTATTATAAATCAAGTATAGGACTCAAGGCCAATGGCCTTCCTGCACCAAGAGAACTTATCTGCAGGAATAGGTTTTGTAAGATAATCTGCAACATTGATCAAAGTGTCAACTTTCTCAATCAATACCTTCACATGCTTAATCATTTATCACACAAAGTTATATTAAACATCAACATGCTTAGTATGAGCATGATACATAGGATTTTTGGCTAAACAAATAACACTTTGACTAAGATGGTTCCCAAAAAGGGGGCTTAAGTGGCCACTTTTTTTCTGAAATCAGGAAATACTGACCTTGGACGTGAAATTGAGGATAGTTACACTCAAAATTTTGAGATGGAAAAAAAAAAGGATCAAATTGCTTCGAGTCTACTTTCTAAACTACTAATTTATTTTGAAAATGGTTGATATCAAGGGGTTCAAAAAAGGGATGTACACAAATTGGTGTTGTTTTTGTCATAAAAACATAACATAGCAACTCTTGTATGACCTGAGCACGATGAACTCTTTTGTAGTATTTTTAAAACCGCTAAGGTTAGAAGTTAGCTAATAGCATCTAGTTGATGCACAATTTTTTTGATAATTTTTTAATGAATATTTGATTTTTTCCTAATTTTCTAAGTGGGCACTTCCTAAAAAGCAAAATTTTGGCCGTGCTCCCCCTAGAATTTTTTGAAAATAATTAATTTTTTTTCTTTTTCTTTTTTAAATTTGTACAATGGAGTATAGTTTCTAAAAATGTAATTTATTTGAAATTTTGGTGAACGGTTAATTTATAACAAAAAAAACACCAAATACTACTTTTTGGCAATAAACAGACATACAAACAAAAGAAATTATGGATGAAAGGCTTAACATTCTCAAAAGTGAAAAAAATTACATTGTTGGATAGCTAAGAGAGAACCTAACATTACCCATGTTTTCAATTTTGTCTATATTTAACTAGATGCAATCTTGATGGTGAGCATGGACCCGGTTATGTGAAAAATTGTAGAATTTGCAAAAACACGTCTCTGGCCTTGTTGGGAATGCCCTCCAACCTTTGGGTTGGTATTCCAAGGCAACTAATTTCACTTTTTTCTTTGTTTTTAACGTGAAATAATGTGCTCATGTTATAACGCGAGCACGTTTTGGAAAAAAAAAATTCAAAAGTGGCCAAAAAATTGGTACCCAACTTCATGCACCCACGAAAGTCTAATTTGATTGTAATTAAAACCAATACCTTTCCCAAGTCTTTGTAACCAAACTAACTCTTTAGAAGCATGTGTAGCAGCCATGTACTCTACTTCTATGGTGGAAAAAGCAACCATGGGATGCCTCTTACTCATCCAACTAACTGCAGCTCCAAACAAAGTAAACACATAGCCACTTATCGACCTCTAACTATCCAGGTCTCCTACCCAATCTGAATTAACAAAACCTTGTATGTCTAATGATCTATGCATAATATCAATATCATTAGCACCATGATAAACCAAACAGTAATCAAAAGTACCTTGTAAATATCTAAACACCCTCTTAACATAAGTCCAATATTCTTTAGCAGGGTTAGACATAAACCTACTTAGAACTCCCACTACTTGGGCTAGATGTCTGGTCTTGTACAGACCATTGCATACATCAAACTACCAACTACACACTTATAATGGAGTCACCAAGCCATTGTATAGACTTCCATACATGAAAAACCATGGGATCAAAACCATGAGCTCCAAAACCATAGACCAGTACAACTAGTACAAAACCATGCGCTAAAGACCACTAAAGGTTAATCCACTAACTCTAACCCAAGAACTAGTTTAACCCAACAATTCCCCCCCTTACCACTTGGGATAACTCCTCTCTTACTAGGCCTTTCCTTTCAAGGATTGAGCAAGCCATACCAGATCTTATAGCCATAAACCTAAATACATGTATTAAAATTTACATACAACTCCATTTTAGTTTGCACATCTCATAACTAGATCCATTGAATCTTTCAATATCTAGACGAAAAGTAGAAACCAATTGTAACACACTTCTTTTACAAATCTGCAATAGCACAATAGTAAAAGCTCTTGCTACAGCCAAAAAACCTTCAAACTTTTAAGAGAAAGGCACCCCAAACTCTAACCAACCATTAGCTCTGATACCAAATGTTGAAATATGAAGGTAATATTGTAGCTTCAAACTTGTAAAACCTATGAGACTATAGATTTAATTAAGTGTTAGATTTGTCACAATTTTTTGTGTATGATTAATCTATTTAGATCAATTTTACCAATTGTAGAAAGAGACAGAAGATTGTAGAAGAATGAGACAAGAAGATAGAAGTGATACAACATATACATGGAGAAACCCTTTTAGGAACAAAGTCCACCAAAATCAATAGTGCTTGTATTATTTAACCTTAGAACAAGATTACAATAATACTGTATCAATCCTTGATTGATATGCTTCCTTGTCTTCAAGAATCCTTCTTCACAACCTACAATAAACTCTCATTGAATTCTCATGCACTTGCTGCGATTAATAGACAATTATGAGCATTGTAAACTCCAAAGAGTTGTTCAAAACAAGAGCATAAATCTCCTCAAAAAAAACCACACCTAGATTGGGGAAGTAGAGTTCCAAAATGTAACATGAAGTCAAAACCAAAGTCTCCTCAATTCCGGTGCCCCAAACTAAACACTTAACTGATCGTTGGTCAAGAAAATATCTTGCAAGCATCACCTCAAATTTGGAGCCCAAGAATGGGCCCACTTAACTGAGCCTTGTAAATATCTTCTTGTACAAAAGGTGTTAATTGAAAGATGCCAACTTGGGTGCCCAAGGTGGTCCCAAGTCAATCTTAGTTAACTGAAACATATCTCTCCACCAATTCATGCAAACATTATGCATGAAATTGATCATCCCCACTTAACTAAAAGTATCCACCTGTTATTTGTCATGCAACTAAAGTCATTAGCCATGCAACTCAAGTCAACTCAATTCAACTACATGCAACTGAAGATAATTGAACCATAACTGGACTGAACTGAACTGATACTGCCACTCCACACATTGTAAATATCAATCCCTATTTTGTAGGATCTAAACATGCATTACATAAGAGTTATCAATCCTCGAAACAATTAACTGAAACAAGGTGGGTTCCACCTTCCATGTGGGTGCCCCATGTGCTCCTATTTTGTAGGAACTCTTCTTAGATGCCCCCACATGTTCCTATCATTTAGGAATAATCACAAATGTCAATTTACATGTTCATTTCATTTGAATCCCTTTCTAATCCTAGTGTTGGGGAACACTTTCCAAGGACTTAGGAGATACATGAAATATGTTTAGGATTGCAATTAAATGGCATCCTATTCCCAACACCTTAGGCAAGCCACCTTGATTAATAGAGTGATGTCTTTAAAATATCTAAGCTAGTAAATCAACGAAAATAATAGAATTAGAAAGCTATAATATTAAAAAATATTAAATCCTACTAAATTAAAGAAAATTAATAGATTTGTTAAATTATAAAGTTACTAATAAAATTAATCAAATTTTAAATTTTAAAAATTAAAAATTAAAAAATTACTAAAATTATGGAAGTATATTTTTTATTATTATTAGGTGAAAGTGAGTTTTGAAAGGGCCCAAACCCTTTTACAATGACCAAAATATAAACATGAAAGGTTCACACACAATAATAAACCCCAACTAACAATAAAAAGCTCAAAACTAGCAACTAGAGACATAAAACCAACACCACAAAGGTAGCAAATGACACCTCAAAATCCTAAGAAAACTAAAAAAAAAAAATTGACCATAAGATCTTACATTAATTTTAGATTTATCTTTTATATAAGACACTAAATTCTAGCCATCAAATTTATCATCATTGTCATATTAAACCTCTTGGAGAGAAACTACATCAATGCCCTCCAAATCCCTTTATTTGTTTTCCTTACTCTCGGAATCTTCTTAGAAAGCTAAAACCTACAACTTGGTGCAAGGGCACCATTTCCAATCATGTAAATAAAGGTCAAGTTAGAGTTTTGAAGATTAGAAAACTGCTTGAAGTAGTTTGAATTATGATTATAGAGCAAACTCCTCCATGCTCTGCATCAAGTGGTATCAGAGCATAGGTGTTAGATCTTTTGAAGGAGAAAATTTGAAGTTTAAAGAGGTGAAAAGTTGAAAGTTGAAGGACAAGATGCCTCCTAAAGGTAGTGTTGTTCTTTCTAGAGAGATTAAGTTGTTAGAAGAGTCACAAGAAGCAATCTTAGCTAGATTTGCAGCATTAGAGATAAATCCAAGAAGAGGAAAGGCCACTAAAGAGGAAAGTGACCGAGAGGAAGAGGGTGAAAGTGAGAACCCTAGAGGAAGATTCCAAGATGATGAAGAGGAATTGGACCCAGATGAGAGAAGGATGGTGAAAATGCTCAAGGTTGTTAGAGGAGATGCTTCTGGTGAGAAAATAGATGTGCCAATGTATAATGGAAAGTTGGATGCAGAAGAAGTATTGGATTGGATAGATGCACTAGATAATTACTTTGAGTACAAGGAGGTTGCTAAAGAACATAAGGTAAATTTTTCCAAGACTAAGTTGAAAGGTACTGCTTTGACATGGTGGAATTATGTACAAGAGGAAAGAGTGAAGAAGGGGAAAGCAAAAATTAGTTCATGGGATAGGATGGTGTCAAAGATCAAAATCCAATTCTTTCCAGGTGACCATGCAATAAAAACTTTTAAGAAATTGCAAAGCTTAAAGCAGAAGGATAAGTATGTCATGACCTACACTGAAGAATTTCATAAATTAAGTATTAGGGCTAGTCACATTGAAGATAAAAATGAGAAAATAGCAAGGTATATGTGTGGCTTGAGATTTCAAATTCAAGGTGAATTGAGTTTGGCTATGCCTAGGACAATTGAAGAATATTTTTAGTTGGTTGCTAGGGCAAAAGAGAAGTTAAAAAGAAGGCAATAAAGACAAGGAAGAGATAGAGGCAACACTAGTAGAGGAAGAGGTTCAAGGCAGTCATATGAAGACCAAGAAGATGCACGTTAAAAAAAAGACCAAGTTGCTAATCAAAGAGGTCAATCCAAAGGTTTTAGAGGAAGATTTGGACAAGGTCTCAGAGGTTCAAGCTCATTTTTAGAAAGGTGTTATCATTGCAATCAGTTTGATCATCCAGCATGGAAATTTCCAGAGAAGTAAGCTTCTACTTCAAGTGGTGGTGATAAAAGAGTTCAGTTGGTGTAAGAGGAGGATTGTGAAAGTGTTAATTCTCCTAATTAGCTTGCTACTCTAGAAGTGAGAGAATCCTTGATGGTTAGAAGAACACTCCTTAAAGCATCCAAGGAGAAATAATCAACACAAAGGAGAACACTTTTCAAGACCACTTGCAAGTGCAATGGAAAGGTATGTAAGTTGTAATAGACTCTGGAAGTACTAATAACATGGTATCCATAGACATGGTTGATAAACTGAAATTGGAAAAGATACCACATGAAACACCTTATAAAGTGTCTTGATTGAATGACAATAAATCTATTTTGGTTAATGAGCAAGCTTGGGTTGAGTTTAATATTGGTGGATATAAGGACAAAATACTCTGTGATGTGTTGCCTATGGTTTTTTGCCATTTGCTGCTATGGAGACCATGGCAGTTTGATAGACATGCAATTGATGATGGTAGAAACAATACTTACCAGATTGAGAAAGATGGAAGCACTTTCACTTTAACTCCATTACAAGAAGATGTTAAGGATCAAGGTAAGGCAACAAAAGTGATATTGTTAGGCAAGAAAGAGTTTGTGAAAATAGAGGAAGACAAACATGAAGAGTTTGCAACCACCACAAAAGAAGAAGATGCTAAGACAACAATTTTGGAAAATGATCCAATGTTGGGAAGAAAAGATAATGATTTGGTGTCAAAAAAAGATAAAGAGAAGGTCAAGGATGAATTGATTGTGGGAGTTCAAGATTGGTTAGAAAGGAATGATAAGGTCATGATAGGAACAATACTTTGTTCTTTGGTTTCAAAAGAGGTTAGTGGGTAGTTAAGTTTTGTCAATACAAAGGTTTGTGAAGCTAATAAGACAGAGATTCTAGGGGAAAAGAATCTAAAGGGGGAGATGAAGGGAAGAGATAGAGTGATTCAAGGTGAATGGCAAAGACAAATGGGTAAGTTTAGGCATGCAACAAAGGTAAAGAATAAAGTAGTCCATGAAAAAGATAGAAAAGGTATGATAGCAAGTGTTCAAGTAGGTTTAGCATAATTTCCAAATGAAGAGAAAGTTAGACAACATCCGTTAAGTAAAGGACAACAATTTCAAGAAAAGAACCCGTCAAAAGCAAGAGACAGTCCATTTTTTCAATTCTTGACTCATTGGAAGGAGTCACCCAATGGAGATGCAGCTTGGAGATCATTTAATGATAAAAGGAAACATGTTTTTGATGTAATACACTCCTCAAGGGACTTGAGTTCTTTTCAGTTCGGGTGTATGGTGCAGGGGCACCAATTCCAATCATGTAAATAAAAGTCAAGTTAGAGTTTTGAAGATTGGAAAATTGCTTGAAGTAGTTTGAATTGTGATTATAGAGCAAACTCCTCCCTGATCTACATCACAACTTCATCTCATTATTCACAATAATGTAATTGTAAGGGGAATCACACAACTTATCTCCAATCTATATACTACTAATGTGAGTTAAAATTGGAATAATTTCTTCTAACTCCTTTACAAAGACAATAAAAGAAAGCATGTTATGCTTTATTTGTGGGTCCACAAACAAATACTTAGCTTCTATTGGAATAACCTTGTATAGCTCCAACTCGTTGGCCAAACAAACTTCCTTCCTTGTAGCATCATTAACATTGATATTAAAAGATTTGGGCTCAAAAATTTTAACTTGCTCTAGAATTTACCAACCTTCTATTTCCCCCGTGGAACAAAGCTAGCTTTTTTACATTTTTTAAAATTTTAAGCATAGATCACATAGATGGTCAAATCCATGATAGTTTCAACATATGAATATTATTTTTTCATAATTCAATAATTATTTTTATTTTTTCTTACCTACTTGCAACCAAATTTCATCCAATAGACACTTAGAGAGATCTATCTCTACCAATATATAAGTAAACAAGGTTTGTGAGCATGATAGGGTATCACTATCTATATAGCTATAAACCTACCTAGTATATTGCCAATAGCCTCAAGAGTTGAGTCAATTTATAAATGCAAAGGAAAATTCTACAAATTAACCCAAATAAGAACCAACTTGAAATATTTAGAGCTGGGATTAAATCTCAAGAACCAAGGTTTCAAAAAAATAACACCCTATCCCAAAACTAGTGCCTTGTGGCTAATATATTCTCTCTATTAAATTTTGAACCATAAAAAATAAAAATAAAATACTTTAGAACATGGATATATCATAATCAAAAGAGACAAAAAGGACCATGTTGTAAATATTGGTTTATGTAGATTAGATAGCATCAACCATTGAAAATAAAATCTATAAATCAATGTTTCTTCTTTAAATGGCTTGATTATCCCCTACAGTTCATCTCTAACTTCAAAATAATGATTTTCAATTCCTTATATAAGAGACTCGCTACTTCAAACTTTAAAAAAGTATTTTTCAAAGCTCTTAACCAAGAGACTCACTACAACAAACCCACCTTTTATCTCAATAGGTGGCATGTCCTTCCTTCCCTCAAGCTTTGGTGAAGATCCTCTAGTTGTTGCATCCAAGAAGGATTTACCCCTCTTCCTTGGTGAACTAGGTGTGAAGGGTAACTCCACTCCATTGTGTCTAGATATCCTTTCAAAATATTGGTAGCATTCATAGAAACAAGATTAGGAAGCTTATTTCTACCCAAAAATAGGCCTAAAATAGTGTTGTCCTACCGAGAGTTTACTCAAATATTTTCCCTCATGACCCTCATGAAAGTATATAATTAATAAAATTATTAAGGGGTTTATCCATGAAAATGGAGGCCCAAAAAATGACCAAATCTATTTTTCGATCAAAATAATCAATAACATGATCACGTTATAAAAATCATAATGCAATCATGTTATAATGTGATGATATTATGGTTTGGTAGTGCTAAGCTCAAGGCTTAGTCACTACCAAGCCTAATGCAATGTATTATAGTTTTTATAATGTAGTCATTGTTTTCTCTTATAAAAGAAAAAAATATGGCCACAAACCAATTGTATTATAATACTAGAAAATATTCTTACAAGTCCACTATTAATCCCCTAATCAATACCTGATTACAAGCAATATTTTTAAAATATCAAAAAATAAAAAAATAATTATATGTCCCACCTTCACATGGACATCCAATTTACCTAGTCCATAACTAGAAAATAGAAAGTGATAGGAAAAAACGCAATCATTTACTCGTAAAAAATGATCCATAGTTGATTTGATAACCCTTTGAAAATGGCAATCCACATAATTCACGCATAGAAGGAGAAAGTTGATATAGTTATTGTTTAATTATCAACATATATTTATGGAAGAAATGTTGTGCACAAATTAAAGCTCCCTCATATTTTATTAAAATATATTTTTAAATATGGAATTATATTTTAAGAATATAAGAAATAAATTTTGACTTATAAAAATAAAAATCAATTAACCTGTGAAAAACAAAGCTGCCATTTGACAAACAAAAATATATTAATTACGATAGTATAAAGAAACACTACAAAATATTACTTATTATTGAAAAAACAAAATTAAAAGTTTTAAAGTTCAAAACCTTATCTTTTAAGAGAATGAAGAAGATGTTGGCATCAAACAAAATGAAACCTGCCTGCACTTACTGCTCAAGTATTACACAAGTATGGCATGGTGAGAGAAAAACTAAGTAGATGAGGACATTTCCTTAACAACTACATTCATAGCTTCATTTTCTCTTTTGGAAATAGAAATGATGATTTCAAACCCCAGGGCCCACAGCCTTCACTGATTAGTAAGTTTTAAGGGCCAACTGTAGTTTGTAGATTAGTAAGTTTTAAGGGCCAATTGTAGTTTGTCTTATACATCCAAAGGAAACAGCACAATACCACTAACTAAATAAACTCTACTCACAGCCAGTACAAACCTATAAAACTAGATATCCAATATACCATAGTTGGACAGAGATGAAACAAAACAGATTAAGAGCTTTCCAAGTTGTGTTTTGGTAGCATTAGGGAAGCGTGTGCAGACCAATAGAGCTCAAATATTTATCACAAGCTCGGCCATAAACACCAACTACATCTCTTGATCTTAAATAAAACTCAAAAGGAGCCCAATCTGCTACACCAAATGGACCATATTTTGCAAGGTTGGTTTCAAACGATAAACCTTTGATGACTGTCCACGTATTTTCTACAAGTCCACAATATCCGCTTATCTTTTGAAGCTTTTCAGTTGGGTGCTTAAATTCCTGCACAGTGCACACCATACAGTGTTCGAAACAAACAAGGCCAATGTTTCTGTAAGAAACAGCAAAGAATGTTTGCAAGAAACAACACTGGAAATGAAAATCAATCGTATAAGGCATATTAACTAATTAATTACCGTACAAATAGCCTCTCCTGGTCCTCCGTGTCGAGCTGCGGTATAAGTGGTACCCTTTCCAGAAGCATAACTAACTTGAATGGAAAGCAAAGATAGTGAACTTGTGGTTACAGTAATTCCATTTATTCCTTCAAAATTTCCGTCGTTCCAGTCTATTCCCCCTCCTCCACCAAATGGCCCCAAATTACGAAGGCTAATTTCACTGCATTTTAGATAACTTCCTTCGCTCCTACTCAACAATGCCTCCACATAAAAAGGGTGGAGCTTCTGTCTGAATGCATCCGATAAATCTTCTTCATTTAATATAACGATACTATCACCATCTTCATCTTTATATCTTAAACTAAGCTCATTAGCAACCCCCTTCAACTTGAAACGATCAAAAATCTTGGATTTCAGATCATGCAAAGATATATCTGGTATCCCATACCAATAAGTTGCCACCTTAAGCCGTACCATCACGTCTTCATATTTCACCTGAAAAATATCGCTATCTCATTAATAAGGGCAAGAAATAAAACAACGTTGCTACAAGACCGTCTAAGAAACACCAAATATTAAACCACAAAAATCATCTATTCAGAAACTCAAGCTAAACTAACTAAAATCTTCAAAATATACTAACCCCTTACCTTTATTACTTTAAATGGTGGCATCTTTCTGCTTCCAAATCTGACATTCAAATTACATTAAAAACTTGTCAAAAACAACACTTAAAGGTATGCATAGACAACACATGCTCAAGGCATTTTCTCATGAAATATGAATCTGTGTTTAACACACATGTTTTATTTTTTTCACCAAAACCCACTCCAAGCGTCTCCCCGTTCCCAAAACTCAAGAGTAAAACTGATAATTGATCACGCTGACCGCTAAACCCTAAACTAGGGTCCGAACGTAACTATCATAAAACAAATGAGAGATAGAGATAGCAGGAGATTTTCAATGACCAAACCTAAAGTCAAAGAGTTATGATCAGGGGAAAACACGGTATCGCACAAATGGTTCGATTTCTGTTATCTCGTCAGGATAAAAAAAATGAATAAAGTAAAATAAGATAAATGCATATAACAGACACTTACCTCAAATCACCTTCAAATTTTATGATTGAGTTAGAATAGGATGCATCCAAAGTCTACTAATATGATCTAAATGGATATAATTTGGATTGCTCTGAAGACTAATTCAGCATAACCTAGTTGCAATGAAAGCTTATGGAGGAAAAATTGCAGGTAATTGGATAAGGGCTTCAATTTATAGAAATAGGGTCAAATGGATGAAGGGATGAGATCTTGCCATGAGATCAAAAGCTCAGGTTAAGAGGTTCTCTTAAGCAAGAGAGAAAGGACAAGTGTTATGTGAGGATTAATTATGGGTGGAGGTTAAATGATGAAGATTGGGTAAGATTGTGGGAGATTGTGATAGGATTCCCAAAGAGGCAATCTTTGACTTTTGCCTATCTTTAAGAAGGTGGAAATTTAAAATTAGATTTTATTGATAAGAAAGAGATGGCCCCATGCAAAGTCAACTAAAAAGGTGACATTTGTCTGTAGTAGATTTAAAGAAGAAGAGGTGAGGAATTACTGGGTGAATGTGCGGCATGTACATGTGAAGGGGAATGACACATGGTAGGCATGCACATGTGAAGGGGGAGGACACATGGTAGGTGATGACAAGTCTAAATTTTGAAGAATTTTAAATTGGGAAAAATATTAAATGAGGATTAAAGGAGGATTGTGGGATTAATTAATTAATAGGGGATGACACATTGGTGGTGATGACAAGTTTGAATTTTGAAAAAATTTAAATTGAGAAAAAGGTTTTAATGTGGATTAGAAGACGATTAATTAATTAATTGGGGATGACACATAGTAGGTGATGACAATTTTGAATTTTGAAGAATTTTAAATTGGGAAAAAGGTTAAATGAAGATTAGAAGAGGATAAATTAAATAATTAATTAATAAGCTTAGAAGAATTAAATGGTAGGGAAGGTTAAATTAAATAAATTAATCAATTTTTAAAAAAAGGAAAAAGAAAAAATTAATTAATTGCAAATAATTAATTAAGTAATAAAATATTTAATTAATTATAGATATTAGGATATATTAATTAAAATTTAGAATTTTAATTAATTATAAGGAAATGTTGTCAATAGTGGCATAGTGTGATGGTTAAGTTGTAGTGGTGTTCTTCACATTAAGGTTCAAACCCCACTTGGGTGTTATTGTTGAATTTTTATATTGGGGATGAGGTCCCCCATTTTTGGCCTCATCATTTTATAGTTCCAAATCAAATGCATTTACCCCTTTAAAAAATATATATAACGAAATGTAGATTTGAGGTGTCTACTTTTTGCCCCTCTTTGATGTGGCATTGAAAGTGAAGTTGCATAAAAATAAAAAAAAATCCCCAATGGGATTAAAAGAATAGGAGGTGATTCTCCCTTGAGAGACTATCCAAGAATTTTAAAAAATGTTAATTACAAATGGTTTCTGGAAAAGGTGGGATTATACGATTTCATTAAGGTGGGTAAATGAGATTTAGGTGAAAAATGGAGAAATGAGGGCTAGGGGAAGGCAGTGATGAGTGTGTCCAATTAAGAGGGTTCCTCCAACATACACAAGGGTCCACTTATGATTATGGGCCTATAAATCGGCATATAGGGCCCACTCTTTGGAGAAAAGGAGTGAAGTAGAGGAGAAAAAGATGGCACAAGTTCCCCACCATTTGCATTGTATAGAGTGAGTTAGAGAGTTCTCATATTTTAGTGGAGGAAAGAGAGCCAATAAGTACCCTATTTAGGGTCTCTAGGGGTAGTTAGCGGTGATAGGTTTAGGTAGAATAGGGGATGAACGGGAGGGAAATAGAGGCATGATTTCATGAAATCGCACTTATGAGTGTGATTTGATGCTTGTGTTTCATGAAGCAGTGCTTGCGACTTAAATTTTGCATGTGCCATGAAACCACACCCATGCACCACCTATCAATGCTTCTGGTTAGAGATTATGCGCTTGCATTAAAAATATGCATGCATCTAGGGATTCAATGCTTGGATTGGGTAAAATTGTACTTGCACATAAAATAGTGTCTCCACAAGATGAAGCAAGCTCTAATGAATTTGTGTAATTTAAGGGACATTTAAAGACACATTATAGTTCATTGGTAATATATTTAAAGTTAATGTATTTGTATATTGTCTTATTAGTGATCCCTACATACCCAAAATCCAAAAGCGAATCGTCACCAAAACCCACTCCAAGTGTCCCCCCATTCCCAAAACTCAAGAGAAAATTTGATAATTGATCAGGATGACCACTAAACCCTAAGTTAGGGTTTGAATGTACCTATCATAAAATAAATCAAAGAGAGATAGCAGGGGTTTTTCAATGACCAAACCTAAATTCAAAGAGTTATGATCAAGGAAAAACACTACAATATAACAACACCATATCATTACAGACTTCAAGCATCCAGAATCAACAATATTAAAAGAACAAAGACTTTACTACATTAGAGTTATAAAAGAACAAAGCTTTCTAAAAAACACTTGCTTGCTATCTATGTTTTATTATTTCAGTAAATTATAAACTTTCACCAAATTTTAGCAAAAGAAAGAAAATTCTCCTTGTGAGGATGAAAAAAATGATTGAAGTAAAAAAAATAAGATAAATGCATAACACACACACACACACTTACCTCAAATCACTTTCAAACTCTATGATTGAGGTAGAATATGATGCACCCAAAGCTTATTGATATGCTCTAAATGGATAAAATATGGATTTCTCTTAAGACTAATTCAACATAACCTTGTTGCAATGGAAGCTTATGTAGGAAAAATAGAAACATAATAGTAATAACAATAGATGTGATGAAAATGAAGGATGATGGCTTCAATTTATAGAAATAGGTTCAAATGGATGAAGGGTTGAGATATTGCCATAAGATTGAAGGCTCTGGTTAAGAGGTTCTCTCAAGAAAAAGAGAAAGGATGAGTATCATGTGAGGATTAATTATGAGTGGAGTTTAAATGATGAAGATTGGGTAAGATTGTGAGAGATTGTGATAGGATTCTCAAAAGAGGCAATCTTTGACTTTTACCCATTTTTAGAGAGGTCAAAATTTAAAATTAGATTTTATTGATAGGAAAAAGGTGGCCCCATGCAAAGTAAAATAAAAAGGTGGCATTTATTTCTAGTGGATTTAAGGAAGAAGAGGTGATGAATTACTTGGTAAATGTGTTGGCATACACATGTGAAGGGGGGTGACACATGGAAGATGATGACAAGTTTGAATTTTAAAGAATTTTAAATTGGGAAAAAGGTTAAAGGGGGATTATAAGAGGATTAATTAATTAATTAATCTAGGTAGGGACTAAGGTTAAATTAAATAAATTAATCAATTTTTAGAAGAAGGGAAAAGGGGAAAATTAATTAAATAAAAATTAATCAAATTGATGATAATTAATTAAATAATAAAATTTATTTATTTAATTAATTAAATAATAAAATATTTATTTAATTATGGGTATTAAGATATATTAATTAATTATAAGGAAATGTTGCGAATAGTGGCATAGTGTGATGGTTAAGTTGTAGTATTGTTGTTCTTGCCATTACGGTTCAAATTCCATTGGGGTGTTATTTTTGAATGTTTATATTGGGGATGAGGTCCTTCATTTGTGACCTCACTGATTCATAGCTCGGGGTCAAAATTGTCTACCCCTTTAAAAATATATATAAATCGAAAGTGATGTTGCATTAAAGAAAAATAAAATACCCCAATGAGATTAGAAGAATAGGAGGTGATGCCCCCTTGAGAGACTGTGTGAGATTTTTTTTTTCAAAACTAATTTTAGGCAATGTCTTGAAAAGGTAGGATTAGACGGGTTCATTAGGGATGGATAAATGAGATTTATGTGGAAATATAGAGAAATAAGGACTACGAGAAGGTAGTGATGAATGTATCTAATTAAGAGGGTTCCTCCAACATACACAAGGATCCACTTAAGCTTAGGGGCTTATAAATAGGCATAAGGGGCCCATACCAAGTCATTTCAGAGGGTTCCTCCAACATACACAAGGATCCACTTAAGCTTAGGGGCCTATAAATAGGCATAAGGGGCCCATACCAAGTCATTTCATTCAACCCTTTGGAGAAAAAGAGAAAAGTAGAGGAGAAGGAGATGACACAAGTTCCCCGCCATTCACATCATGCAGAGCAAGTTTGAGTGTTCCAACGACGGATGGAGGAAAGAGAGCTAATAAGTACCCTATTTAGGGTCTATAGGGGTAGTTAAGCGATGATAAATATGCATAGAATAGGGGATGAGTGGGAGGGAAATAGAGGCATGGCTTCATGAAACCATGTTTATGAGTGTGATTTGTACGCTTGTGTTTGATGAAGCAGCATTTGCGACTCAAATGTCAATTGCATTGTGAAATCGCGCCTATGCACCACCTATTGATGTTTTTAGTTAGAGATTATACACTTGCGCTAAAAATGTGCATGTGTCTAGGGATTCATTGCTTTTATTGCGTAAAACCATGCTTGCGCACAAAACGGTTCCTCCACAAGGCAAAGCCGCGCTTACATAGGAGAAAAACATACTTGCACCTAAAAGTGTGCTTGTGTAGGGTAAAAGCACACCTCCGTCAAAGTGATAGTTATGCATTAGGATTTTGGGTAAAGTAGGTTGATTTTAAAGGATGTTTATTTCGGGTTTTGGATGGATGCACGAGACATTATGACGTTCTACACATGAGAGTAGTGGCTAAGGGTGATGATCGAGTTGAGATACCGACTATACGAGATGGGTGAGGATTGGCTTCACTTGATGAGACTATTTTATATCTTGCATCAAAGCACATCAGGAAATTATGATCAAATTGGTGGAGAGATGGCATAGTGATACAAGCGACTTCCATCTACCTACAGACAAAGCAACATTGATCTTGGAGGATGTATGGAGGATTCTACATCTGTCGATTCATGGAGAGCTAGTAGAGAATGATCTGATGAGTGCAGATGCATCCCTATAGTGAGCCATCATGATAAACAACCTAGTAGTACAAGGTATGATAGATTTGGAGGCTAGGATGGATAGGCTGCCACAGTTACCATTATAAATGGTTGCACTGATCTCATGAGTGTTGGTGTTGTACAGAACATCCCAAGGATTGCTATTGGTTGGAAATTTGTACTAGATAGTATTTTGTTAGATGGTGTCATCTTTGATGGGTTTGGTGAAGCCCAAATTGGCGAATTTCTCAAACAAATTGGATAAGGATGCCTTTTGCCTAAATTGGCAAGTTTCCCTCATAGACTAATTTTTCCATTTATTGGAGTGGAGACCATTTTATAAATACTGATGCTACTTGAATATTATTGTATTGTAATTGAGTATTAATAAAAATAGATTCTCCTATTGTTGAGAGTGGATGTAGGCAATTTGTCGAACCACTATAAAATTTGTCTCTTTCTTTTGTTTTATGTTTTATTTGCTTGTTTTTAATTTAACAATTGGTATAAGAGCTTTGGTGAAAAAGTTGTTTTGGAAATCATGAAGAATTTCTAGGAAAATGGAAATGGAAGCTTTGAATGATTGGTTCTGAGCTCTCATGTCTTGGTCCTATGGCTCTGGAGAATTTTATGACGAAGTTGTTCATCCTATTGTAGATTTTCCATCATTTGATTTCGGGGTTGCTCGAATAAAGTTTCTAGATGAATTAGATGTTGAAACTGAATTTGTTATGGAGGATTTCATAGGCATGTTGGAATTTGGCGGTGATCCTAGAAGAGGATTTGATGGGGATCCCGATGACGAGTGTTGTTTTGAAGATAGGGCGCCTCAAGTAGAAGATTGGGTGATACGGAAGAAGAAAGTGTCGTTTGTAGAGACTGTTGATATTTTTTATTATGAGGAGGATGACAATTTGAAGAAGAGCAATAAATGTAGAAAAAGGCAACGATCCAAAAGGAGAAAGAAAGCAAGAGAGGAAGAAGGGGTAGAGGATCCGAACGAGGGAAGTTCTGAAAGTGCTCTACGGATTGTTTTGAAGGAGAGTGAATCCCCATGTGATGGGGAAGTATCATGGGCTCCAAAAGAAAATCCCATGCCGAAGCCTGTTCGTGTAGAGGTGGACCTCTCTGAGGGGGAAGATGAACCCCAAGTGAGTGAAGATGAAGATGACCTTGTGGAAGAGGTCAAAAATTGAGAGGCTGAAATAATGTTTTATGAAAATCCATTATTCGATCCAGAAGGAGAAATGGTTTATAATAATCCATTATTTGACTCCCAGGAGGTGGATGATGATGCTATTGTGGTTTGCTCTGAGAAAACCATCGAAGTCGAAGAAGCCGCTATAGAAGTAGGGCTTTCAGATGCACACGACAAAGTTGCAGATTTGTAGGATAGTATGAAAAAGGGTTTGACTTCGAAGGAGGACATCTGATCTAATCCTGTCTATTTGGAGTGGGAGCGGTCGCATGCGCAGCTTGTGAATGTGGAGGTCGATTCTAGGATTGAGGACGCATTCAATAAATTGTTGGATAAGGCAGGGCAATTGAGGCAATTGATGCGTAAGGTTGCAGTAGATATGTCACTGCTAACAATTGAGGAAGGAATTTTTGAAGTGAAAGCCACGGCTGATGATACGCATTTGGGGGATATCAATTTGCAGGATGATGTTGCGAGGCTGACGGAAATAAGGGGAGAGCAAGTGTTCAACAAGATTGTGTTAAATTTTGTTCCTTCCGAATCTTCATTGTGGCTGATGTAAATGCCTGTAGTGGGGGAGATCTTTGAGCAGCAATTTGGTCTTCAAGTGGGAGATTGTTGGGTTTGGTGAAACCTAAATTGGCAAGTTTCTCAAACAAATTGGATAAGGATTCCTTTTGCCTAAATTGGCAAGTTTCTCTCACAGACTGGTTTTTCCATTTATTGGAGTGGAGACCATTTTATAAAGACTGTTGTTGCTTGAATATTATTGTATTGTAATTGAGTATTAATAAAAATAGATTCTCCTGCTATTGAGAGTGGATGTAGGCAATTTTTCGAACCACTATAGAATTTGTGTCTCTTTCTTCCCTTTTTATGTTTTCTTTGCTTGTTTTTTAATTTAACAATCTTTTCATGGGGATCATGTGTGTTTTGGTGGAGCTATATAGGGAGATGCACCTAGCAATGTATCAAGATGGGAGGAGCTTGGGGTGCAGGGTCACACTATTGCATATATGTGCCTATGAGAATGTAGCACTATTTTGGCCAATAGTAGACAAAGGGAGAGTTGAGGGGATGTCATATGCTTTTACTTATGCCTCCTTTTTGCAATATCGATAGTTGGGAGATCTACCATATTGCTTCAGTGGATTGATGAGATGGACACCTTTATATGGTGACCATATTAGGAGTTTCAGGACTAGAAGGATGATGGTCTACATCTACCATATGTTCATTAGAGCCACTACATAGTGGGTTGGACTCTTAGTATCATAGAGGAATACCTACAATTCCAATTTTTGCAGCAGTTCGACTTTAGATAGACGATCCCAATACAAGAGATATGTTTTTGCTCATGTGGTATAGGAGAGAGGCATCTAAGGTGGGTACATAGAGCCATATGTTTCCGGATAGGACTTGAGAGATAC
Organism: Sequoia sempervirens; assembly: GCA_007258455.2. Lineage (NCBI taxonomy): Eukaryota > Viridiplantae > Streptophyta > Pinopsida > Cupressales > Cupressaceae > Sequoia > Sequoia sempervirens. Next base: position 348,187,738 of record VDFB02058242.1, on the reverse strand, counting down.
CTCAAAATTACCATGAGACCCTTAGTGTTTTGTGACTCATGTTGGCACTACTCCTAATTTTGACGCATGGTGGTCTATGCAAAGGCCAATTCGATTGACTAGGATAGTGAACCAGGTAGGAGCAGGTGGTGGAGATGGTGGCAATGATGGAGAGGATGGAGGGTGACACATATTCTAGAGGGTTGAAAGAGGAGAGGAGGGGGTAGCATTAAAGGAGGCATTAGAAAACGAGGAGGATGTGGATGTGATTAGGTAGAACCAATGGGATGATGAGAGGGATATACAGGTACTACTCAAACCATTCATGTCTAAACAAGACCAGTTGAGGAAAAAGCAAGATGACTTGCAAGTGGAAGTGAGGAGGTTGTAGGGATTGGTAGATGGTTCACAAACCATAGATGGGGGGCAGGGAGAATATGGGACCAACTAGTAGTGATCACAGCTGAGTGGGATGTATATCATTCCATAGAAGACAAATCTTAAGCTGATACAGTGAGACTACAAGAGATATAGCAAGATAGGAACTCATTGGATAGGGATTACAATAGGTTGTGGAATATATTGTGTGCATGACATGGGAGATGCAACATTACCAAACCCTATCAAGAGTGTAATGTCAACTAAGCAGAGGGATCTCAATTTCATAGAGGGAACCTAAGATCAAGGTCAACTAGGTCAAGGCCATTAGTGAGCATGGATCCACCTCCTCCTTAGGGTTTGCCACAACCACCAGGGTGAACCCACTTAGAGGGTGTGAGACTGGTTATATGTGCTATATTTTTTTATGTACATGCATTCCAACATGCATCGAGATGATGTATATTTTCCAAATCCAATTTTGATGCATTTATCTTACACATTGTATAATGAAATTTATTATATATATGAGATTGATATTTTTTCTAGTATCATTTATCATGTGGATGTATGTATGCATATGTGGTGCAGGAGCACCTAGGAAACATTAGGCATTTAAGCAGTCTAGATTGAATTTTGTTTTGATGTGTTCTTTTGAAGGTCATGTTGACCATTTAGATAGAATTTGAGGTTTATGAATAAGTCTTGATCTGTTGTGATTAGTAGATTAAGAAGTGAAAAGGATGGATGAGTTTAGCAACTCAACTTACTTAGTTTTCTAAACATTAGCAAAAGTTGAAAAACACAATGCATTTTACAACTCTTGCCATTATGTAACTCATAAGTCTGACCAAGGGAGGATAACTGATTGAGGAACCTATTTAAGGTGTGCCTCGACTTGAAAACAAGGTTAGAAGCATTAGCATTGTGAGAAAACTTTGTGAATTGGAAGAAAAACAGTGTTTTGTGGGTTATTTCTAATTTTTGCTTCATAATAGAGTTTTAATGGATTGAAGTTGTTACTGTATTTTGTGGAGAATGTAGTTTAATGTTTTCTCAAGCTTAGTGTGCCATATTTTAGTCTTTTTGTTTCATTTTCCTTCATTGTTTGTAAATAGTTCATTTTAACCTTGTTGTTGGTTTGAACCAGACAGCTTGTAAAGAATGGAGTGCTAGACCACTTTCCCACTGTACAAATTGTACGGCCCTTTGGGAATAGTGACTAGACTCCATGTGTGTACATATGGTAGGTTCTAGGGTTGGTGTGAGCACAAGAGCTATCAGCAAAGTCTTGCCCTAGGCGAGCCAGGAAGAGTCTGGCTAGGGAAGACAAGGAGTGCAAGGCACTTAACTTGCAGGGGTGATTGATTTTTGCTGTATTTTCTTTTTGAGAAAGTAGGGGAAGGTCTTACCAAGGTCTGGTAAGTAGGAGGAGGTTCCACTAACTTGTTTGGTGAGTGAAAGGCTTGACAGATTGAAGGCAACCAGAAAATGGCTTAAAACCCTAGTTTATGCCCATTTTCAAGATTTGGCTTTGTACAGCTGATAAAAGCCCAAAACCCCAAAAATCTCTGAGAGGTGTGCAATTGAACCAAGGACCTCAAATAAAGAATGAGGTATTCTTGGGAAATTTTTGATCAAAGACCAGTTTTCTCGGAGATGGAGGCCTAATTGGGGCTCTTAGCTAGTAGCCTTTTTAACCCTAGATGAGGGTTTTGTGAAAATGATGGAAATATGGAGTTTGGTGAACCTTCAAGAACCCCAAAAGGATGGTTTGAAGCTGTTGAACACATCTCTACACCCCTGCAAGGTCTAATGGAGAGTTGAGGTATTGTTAGTCTTTAGGGCAGATTAAAGGCTAAGGAAGAGTTAGAGCTTTGGCACCAAGTTTGACTTGGTTGGTTGAATAGTGTTGATAGTGGGGTTGGACAGGAGAACCAAGGGTACCTAAACATGGGAAGGGGACCTATAGGTTAAGATGGTGGAGCAAAACACCTTCAAAGTCTTCTAACAATACATAGGGCATGAAACTGTGAAAGTTTCACCCAACCTCCCTATCAATATGGTTATGGGATTTTGTTTTGATGGATATGATATATACATATTCTTATGTTTATGTCTAATCATTTATATTTTGGATGGATTTATGATTATGAATATGTGATGATGTGTTTATATGTGTCTAATGATGTATATGATGGATTGATTTATGATTACATTTCCATGGTATGTATCTATTTTTATGTTATGGAAAATGAAAAAGATATGGATGATTATGATTTTATGGAAAATATGAATGAAAATAGTTAATTAAATGATGTGAATGAAAATGGTTAATGATACGATGAAGTTTCAAATTCAAGTCTGACATGACAATCATGAGGAATCATGAATGTGCAGAGCTAATATGAGTCATTGGTCATTCAAATCAAGATGTTTATATTGAGAAATTCTAAAGATAGAGTGATTGATAGTGTGAACCTTAGAAGAGAGGTCTGCTACAGTGGGAAATCATGATATTTGTGACAGTGGTCTTGGGTTCAAGGCAGAAGTTTTGCAAAGTAGAGGCACTTCAAACAATCAAAGTGATAGTACTTTTGGATGCAATGGGAGGGGATAGAAGTATGTGTTTGAAGTATGATGTATATGATGGATTGATTTATGATTACATTTCCATGGTATGCATCTATTTCTATGTTATGGAAAATGCAAATGATATGGATGATTATGATTTTATGGAAAATATGAATGAAAATAGTTAATTAAATGATGTGAATGCAAATGGTTAATGATATGATTTTATGGAAAATATGAATGCAAATGTATAGCATTGATATTATTTTATGGAAAATGCAAATGCAAATGACATGATGATATGATTTCATGGAAAATGTGAATGTAAATGGTACATGTTGATATGGTTTTATGGAAAATTAAAATGGTTAATGATATGATTATATGGAAATGTGATCTAATGTGTGGTGGATGCAGGCTATGCAAGTGGGATGTGGTTTTTTTTTTTTGGTCACGACACAAAGTGTAAGTGGGTAGGCCAAGTAGGATTATGGGGTTATATGGACATATTATATGGGATAAATGGAGGAATCATGTATGGATAAAGGGGATGGGTGGATTTAGGAAATAAGTTGAATCCTTAAGATGGGGGGGTTAGATGGGATAGATGGGGGACCATGTATGGATAAAGTGGATGGGTGGATTTTTGGTGATGTTGAAATATGTTGGGAAATCTTAAAGTTTAATATAGAAAAATAAATTAGGCCCCAGTGAACTATATAAGACCAAGGAAGCAAGGTTAATTTTGCATGGACTTGACTCTCAAACAAAAGGTTGTCCTAAAACATGCAAAACTATTTCAACCTTAGTGCTCACCATGTGAGGAATGAAATTCAACATATGTGGAGATCCTTATGCACACAAGTATTGGCTAGACTTGATGGGTATTTGCAAAGAATAACCAATGAGATATGAAGGACATTCAATCATACTCAAGGTATAAATCAACCTTGGTGGGTCAAATAAAAGATAACCACAAACACAACATATAATAACAAAGATGAAGCCCCATTTTACACCCATAAAACATACCAAGATATGAGAAGATATAGGTGGCTTTAAGTAGTTGCACCCATGGGTCAAAAAGATAAATCAAAGCATAAAGACTCACATACAAACATGTCATGCAGCCAATGTATCTCTTTCAAAAATTAAGATAGGTTATGTTGAGGATTATCCTAGACTCGAGAAGGATGCATCCTTATGGGCAAGGGCAATTGAGTTTACATGGATGGTAGGAAAGGGGAAAAATGACTTATTAGTGTTTACTGTTGAGGCTTAGGCATGATTTCATGTAATAGTCCTTATGTTTCTACATGTGTAATTTTATTTATGTTTTTGGACATGTCTAGGAGGCTCAAATTATTATGGATGGTGATACGATAAGAAATTTATTATGGGTGGAAAATTTTATTATGGATGGTGAAGGGAGTGGCATGGTTTTGATTATAAACAAGATTGGGTGAAAAAAAACCTTACTAGGCATATGACAAACCTAATCTACAACAAAACTTAGGTATCACTTTTGAAGTCCAACAAGAGGATGAAATATGAGTGAAATGGTAGGTTGACTAAGTGGAAAGTAACTCTAGTGAGTAGTCAAATTCAAGCCATGATAGGTTTATTGTGGATGGATGAATGTCTTTGTTGTATTGTGGAAGAAATGTGGTAGTATCCTAAAAAAAAGGTGGAATATAAGATTGCTACATATGGTACCTCTAACCAGGTTTTCACCATGGTAATTTCCCAAGGTGCCACAAGAAATGGTTTTCACCTTTGGACATGAATTATTTCTCTATTTCTCTTTACTATTATTATTTTTATTATTATTATTTAAGCATATAACTTCTTGAGATACAAAATTTTAATTGATTCCTCTAGTAGTTGGCCTTCTAGGGTGGTCAAATAATAGGCTCCTAACCCATATTTTCTATAATGATGAAGGAATCTAACAAATTTGGCTCAAAATTTCCTTTATTTTCATGATCTTATAAATTTAGTTGATTTTCCTTTGAGACAATGTCACCAATCTCAAATTGAAAGGGCTTCATCTTCTTATTATAATTATGGTGAAGAAGATTTTGGTAGACATCTATCTATGATTCAGAGTAGTAAGATGTCTCTCATCCATTAACTCCATTTTTTTTAGATGGGCTACTTGGTATTCCTCCTCATCTATAATATGTTGCAATGATCTATTTTGAAGGAGGGGATTTCAACCTCAACCAAAAAATACATTCAACACCATAGACAAGGGAGTATGGAGTCACACCTGTGGGTGTGTGGATACTAGTTCAATAATATGGAAGTGCCAATTATGGCCAACTTTATTGACTGTCTTTTTGAGTATTTAAAAAAAAAAAATAGTAGCCTCAACTTGAATATTACCTTGTAGGTAGTATGGAGTGAAGCGATGCTGGATGTGGAATTTCGAGTAGAGGTCATGGACATATTGATTCTTAAATGGTTTACCATTGTTCATGATGGTGGAAGAGGGAATTTTGTATCGAAAGATGATATAATGAAAAATAAATTTCATTATTCGCTTTCCTATGGTGTATGTCAATGGAATGGCCTCTACCCACTTGGTGAAGTATTCAGTGGTAGCAATGATGAACTTGTGGCAATTTGAAGAAGAAGGGTGAATTTTTCCAATGACGTCTAGACCCCAACATGAAAAATTACATCTAGTTACAATGGGGGTAAGTGCACCAAGATGGTTCCCAAAAAAGGGGCTTAAGTGGCCACTTTTTTTCTGAAATCAGGAAATACTGACCTTGGACGTGAAATTGAGGATAGCTACACTCAAAAATTTTTGATGGAACAAAAACAAGGACCGCAATGCTCCGAGTCTACTTTCTAAACTTCTGGTATTTATTTTGAAAATGGTTGAGATTAAGGGGTTCAAAGGGACACACACAAATTGCTGTTGTTTACGTGGGAAAACATAACATAGCAACTCTTGTGTGACCCGAGCATGGTGGACTTTTTTGTAGTATTTTTAAAATCGCTCCAGTCAGAAGTTAGATAACAGTATGTAGTAAGGACTGGATATTTTCTAATAATTTTTTAATGAATATTTGATTTTTTACTAATTTTCTAAGTGGGCACTTCTTAAAAAGAAAATTTTTGGCCGTGCTCCCCCTACAAATTTTGGAAAGTAATAGATTTTTTTAAATTTGTAGAATGGAGTCTAGTTTCTAAAAATGTAATTTATTTGAAATTTTGATGAGCGGTTAATTTATAACGAAAAAAATACCAAACACTACTTTTTGGAAAAAAAGAGAGGACATACAATCAAAAAAAATTATGGATGAAAAGTTTAACATTGTTAGAAAGTGAAAAAAATTACATCGTTCGAAAGCTAATAAGAACCTAACATTACCCATGTATTCGATTTTCTTGATATTGAACCAGATGCAATCTTGATGGTGAGCACGAACCCGATTATGTGAAATTTTTTTGAATTTGGAAAAAAACACGTCTCTGGTCTTTGGGAATGTCCTCCAAGCCTTTGGGTTGGTATTCCAAGGCAAATACCAAAGCT
>VDFB02058242.1:348144895-348181160 GCA_007258455.2 Sequoia sempervirens | reverse complement strand
TGTGGGATCGGTATTGCACGGGCCTATCTGTCTTGACCCCCACACCTCTCCCCTGAAACTCCTTCATATCAAAATAATTCAGGATTTGGTTCAATACAAACTCACAGTATAATTTCCTAAGAAAATATTGGGGGACTTCACAGTTATTGCACGGTGGGTAATCAAAGGCCATATACCATCTGTCATAAAAACGGTTCCTAATCTCTACGTGGTGGCACCAATGGATAGGAAACCTCTTTGCATTGAGGGTGAGATTTTGATTTGTTCTAGGGTCAGTGAATAGAGAGCACAAATCGCCTTTAGTAATCTTTAAATCTTTAACTTGTTTATATGATAATTTATCTGCATAATATACCCTTGATGTTTGCCTCCTATTTTGCCATCCAGATATTTGTTGGGTAATTGCATCCACATTTTTTAACAAATCCTTCAACGAATCTGCTAGATGTATCCTTTTTGTGGTTGAAGAATTTTGATCACTCAACCTACTAATAAGATCCTCAACTTCTTTTCTATTGTTTTCAATTTCACTCCTCAATTTTTTTGAGTGCTAGGAGGGTATTGAGAGAATGGTGGGGGAGGTTGATTTTGTTGTTGAGGTTGATTTTATTGAGGTTGATTTGGTTGAGGATTTTCCTCCTCTTGTTGAGGATTTCCTACAAATTAAAAAAAATCATTCATTTCTAAACTAAAACAAACAAAATCAATTTAAAACAAAAAAATTCATTACAAATACCAAACAAAACTTACCTCTTGCATCTTTTCGTCGTCGGGGTGCCATATTTGTGAAGAAAATTGAATTCAAGTTGATCAAGTGTGAAGTAGTCACCTCCTCAACAACGCGAGCGCGTAGTGCAGGGTTCTTGGCCGCGGGCAGAAATAGAAAACAGTAAAAACAGAAATGAAGAATGTTACTTTTTTTTGCTTTTAAAAAGACAAAACGCGTTCGCGTTATAACGCGAACGCGTTTTGTCTCATTTTTCACTTTTGTGGCCACAAAAGTGCGACCATCTTGGTGCACTTACCCATGGGTTGAATTTCTTATGATGGTGCATGGATCAAGTCACCATGTTGCTGACCTAGGTGACACTTCTTAACAAATTGATATGCATCTTGTTCCATAGTTGGCCAATAATATCCTATTCTTAGAAATTTATTAGCAAGGTTAGGACCACTAGAATGTCTCCCACATATTCCCTTAAGGACTTCACATAAAGCAATTTATTCTTGCTTTGTGCCTAAGTGATGCAAGAGCATCCCTGGTTGTAAAGAAATCATGTATCAACCAAAAATAGTTCTTTTCTTGCATAGCATTCAATAAAAGTTTAGTATTTCATTCCATATTTTATTGTATCTTTGTTTCATAGCTCACAGAGTAGGATATAGCATCTACACATCAACATATCAAACATCCAGATTTAACATCATTTGCATTTGTCTACCAAAGTTATCACTCTTAGAATTTCACTATGATTATCAATTAGAGCATTTGGGGCTGACTTGGTCTAGATTTCTTAGTGGAGATCTATTCCAAATCATGCAGAGCCTAATGGTAAATCATACAAGCATCGTGGGTTCATTGGGACCTATCTTGGAGATTCACAAGTTATTTCATTTTGCAAAGGATTGTCTCTTCATATTTTGAGACTGACATTCATATGTGATCATTCATCAAGTTATGAACCCTTGTGACCAATGCAGACCTTTTTTGGAGCTTGAGAAGCATATTTAGGATCATTGTAATTCATTGTAGATAATCAATTCATCCAGTTAGAGTTAGATCCGTAGTTATATTTTTGCATCAACACTTCAAGGGAATGTAATAAGGCCTATGGCTAGTTGTAATGTTGAATAACCTTATGGAAAACCTGTGAGCCCTGATATTCACCCATGAGGTCAATGTTGCATGTAATATTATCAATTCAATAAAGATTCATGTTCACATATTAGTTTCTTGTGTTATCTGGGTGCTGTCATAATAGTGGTTTACAATTCCTGAGAGGAACAAATTTTAGCTGAAATCACATATTTTTAGAAAATATAATGATTTAAGCCTTAAAAAGTTCCATTTTAAGCATTCCAATTGAAGACGGTTTGATCAAATCACCTTAGATCAAACCCCCTTGGATAGAACCTTGCTAGTTTTAAACCATACTTATAAATGCATCTCCTTTACACCTATCAAAATGCTGATAAAAAATCACTTTTGATTTAGCTTTTGGGGGATCAAATGAATTCATTTAAAATTTATTTCAAATGATTATGGTATTCCTCAGAACAAGTTATCCAATGAATATAATTTTAATATGTTTTGGTTTTGTTATGTATTTGTTTTTAAGTTTTATTAAACATAGGTTTTTCCTTGAAAATGAATTTCTTTGTTCTTCACATGTGGAAAATAGAAGATTATTAAAAAAATTGAAAAATATGTGCACTAGATATTGAAGTCCTTGATCCAACAAAAAAAATAAAATAAAATTTTGACATATACAAAAAAAGTTACGCGTTATCACGGTCGCGTTATTCTGAATTGTAATTCGTTTGACTTTGAAACTTGATTAAGGAAAAAATATTCAATAAAACCTATCTAACCAAGTGGAAGCACTAGATATCAGAGTTACAAATCTAAATTTGAAAGAATTAGAATTTCATCCTTCGTGGAAAAAAAGTTAGGCGTTATACGGTGTGCGTCACTTTTTAAAAATGTTGTTTTCTAAAAAAAATCAATTTTCATGGGAGATGGAAAAAGAAGTGAAATTTGATTCAAAAAATTTTGAAAAAAATATTTTAAGAATCTATAGAAAAAATTTGATGAGACACTAGTTTGCACCATCTTCAAATTCCTCACAGTTTAGCCGCTAAAGGTGCCCGAATGTGAAGATTTAGTTAAAAATAATAATTTCAGTGTCCAGTTTGGCCAAAAATTGTAAACCACTATTATGGGATCACCCATCTCCATTGTGTTGACTCTATGTTGCATGGTTTGGACTATTCTTTCTAAGCAAGCCTATCGTGACTACACCAAGTGGTATCAGAGTAAGTTTGTGAAGTCCTGAAGGAATTACTTGAGGTGAAAAAATCACCAACTTGAGGTAGACTACATGTATTTTCAACCGATCGCTGATTGTGAGGTAGTTGAAACCCTTGTAGCCAGATCGTTGAATTGAGGAAATTGCACAAAATTCGAGGGGAGAGATTCCACCAAGGAGAATGTCTACTATGGTATGTTGCTAGAAGAATGGATGAAATGTTGAAAATAATGCGCACGATGCAACTTCAATTAGATGTAGTAGAAGAAGATAGAAGGTGAGGCCTAAACCCTAGGCATGAGGAGGAAAGTGATGATGACTTGTACATCAGGTTGTGAACCAAATTGAAGAAGCCATAGGTGAAGAAGAAGAAGAATCAAATCAGATAAAGATATTGAAAGTGATCTCAAAGATTAAGAAAAGACCTAGAGTTGAAACTCAAAATTTTGTGAGAAATTTTAATCCTGAAGAATTGATTGATTGGATCAATGCGATGGAAGAATACTTTGAATATAAATAAATTGAAGATCCGAAAAGAGTCAGATTTGTGAAAATAAAACTGAAAGGTCATGTTTTTTTATGGTGGAAAGAAGTTCAATTTGATAGGAATAGGAGGGGAAAGGAGAAAATCATAAAATGGGATAGAATGGTGAAAAAGTTGAAGAATCAATTCATACCAGCAAACTATGAAATGGAATTATTGAAAGATTGTAGAACCTAAGACAAAAGGAGAGATGTGTGAAGGAATACACTGAAGAATTCTACAAGATGATAATTAGAACCAGTCATTGTGAAGAAAGCAAGGAGAAGGTTGCAAGATATATCAATGGAATGAGAAAAAATATTCAAGAAGAACTAAGCTTGGTCAAGATGACATCAGTTCAAGAAGCATATCAATTTGCATTAAAGGTAGAGGAGAAGCTGAACAAGAAATTTGAGCAAAGGTAGAGAACTGCAAGAGGAAGATTCCAAAGGAATGGACCCTAGTTTAGAGAAAGAAGACCTTATTCAGAGTAGAACAAAGATGTAAATCCCTACCAGAGTGAAGAAAAGGATGCTAATTCATACCGCAGAGGAAGAGAAGAAAGAAAATTCTACCGCAGTGATAGAGGAGGCCATATCTGACCACAATGAAGGATATCAGAGAGATGAAGGAAGATCTAAGAGAAAACCATTCAAAGTAACTTGTTTCAAGTGTGGATTTGAAGGACCTAAAGCATTTGAGTGTCATCAAGGAAGCACTAGAAAGAAACTTGAGCATACCAAAAGAGCAGCTTATGTGGATAAAGAACATAATGAATCCCCTAATTCATTTGGGAAACTTGAGAAAGGGAATCATTGGTGATGAGGAGAGCTTTGATTCATGAAGAAGTGATTGAAGAACCACCACAAAGGAAGAGTTTGTTTAGAACCAGATGTAAGTACCGAGGAGAGGTATGTAAAGTTATCATTGATAGTGGTAGTATTGATAATCTAGTTTTAGAGATGGTAACCAAGTTGAAATTAGAGAGATTGAAACATCCAAACCCTTATAGGATAGCATGGATTCAATATGAGCATAAGATATTGGTGAATGAGCAATGTTTGGTGAAATTTCATATTGGATCATATAGGGATGAAGTATTGTGTGATATTATGCCTATGGATGTTTCTCATTTACTATTAGGAAGACCATGGAAATCTGATAAGAAAGAAATTCATGATGGAAGAAGGAATACTTATACTGCGGCTTCAAATGGAAAGAGAATTAAGTTGATACCTTTAGAGGAAGAGGAGAAGACTAGATTTTGTGGCACTGCTATACTATGTGTGGTAGATGGAAGGAAATTTATTGATGGATTGAGGCATGAGAACATCTATTTTGCATTGATTCCAAAGAAAAACAATAGTCCAAAGGCACAAGACCCTATCACAAAGAGTGAGGAGGTAGTAGAATTGCTAGCAGAATATGAAGACATCATGTCAGAGAATGTACCAAATGGATTGCCACCTATCCGAAGTATCAGTCATCATATAGATCTTATACTGGAAGAAATTTTTCTGAACAAGGTAGCACATAGAATGACACCAGTAGAAAATGCAGAGTTGAACCAATAGATACAAGTGCTAGTTAAGAAAGGATTGATCAAAGAAAGTTTGATCCCATGTGTGGTACCTATTGTACTTGTACCAAAGAAAGATGGAGAGTGGAGAATGTGTATAGATTCAAGAGCAATCAATAGGATCACTGTCAAGTATAGATTTCCATTGCCATGGATGGATGACATTATGGACTATCTGAGTGGAGAAAAGTATTTCACAAGATTGACCTAAAGAGAACGAATATCATTAGATCCAAATCAGAGAAGGAGATGAATGGAAGACTACATTTAAAAAAAATGAAGGATTATATAAGTGGTTAGTAATGCCTTTTGGATTGACCAATGCACTGAGAACTTTCAAGAGATTGATGAATGAGGTACTAAAGAAATTCTTGGGTAAGTTTTTCATTGTTTAATTGGATGATATTCTAATTCTCAACAAGACTAGATAAGATCATTTATGCACTTTTGAAAAGTATTGCAGAGGTTGAGAGAAGAGAAGATAAATAATGTCAAGAAGTCTAGTTTCATGAAAACAAAGTGTTAGAGTAATAAGTTATTATGCTTAATTAATTATATCATATTGATTAATTAATTAAGTCACTTATTCCTTTAGTTACTTAAGCTAAACTTAGGCACATTAATAATTGATTAATTATGAAGTGTGCACACTAGGGGTTTCATTTAGGGTTTCCCTTTTAGGGTTTTTTCATCTCCTTCATAAGGATTGATCTCTTTGTAATAGTTGATTCTCAATAATGCATTTTTACTTTGAGGTTACAGAACATCTTCTTTGGTTCTGCATGTCTTTTGCATTTCACAGGTATCCCTTTGCATGCAAGTGATCTTGGTTTTTTAACATGGTATCAGAGCTCTAGACCTGCAGTTGCCTATTCGTGATCTGAAGATATGGCCTTTCAGTGAGTTTCTAATGCAAGGTTTTCCACAGGCATCTTTTTTGCAAAATCTGGGGGTAGCCAATTTTTTGGAGTAGTTTGGGCATAAACAAAGGTCACCATTGCATTCGCAGTGGCAAAAAACCCTAAGATCGCCCTTCGTTTCGTCGATTTTGGTGCAGTTGATCTAGAAGGCAAAAAAAAATTGTTTAGGGGTCATACGGCCTCCCCAGCATGCAGTTTGAGGTTCAAATCTCGGAAAAAAAAAATTTAAATGTGTTTTTGGGGACTTGTGCCGGTGTCTGCAGTTCAAATCTCATCTCACCACCACTGCACCACCGGGCCACCGCCCAGCTGCCACCGCCACTGGTCTTCACCCCCAGCGCTTCGCTAGAACCCTTAGCCCCTCCGGCCTCCCTCCACTCCGCCCCGGTCCTATGGTGGACCGGGGGCCCTGCCACCAGCCTCGGAGGGCTCCCTCCGCCCCGCTCCGATCATATGGCCGATCGGGAGCCTCAGCTCAGCCCCCACGGGCCTCTATCAGCCCCGCGGCGGTCCTATGGAGACTGAGAGCTCCACGGCCAGCCCCCGGCCAACTCCGGCACCCAGCCCCTGGTCATATCAGCGACCAGGGGCTCTGTCAAAAAATTTTCTTTGCAGGGGAGCCGATTTTTTGCAGTGACAACCAGATGGCCGTCAAATTTAGGCCCATGAACCCTTGACGTCAACAAGATGTCAGCATGATGTCACTCGGCCGTACGGCTCTCTTTGCCCCTCCTAGCCCTAATTTTCCCTAAAAGAGCAATTTTTTTCTTTTGGTCATAACTTGGGCATACAGTATCAAAATCGGGCAAACGAGATATTGCCGGAAAGCTGGTTCCAAGAACTTTTCAGTAGTGCTATTTATTTTTTAGTATTTTAATTTTTTTTGTATTTATTGCTGTTTGAATTCATATGTTTATTTTATGCTTCCGAGCTCATAACTTTTTACCACGATCTCCGATTTTCACTATCTTTGCGGCATTGGAAAGGTATTAAGGAGCTCTATGTTGTTGTCCATGCACTTTTTTTGTATCTGTCCTAGGTTGATCGCTCAGTCCAGATTTGGCCCGACGGGTTGTTTGGAGATTACTTGGAAGTTTTGGCAGTTGGGAGGGTGCATCTTGCATCTTTGCACTTCGTTTTCAGTAATACATCTTTCAATAATTTCTTGTTGCTTCATAAATTCCAGAGTTGTTCCCATTTGGAGTTTTCGAGTGTTTCATGGCATTGGGTTTGTTGTTGCTTTATCATGATTCCTTGAGTCAATCAGTGACTCTCATCTGGTTTCAGTAGTAAACAGAAGAATCTTTCCTTGCTTGCCAGTATCAGGTTCTAGTGTTACTCTACAGAGTTCTTCCAATGCTTCTTTGTAGCATGTCATCTCATTGTAGGGGGGTTTTGTCCCACTGGGTTTTTCCTTCTCTACCTCATTCTTGCATTTGTAAATGGGTACCTAATCAGGCCTAGTTTTCGGGGCCCATCTTTGCTTTCATGCATCTTATTCTAGTGTTTTAGCTTCTTCCTAAGTTCATCTTAAGGGGGGGTGTTAGAATAATAAGTTATTATGCTTAATTAATTATATCATATTGATTAATTGTTATAATTAATTAAGTCACTTATTCCTTTAGTTACTTAAGCTAAACTTAGGCACATTAATAATTGATTAATTATTAAGTGTGCACACAAGGGTTTCATTTAGGGTTTCCCTTTTAGGGTTTCTTGATCTCCTTCATAAGGATTGATCCCTTTGTAATAGTTGATTCTCAATAATGCATTTTTACTTTGAGGTTACAGAACATCTTCTTTGGTTCTGCATGTCTTTTGCATGTCACAGGTATCCCTTTGCATGCAGGTGATCTTAGTTTTTTAACACAAAGTTGGTATATTTGGGATTTTTAATTTTTGTTGAAGGATTGAAGATGGACCTCGAGAAAGTGAAAGTAATTATTGATTGGTCTACACCGATAAATATTGGAGAGGTGAGATTATTCCATGGACTAGCTAGTTTTTGTTATGCCTTGCATAACCACCCCATTTTTACTTGACTAAAATGGGTCCCCCTTCTTTGTCTTTTGTTTTCTTTTGTACCTTGGTGTTTTGTGCCTTAGGAATTGTTCTTTTTCTTCCTTTGGATTTTCTTCATCGTTTTGGCAGACTCGGAGCGCGGAATGAAACTTAACTTTGAAACTTACACTAAGTTCCGAGTTGGTTCTCGTTCTGGTTCTAGTTCTGCCCTTTGTTGTTTCTCTCACCGTTGTGTTTGCATTTGATCGTGGGATGTTTTCTTCCTTTCGATCCTTTTGTTGTTTCTTTCTTCATTGTTTCTTTGTTTGTTGTCAGAGGCGGAATCAGAATGAGAATTGGACATAAAACTTGGAAAAGTTTATGATTGGATTTTGTTCCACCTCTTCCCTCGTTGGGTTTCGCATGGGTTTAGTTTCTGTTCCGATCCCACTTTTGTTTGGTTTTGTTGCTTTTTTATTTTTGGTTTCTTTATTGTGGGGCCAGGGGTGGAATCAAATTAGGATTGGGAACTTTTGAAAGTTCCTTTTCCTAGTTTAATTCTGGGTCTGCACCCGCCTTACCTGGAGTCCCAAAAATTGTTGAATATGCATTTATTGCTCTGACTCCTCCCGACTAACTGCATTTGCACGCGTGAAACAAATTTTAAACCTCTAATTCAGTTTATTATTGCTCATAATTGTGTTTGAACCGTTCTTGTGACTTAGAGCTATAGGAAATGTGCGAGTTGTAGATTTGGGACAAAGAAGTGCATTCTGGGTCATTTCTTCATTTAATTCAACCTGTTGTGGTGCGCTTTGAGGTAGGATTTTTTTGGTTTCATTTTGTTTTCGTTCTTCTCGTCATGTATTTTTTCTTTCGCGTTGTTTTTTTTGTTCGTAGAGTTGTCTTCTACGAGTCTTTACTTGTCTTTATTTTCCTGTTTGCTTTTGTGTTTTTTTGGTGCATTTTGTTATTTTTTTTCTATTCTTTGTTGTTCGTTTTGGTTGTTTTTTTGTTTGTTTCTGTTGCTTTCGCATTTGGTGGTCATTTGTTTTCACCATGCCCTAGTTGGATTAGGGTTTTGATTTCGAAGGATTTGGGGATTTTGGATCAATTAAAATCAGCTTATTAATCCTTGTGGTTGGTTTTCTCATTGATTTTGTGGTTTAATCTAGGGTTGTGATGCCCTAATTGTTGGGAAATCAACAAGTCATACAGATTAGGGTTTCTATATGGTTGATCGTTACAATGCCGTATTTTAGGGCTTTTGAATTGAACTTTGTTTAATCCTTGGTGTGAAATCATTGTGATGTCATCTTGATTTAAGATGGGTCAAAGACAACAACTAGAGAGTATGGTTGCATCCTCCTCCAGGAGAATAGTGTCCCTGTGGGCATACCAGGATGCCATCTGAGAGGTGAATTATTATTGTGTGCATTACTATCAGGTAGTGCCTCAAGTAGCATGGGTCCCAGACTATTCTCAGCAGACAAGATACAGGCCTCCAGAGGGTCACGAGGAGAGGTCAGATGGCAAGGGGAGTAGCCATTAGGGATAGCTCACATTTGATTAGAGATAGTATTCTTTTTTGGATCCACGGGCTCATTTTTGATAGCCCCATGGTCGATTTGTACTATATATTGCTTGATATACACACTTGATCCCGATTTTGTACCATGACAATGTATTATTATCTATATAAGATGATTCAATCTGATGTATGATGTGTCCTATCTTTACTTATGCATTATGGATGGATGTTTTTACTTTCTATATGTGATGGTCTATATGTGATGCAATGCGATGTATGATTCTATATGATGTTTATGCAGTGTTTTATGGATGCATTTCTTTTTTAGTATATTTTCTGTTATGATGTAATGATGTATGTATGGATGCAAAAATGGTTGATGATACTTATATGATGTATATAATAATGGCTATATGATTCATGCAAATGGATGATATGGTATGGTAATGAATATGATTCCTATGTGATTTATGTCATGAATGCAACTGTGTAGTTGATGAGATGCTTAGAATAACCAATCTATATTATGCAATGCATGTGGTATGATTAATGCTTTCTATATGATACGATATGCATTATTCAGTATGCTAAAAAAATTTGGATGCAGGATGGATGCATTAGCAATGATTTTTTATTTAACTTCCATGGTACCATGTTAGCATGGAAAAAAGATAGAAGAAAGTAAGAGACTCCAACAAGTCAAAAGATGATGATGATGATTTACTTACCCCAAAAAACTTGAAATTTATTTTTCGGGGTGTCCCAACAATTTTTCTTCATGAATACAATTGTAACCCACTTATGTGGGATCACCCCAACCCAAGCCTAATTGACTCACCATTGAGATTTAAAGCCTATTTCTTTGCTTTTTGGTTAGTATTCTAATGAAATATAGGAGAAGGCCCCTTGAATCCTAGGTTCTTTGCATTAAGGGCCTAGGATCCCCCCTTTTTCCCATCATTTGAAAGGCTAAGGATCTACATGAGCATCACATATCCTACCTATCTTATGTCATCCATACCAATCATCCTATCTAATTCCATCCTCCCCTTTCCACCTTTGATCTTGATCAAGCTAAGGATCTACATGAGCATAACATATCCTACCTACCTTATGTTATCCATATCATTCATCCTATCCAAATCCATCCTCCCTTCCCATATTTGATCTTGATGAGGAGACTAGGGGTAAAATATACATGCATCCATATCTTATCCACTTGATCTTGATCATCCTATCCATATTGTTCTCATCATCTCCATCCCCTGTCCTATCCAATTCGCCCTCTCTTTTCAGCCTTGATCTTGATAAGGCTAGGGTCAAAACTTTCAAGCATTCTTTAAACAATAAAAGTCTAAGCATGCTTTGAACAATAAATGTCTTACTTCCTCCAACATTCATATCCTTATATGCACTATCCTTCCTTACAATGCATCTTTTTCCACTATCTTTCATCCTTAATTGCACTACAACTAGTGTGGGGCATCTTACTCCTTTGCAACATAGTCCTTTGAGCTTCATCCTCCTATCCTTCATCTACCATCCTCTTATCTCTCATCACCCATCTTCCATCCAATTAATCCATTTATCTCCTATCTAAGAAATCCCTCCATCCATATTTTACCAAGCCTTGGTTCTCCCTTTCTATTGGTTCCCATCTAATCCCTTTACCCTCCATCTATTGTTCCAATCCAACCATCCATATCCAACCCATCCAATGCAATCAATCTTAATCTATGTAATCCAATATTGCAATCTAGCCCATCATCCATAATAAATATATGATCTTAATCCAAATTAGTTGAAATCAATTGATCCTTTAATCATAGAGATGTATCATTCCCAATTCACGTGTTGTTCTTATCATTATCAACACAATCCTTGAGGTATGTATTGTTCTTATAAAATTTTATATCATCCTTATTATCAATCCATCCATCCATCAATCAATTTTTCAGCTTGACTTGGAGCAT
The DNA here is from genome assembly GCA_007258455.2 of Sequoia sempervirens. NCBI lineage: Eukaryota > Viridiplantae > Streptophyta > Pinopsida > Cupressales > Cupressaceae > Sequoia > Sequoia sempervirens. Next base: position 348,169,604 of record VDFB02058242.1, on the reverse strand, counting down.
AGTCCTTGTTTGTTTTTGGTTTGTTGTACATGTTTACTTATCTCTTGTGTGTATTTTCATTTTTTACATTTATTGAATAGTCTTTCCATCCTATTACCCCAAGGGTATCATGGTATTCCATATCATATTGTTATAAGGTATATGTTTGCACTTGACATTTTCCATCCATCATTTTCCTCTGGATCTTCTTATCCTTCATCCTCTATTCCTCTTATCCATTTCAAGAGCACACCTATGTTCTTTGAACCCACATGTCCTCTAGAGGGGGCATACCACTACCTATTATCCATCTTTCATTATCCTCACTAGTAACTAGGGCATCATGCCATTGTCTTTATCCCTTCTCTACCCACTATGTTTTAATATTCCTCTTTGAAATGATATACTTCTCTTAGTTGCAGCATCATCTCAAAAAGGGGTAAAATGTAGACACCTGAAATGTGACCTTAATCTAGCCATACTTGACTTCACCTATCCTAATATTTAATTAAATAAATATTTATTATTTATTTAATAAATTTAACCTTTTCCCTTATCCATCACCTCTAATTAAATAAATTTCACATTTACTTAATTAATTTTAGCACTTATCCCCAAATCCTCCAACTAAATTAATTAATTGATTTAGACTAATTAATTCTCATTACCTTTTCCTTCATTATTTAATTTAGCTTTATCCTTTATCATTATCCATTTAATCCTAGTCTTGTTCACATGGATCACAATCTAAACTTGTCATCATGTGACAAGTCTCCCCGTCACATGTCTAACTAGCTCCTTGTCTAGATTCATTGAATCTAGACACTTCCCAAAATTCAAACTAACTTTTTATCTCATCCACTCATCTCATTTAACCTCTTAATCATATCCATCCACATGAGGATGTTTCCCTAATCATAATCTTAAATCTAGCCCTTATCCCTCATATCACACTTGTCACATGACTACAACCTTTTATCCAAACCCTAATCCTCAATCAATCCTCATCATGCATCACTCAATCTGTATTCGCCCTTGATTTCTCTCATGAAAATTTTATAAATGAGAGTCCTTCCATCCCATTTGCATCAATAGCTTCTTATGCTAATATTATGCTACCCAATTTTTAATTGAACTATCTTGATCATACCAACATGCTACAGAAATCATGAGCAACGACATCCAAGCTATCAACACATCAACATACTAAACTTGATCTTCGTGAGGTTTGCATATATTTCATTTGGTCTACATATATTTCATTTGGTCTAGGCTAGATTTGATGCATATTTCATTTATATCATTTGCATGCAATACAGTGTTAGCTAAACAACAAGTTCTTGTGTAAAATATTGATTCCACATGGGAATCATGATCATAATCTTGGTTGTCTAATGGTTCTCAACATATACTTTAGAATAGACTTCATTATCATTGGCTTGGGTAGTTATAGTAGGGTTAAGATGAGTATTTCTTCTAAAAGGAAGATTAATGTTTGGGTATGCAATATAAAGCACTCTCAAATTTAGAAATCAAAAATTAGTTGTATTGTTGGGAATATTACATCATTCATGTAGTTGTTAGTACAAGAATTAGTAGTTATGGACTGTTTTTTTTATTTGTTGAAAGAACTCGTCAACATAGAGGAGTTGTTATAGGAGATTTCCTAAAATATAAGAGATAGAACTCCTATAAATATGGAATATAATTAAATGAATAAATGAAAGAAAATATAATTTATTTATTTTTTGGTTAAATCTTCTCACAATGCTCTCATGGTATCAGAGTTACTCTTCCCTCCATCACTAATCTGATGCATTTATCAATCCTCAATACTACATCTATGGCATTACTCGTCCCTACAGCAGTGAGCAGAAGTAAACAATCACATCCCTTTTTTTCCATTTTTTCCTACTATGGAATAGCTATGTGAGCCCATGGCATATGCAGTGAGCTGATGAAAACCTTTTCGAGTGACTTGATCTTGTTGTTTCCACAATCGAGTAAGAAAAATATTCCTTGATGGTTGTTCCTACTAACTATTGGTTCTCTTTTAATTAACAAATCAAATTGGTGTGTGATGCATCAGAGCAATACTTGCAGTGAGAATTGGTCTGTCGTGAGCGATCAAGAATTTAGTCTCTAATTGACACCATCTTAAAGATAGGATCATCAGTCAAAGTGTATCCAAAGGCTGCAAAATTCACAGCGTCATATGGAAAGACACTCAATGTTCAGTTAAAACAAGTTGTAGATTAGTTTGTAAGTGCTCCTATTGCTATCGACCCTTTTACCTTGGTGTATTATGCTGCAATATATTGTCAAGACTTTGTATGTGCAAGAGTAGGTCAACATTGATAATGGGCCACTAGGATCTAAGGTGGAATGGTTCAAGTCTTCGAGTAGTGATCCACGGTTTATTAATACAGTGACCTTTGAGTCTGCTATTCACAATGGTAGCACCAGACCAACTTTAGTGATGATTCATGGTTATGGGGCTTCTCAGGGTTTTTTCTTTAATTTTGATGCCCTAGCCACTTGATTCATATTCATTGCTATTGACCAATTAGGGTGGGGTACATCAAGTCGACCAGTCTTTATATGCAAAAGCACAAAAGAAATGGAATCCTTGTTCATTTATTCATTTGAAGCATGGCATAAAACCAAAAAATGTCTAAATTGTTGATGCTAGCATATTTGTTTGAAAACTGTAGTTCAATTCATTTTAGATAGAATAGATAATTTATGCAATGATAGTCATACTGTTGTTTGTTACAAAAGACTTATTTTGATCCAACCCATTGTCACGTGTTAATTGTTTGATAAGTGTGTCTTCTCTCAATGAATTGGTTTTAGTGTGGGTTGTATTTGATAACAAGGTCTTTGTTGAATGATGTAGTCATTATTTAGGAGTGATCATTCAAATGATGATTTGGGTTATATAATTTTGTAAGAAGATATTTTGTGTTATACTCTAAAATTCAAGTTGTATTTCTTTTTGTTTAGAATGGGGTTCATTTTCATTGGTTGCTAATTTTAATCTTTAAAAATATAAGTGTTAAAAAGTAATAAAAAATTTAAAAAAAAATCAATTGTAAATGGATGTACTATTGCTTGTATGCGATGTCCATTTTGAGGGGAGCACTTAAAAATCTACTATCAAAGCCACATTTTTTAAGTAGCAATCCAACTGGAGGATGAAGGTATGGAAGGTTGGAGGACATTCAACAACCTCTTGTTAGTCACTAGAAATGGGGATGCAAAACTATTTTAGTGACAAAAATACTTGTGCAAAAAAGGGCTAAAGACCAAATCAATTTGTAAATGATAGCGATAATTGTCTCGTATTATTTTTCATCAAGGTGGAAATGATATATAATAATAGATACATATGCAACAACAAGAACTTCATTCTCAAACTCTTAATGTTGTGATTGGATGTGTATGTCCCCAATCGCATTTGTTGAGTGTTTGTGATTGGATTTGTGTGTCTCCAATCATAATTATTTGGTGAATGATTGATTTTTTTGTTCCCAATCATGAAAATTGGTGATTATAATTGTAAGTGTGTTCCTAATCATAATTGTTGTGAGCAAATGTTTATGTGAACTCTTATTCATAACTTTGATTTTGGATAGATGTATTTGTCCCTATCCAAAATTATTGCATGACCTTTGATAAGTGTGTTAGTCCCTATCCTTAATTCCATAGGTAGGTGTGTTTGTTCAAATCCTTGGATGAAGTCCAGTAAGGCCATTCCAACTAAAGAAGCCTAGTGAGACTAGTTCGACTATTGTTTTTTATGAGTAAATGTTTATGTCCCTATTGTTACCTTTTTTTTATGAACTACTAAAAATGGTCATTAAGAATTGTTAGTCCATCTATCCTCGTTTGGAGAAAAATGTAATATGAGGGTGTATACACCTAAAATCAGTCAAGATAATTAATTAATTAAATACTAGTTCTTTAATTAATGACCCCTTTTAATTCATCTACTTATAAATATATTCTCAATTTATTTATATAGTTCACTCTTCTAATTCTTCAATCTAAAATCACATTCTTCTATTTTAATTAAATAAACAAATTCACATAGTTTGTTTTATTTAACTAATAATCTTTTCATTAAATTTAAATTTAAGCACATGTCTACAACACTTTTGCCACATCCTGAAATGTCACATGTATTTAAATATGTCTACTATTTAAATTCCTAATTTGAATTTAGGCACATGTTGGACACTTGGCAATCTCACACACTTTATTCTCTCATACATTTGCCATGTTGCCTTTGGTCAAGGGAACATCCAAGATTCTTCCATCTCCACCGTTCATCTCTCATGTTTGAATCTTAACCGTTGATTGTTGTCACATCACAAGATGCTTTCAAAATACTATAAATACAACCCATTGCTACAACATTTATCATCACATCTTTTAGAAAACATATTATGCAGGGATAGCATTGGAGCAATCTAGAGCATTCACAGTTAGAGCATTTAGCATTTAGATTTGTTTTATCATTCTAACTTAGAATCATGTCTTAGTTATAGTTGCATTTTAGTTATTATCTTAGCTTTCATACAACATTCTTACCATAACATTTAGCATCATAATCTTAGCATAATCTTTGTTTTATCACAACAACATTAATATCATAGCAGCATGGCTTTAATCACATAGTTTCATGTAGGAATTAGATTTCTTGCATTATACAACATCTTGTTTCTCAAGTTGTCATTTTAACAATCATAGTGCACACATAAAGAGAGCCAATATGATTTAATAAATCCTTGAAAATAGAGAACAATTGAACAATTTTAGAGATTTTTTTTGCTTTCATTTGATTAGTTTATGATTCAAATATTTAATGTAATACATCTCATTGGTGTTTTTGTGTCTTATTTATTGATTTATTAACCCCCACAAATTCACACATAAAATGGCACCCACCGTGGGGCTCAACCCCATTTTTAACAATTTTTTGGAAAAAAATTTGTGAACAGGCTAGACGTGACGTTTTAGCACGACCATGAGTTCTTTTGGTGTATACGACAAATCTTTCGACACATCTGAGGTCTATTACGGTGCATATGAAAAATCTTTCAGTGCATATGGGGCCTATTACGGCACATACAATATTTATTTTAGTGCATCCAACAACTGTTTTAGCGTATTCAAGGAGTCTTTCGGCGCTTTCAGTCAATACTTTAGGGCATCCATTAATTTCTATAGTGCATTGAGTTGTTCTTTTAGTGCATGCATGAGTTCTTATAGCGCATTGGGTAGTTATTTTAGCACATTGGAATGATATTTTAACGCATTGGATGACTGTTTTAGCACATTAGTTAAAATTTGCAAAATCTTAAAAATTTTGAGAACTAATTAGTGTTCTCTACTTGCAGGTGGATGATACACCAGTCAAAGACAAATTTATGCAATTACTGATGATTTTTGCAGGGGCTGGAGTTATTTAATGCTTTCTTTTGGTTAAGATAGGCATCTAGCTTAATTAGAAGGTTTAGAAGGTTAATTGAACCCCTTGTCTTTCATGCTTGAAGTGATAGCCCTATGATCTCCCCTTAATTGGGTGACTAGAATTCAAGAATCACTATTTTATGCTTTATTAACACCTTTAGAAGGCCTGCCATAGTGGGAAAAAGTACTCACCCTATGAGAATGACCTAAGTGGGAACAACTAAATTCAAGTTTTCCAACCCACTATAAACAAATGTGAATTCGGCGAAAGTCCACAATTCGACAGTAGTGTGTAGTGATAACCATCCAAGTATGTGCAGGATCATTATGGGCCAAAAAGTGGCAATATGATGGGTATGTGGCTGACGACTTTTTTTTTACCCAAAATTGATGAAATGAAAAGGGTTTTTAAAGGAGATTCCCATCTTTCCACCAATATAAATTATGCCTTATTTTGAATTTAATAAGTAATTATTATTTATTTTCTATTCAAATTACGACTAAAGAACTGATTGATAGGCTGATTGAAAAATATCTATAGCTTTCAAACAATACCACATTTTTTAAATCTAAAACATGCATCACATTCTATGCTTCACATACTATAGGATTAGAAAAATAAAAAATGAATTTCATAAAGTTTTGACCAAGGTGGTCAAACATACGAGTTTATATATTTTTTAAAAGTTGTCATAAAAACCATAATTAATTATTTACTTTGAAAAAAAATTACAAAAAAATATGCATCACATCGAGACATGAGTCATCTATTTATATCTAAAATCTTATACAAAAATATTATCATTTTATTGTGGTTAGGGTGGTCAGACAGACACCTACTTCTTATTTTTTCCTTGAAATTTAAGTACTACTGCATTGAAATTTCAACTTTTCACCAAATATATATATTTTATTTTAAACAAACCTAGTAGTTTAGAAAACTATGTTCAATTTGTTGTAGATTCTATTCTTACATATTTTTGAAATAATATAGATAACTTATTCAAATTTTTACGTCAAGTTTCCTAACTCTGATTTTTCTTATTTTTTTGCCACTTAAGGGCCTATTTTTTCCATGATGATCCTGCACATACCCATCCCCAAAGCCTTTGTTATAAAGGTTGGGAGGTTTCCTGAGGGATTTTATCATTTGTCTCACTGAATGGAAACCTTTTCTACGAACCATAGTGTAGAAGCCAACTGAGTCAATTTTTGAACACTTTTAATAACACAGTGCAAGGGGAGGGAAGAATCTACCCCCAAGATACTCACCATATAACCATTAAGGATTACTAGCCAAAAGTAGAGGATTCGGCTTTGGTTAAGACCTGAGAAAGGAAAAAACATAGGCGCCCTCTAGGGGGTGACAGTGTTGTGTGAGCTGACATGGTTTTAAGATGTGGGTTGTGGAATTTAAAGTGACCTTTGAGAATAGAAAAGTGCTTGAATTGTCTTCTTTTGTGTTATACCTATGGAAATCGAAAGAATCGGACCAGATTCTTGAATGCACACTCAATGTTTAGTTACTAGGTTTGACACAATTGTTTGACAACTTGTTGCTATGTTTGAAGTCATAATTCAAAATTCATCCATTTGAACACTTGATTCTCAACACTTTACAAACTGGTAACCAAAAAAAACTCACTGTCCATTTGATCATACCTTAATAACATTCAGATTCATGGATTAAAAACAAGATAAACTGTCAAAAAAATTGAAATTTTCTAGAATAGCGCATTTGTCCTCTATTCTAGCACATCCAGCCAATCTTATAGTGCATATGATCAGTCTTTTAGCGCATTCATCCTTTGTTCTAGTGCATCTAGTCAATTTTATAACATGTCTGAGCAGTCTTTTAGCGCATTTGTCCTTTGTTCCAGTGCATTCAGACAGTCTGATAGCACATCTGTGTAGTCTTACAGTGCATACATTTACTATTTTAGCACATATGAATAGTCTTCTAGCACATCTGTGTAGTCTTATAGCGCATTCATCCTTTGTTTCAGCACATTCAAGCAGTTTTATAGTCCATTTAGTCAATATACTAGTGCATTCATCCTCTATTCCATCGCATCTACGTTGTCTTCCAGTGCATCGATGCAGTTTTTTAGCACATACAGGCTTTGTTTTAGTGCATCCAGTAAATGCAAAACCCAAGAGTTAAATTCATCCCCTATTTCACAATTTGAACCAGAATTCAGAATCTTTTTCAGCTCAAAATCATTCCTCAAGTATAATAGAGTCTAAAGTTGTCAAAACTGACCTCTACAAGTGGAATTCTTCAAATTAAACCAAGATCTAACATCTCAAAGTTCCTAAATCATCAAACTTATCATACCCTTGATTATTAAGCTAAGTTTCATCAGCGGGATTTATCATCCTTTCATCATGAAACAAAGCTATATAATCAAATCAAACTTGGTCTCATCAATAGAATTTGTTATTCTATTCGACTTAGTTTCCATCCTTGGCACTCTTCCAAACAAAGATAAAATTTTAGTCAAAGTGTAACACTTGCATGCCCATTCAAAAAAGATTACAAAAGCAAAAATTCAAGGAAAAAGAACCTAACATTGGAACTCAAAACATCAAAATTCCAAAAATTGAAACTCAAAACACCATGGCCAAACTTAAAGAAAATCCTTTTCATGGAAGCCACAACACTGAAGGTGATGAAATAATTGAGGAAGACATCCAAAATGCGGAACAAGATCCAAATTTCCACAAGTGCTTAGAAAATATTTTTGGAAGAAATGGGGAAAAATACTTACTAATGCTAGCTAAACAAGGTGTCAAATTGTGTGATGACTTTGATGTTAATCAATTAAAAGCACCTCCTAAAAAGCCTAAAAATGATTCAAAACAAGTAGTTTCCCTAACTCATCAAATGAAAAACCTCCAACAACAAATTCTTGACATGCAAAGGGGAACCTCAAAACGATACTTGTTACAAGACATTTTTCCATACCCTTTCGATCAAAATATTAGCATGATTCCTTTTCCCAAACACAATGAATTCCCAAAGTATGAAAAATACAATGGTAAAACCAATCGGATAGATCATGTGAGGGAATTTAGAACCATGAGTCTTGAGTTTTCACATGAAGAAACTTACTTGATGAGACTGTTCCCACACAGCCTAGGTGGACAATGCCTTGAATGGTTCTTAAAACTTGCACCACCAATCAAAACATTTGAAGAGTTGGTTAACAAATTCATCACTCAATATTCTTACAACATTCAACATGAAATAAAAATGAAATACCTTTGCAATACCAAACAAAAAAAGGGGGAATCATTCCTTGTATTTTTGCAAAGGTGGAGAAGGATGTTTGCAAGATATTCTTGTCCCATACCGGAAAAAGAAAAGATGGAGATTTTTATTGACAATCTAGATGATGAAATGAGTTATAGATTGGAAAATGTACCTTCAAGAAGTTCATTGAAAATGGGATTAAAATTGAAGAAGCCTTGATCAATAGAGGAGTCACAAAAATTTACAATGAAAACAACTCATCAAACTCCTCCAACATTACAACAACAGTGATAAACCAAAGTTTTGGAAATGAAACAAGAATGTTGGTAACAATGATGCTTCAGTTGAAAAACAAAATACAAAGCTGCCACCAAAACCAATTAGAACAACAATCCACCCAACAACCAAAACAATAGCCAAAATTTCAATCAAAACAACAACCAAGGTAATGTTGAATCAAAACTGCCACCATATCGGACATCATCAAATCAAAGAAGGTTGACATCTTTAGGATAATCATTGGAATCAGCATTAAAGGAGCTTCTCGCAGCCAAATTTATAACATTACCAGAGCCAAGAAATTGGGAACCACAAGTTAAACCTTCATGGTGGGGTGATGCTCATTTTTGTGACTTTCACAAAAACAAAGGACATAAAACAAATGATTACATGCAATTGAAACATTTGATACAAGACTTGATTGACAACAAGACCATATTTGTAGAAGGACCCCAAACAACAATGATCATGGAGCATTCAAGAACCCTCTACCAAAATATGAAAAAGGTGAATCTTCTTCATCAAACACCAAAGGCAAAAACGTGAACTACATTTATGACACCACCATTCTTCATATCGAAGTCGTTGATGATCAAACCACTCACAAGAAATATCTTGTTGCAACTAATAACTCAATAAATGATAGCACCATTGAACATGAACAAAACATCATTGCAACTGAAGCTCATCAACGTGATGTCAACACCGCCTCACATCAAATCAATGACATTGTGCCAATCAAGTTGATCACAAATGTCATTGCAAATGACAATCAAATTAATGTCATCAAAATTAGAAAAGAACAAGACAATTCACCAGTCAATGCAATCACAAGAGGACAAGCCAAGGTAACATTAAAAGGAGCTACCCCTTCCAGGTCCAAAGCAATTGTTGTCCCTACAAAACAATATAACATAATTGATCAATTACAGAAAATACCCGCTCAAATATCCATATTAGAGCTTCTCAAGATTTCACCAGTGCGTAAGGAAATCCTAGAACAAGCTCTAGTAGCCACCACAGTACCAAACAACTTGGAAGTTTTCCAATTTCAAGCTATGGTGGGACACTTGACCGCACCTCATTGCCTATCATTTTTTGAACATGATGATGTATCAATCACCCATCCACGTAACACTGCCCTTCACATTGAGGTCTTAATCCACAAACAATGTGTCAAATGTGTTCTAATAGATGGAGGAGCTGGCCTAAATATTTGTACTCTAAAACTTCTCTATGCACTTGGATATTCAGAAAACGCTATTGATCCTAGAAGGAAAATCACTATAAAAGCCTATGATGACGAGGAGAGATCTTCCCAAGGGTTGATTGTGCTACCAATTCAAGTGGGACCATTTTCAAAGACATAATCTCCCAAGTGTTGGACAAGGATTTAACATACAACATACTCTTGGGACATCCTTGGATTCATGAGATGCAAGTAGTGCCCTCAACGTATCATCAGTGTCTAAAATTTCCTTTCAACGGGCAAGAAATCACTATTGCAGCTGATTCCAACAACCCCCGATATTGCAACACACTCAAAACAACCCAAGATACTTTTGTGTCACACAACAAGGAAGCTTCAATGCCTAGTTCATTAAACAATGAAAGACAACTGAATTCCATGTCAAAGTGGCTTGAGAAAAAGGACCAGTCAAAAGATAAGGGTATTAGTGATTCTATTCCATCCAATCAGGAAAGTCAACTCACTTCATTGTCTAAACAGGTTGAAAAGATACAATTGAAAGATAAAGGCATGGGGGAATACTCATTTGAGCAATCATTATGTTTGTCACAACTTTCATCTTCTCCTAAATCATATGAGAAGCCATCAACATCAAGACAACAATCATCACAACAAACCACATTTTTTGATGGCACCTTTGTAAAAGAAGGCACCTTAGTGGATGAATCAGAAGACGAGGAGGTTTTAAACTGGTTATACAAAGATGATGAAGCATCGCAAGCATCCACTTCAAAAGTACAAATAGAGCAATATGGCAAAAGGAATATAATCTTGGAAAAGATGGGGTATGAGGGAAAAGGTCTTGTTGGTAAAAGAAAAGAGGGCATTAGAGAACCAATTCATCCCATTACAATGAATTCAGAGGAAAAAATAGGACTAGGATACAGAGAAGGATCCAAAGAAGAAACCAGACAACAGGTTGTTGAGAGAATCCTTTAATTGAGAGATAGTTCCAAAATAGATTCCAATGAATATGAATGGGATTCTCTCTCTGAAGAGTCTTGTCATGATAAGGAAATTAATGTAATACAAAAGTATACACCAACACATCTGGAGGGACAGAGCTCGAGTTCTAGACCACTTCAAATTGGATCACTACATATCGATGACTCAAGTGAAGACGATAAGACTTCGAGCGAGATAGATACTTTGGAAAAGAGTAACGTCATAGACCTTGATATTGCTATCAGACAATCTAATGACATTTCCATCATGATACTTACCCCTTTTGACCTTAGCCAACCTAACGATTCCTTGCCATTGATACATCCTGAATTGATTGACTGGGATCAAAATGAGCTGCTTGACATACCTATCTTTCCAAACGATGATTCCAATGTAAACTTCCTTTCCTCTGATACTCTTGAAACTTGCTCCACCTTTGAATCTCATAATGAAGCTTCAAACAAGGGGAGTGCCAAATCTCTCAGCTGCAAAACAATGACTATCAAAAATAGATCTAATGGTTAAAACCATTCAATTGCAGCATTAGATCAAGAAAAAGTAAAAATAAAGAGCGCATCTGATGTTGAAAACCTCTCTGAGGTACCAAAAGATGGGAGATTTGACACTCTTCCCGAGTATTATCATGAGAGGTCTTCAGTGTTGATTAAACCTATGCAATCCATCAATGTTGGTACAACTAAAATAATCAATACTTTACATCTGGCAGCATCCATGATAGTGGAAGAGAAAATAAACTTCACTAAGTTCTTTGAAGAGAGGCAAATCAACTTTGTGTGGTCCTACGCTAACATGCCCAGTTTAGATCCAGAGCTCATCATGCATCATTTATCACTACCATCTAGAGTAAAACCAGTGAAACAAAAGTTGAGGAAAATGCATCCACACACTGCCCTCCTGGTGAAAGTTGAGTTGAAGAAGCTACTAGATGTGGTATTTACCAGACCTATTGACTATATTGAGTGGATATCAAACATTGTGCTAGTTTCAAAACCAGATAAAAGCATCAGAATATGCATGGATTTCAGAGATCTCAACAAGGCTAGCCTGAAAGATGATTTCCCTCTACCTAACATTGACATCATCGTAGACTTGACAACAGGACATGAAATTCTCTCACTTATGGATGGATTTTTTGGTTACAATCAGATAAAGATAGCACCCGAAGATCAAGATAAGACAACCTTCACATATCCTTGGGGCACTTTCTACTGGAATGTAATGCCTTTTGGGTTGAAAAATGCTAAAGCCACATATCAAAGAGAAATGACCACCATCTTCCATGACATGATGCACACTTTTATGGAAGACTCTGTAGATGACTTATTGGAAAAATCATTCACTAGAGAGGGACATCTGGAAATTTTAGACAAGATCTTCACTAGACTAGAGAAATTCAATGTGAGGTTAAATCCCAAGAAATGTGTATTCAGCGTGACATCAACTAAACTTTTGGGATACATTGTATCATCTAAAGGCATCGAAGTGGATCCTGCTAAGGTCAAAACCATTATGGAGATGCCTCCTCCTAAAAATATTAGCCAGCTTAAATCTTTACAGGGACGATTCTAGTCTATCAGGAGGTTCATCACACAATTGGCTCATAAAACTCATCCTTTCAATAATTTGTTACACAAGAATATTTCTTTCAAATGGAATGAGAAATGTGAAGCCACTTTCAATCAACTCAAACAATATATGATGTCGCCACCTATACCGGTACCATCAACCGAAGGAAAACCATTGCTACTCTACATTGCAACTATAGACATCCAAATTTGACCAATCCCATATGGTCAAATCTATCTCCTTTATTTGTCTATTTCATCGATATTAATTAAATAATTTATTTAATTAATATTTCCCCTTTCCCTAAGGTTTCTAAAGTATTTAATTTAATAATTAAATACTTTACCTTTCATCCTTCTTCTCTAAATTAAATAAATATATCAATTTATTTAATATAGTCATTTAGCCTTTTGAATTTAAATCAATTTTAAATTCCCTCTTTTCTCTCTCCTTGTCACATCCTCCATAATCCTCTTCTAATATGGATTAGTTTAATTAATCCATGATTAGGATGTGCACACCCTTAATCAGGATTAATGTCTCATCCTCCATATTTTGCCACTTGTCTCCAATCCTTCATTAATCTTCTTAATCACCTATTTGCACAACCTTAATCTAATCGCATGCCATCTTTGGCATGTCCTCCAAGTCAACCTTTCATAAGTGCTTTCCCTTTTAAGACTTGACCTCTTCCCCATGTGAATTTAAAATTCATATTTATTCATTCAATGCATTTCTCTTCCCCATGCAAGTTGTTGGGTAATTCTAAATTCTCTCACTTGTCACATTAGTCACATGGGACAGGGGTTTCCTTTATAAGGACCTTGTCTTATCCACAAGGTAATTCTCAACATGTGAATTTAAAATTCACATTTATTCTCCCAACCACTTTTCCCTTCCAATCATGTGAATTTAAAATTCACATTTATTCCCCCAACAACTTCTCTCATACCCATGATTATAAGAGAGAACTTTCTAAAATTCCTCACTTGTCACCATCACCCTCATATGGGGACAAGAACTTCCTTTTTATGGAGATATTCCCATAATCCCAAGGTACTTGCAAGTACCTCTTCCTCACATGTCCTCTTTCCAACTCACTTGTCCTTGTGACACATCCTCTTCCACATGGCAGGATGTGAGGGCTTGTGAGTCCTCAACTCACCACAACCCTTCATTTTTCCCATGTTGGAAAAATCCTAACCGTTGATTCCTCTAGAGGCTCATCCCTTAAAATGGAAGATTTTGTCTCATTTTCATTCATCACATTCATAACTTGCATCCTCATTTTAAAGCTCAAGCAATCATACTCTCAAGCACTTGCATTCAAGCTCTCATAACCTCCATTGTTGGATTCTTGAAGTTCATTTTTGCATCCATTGCATTCATCCACTCACATACCCACTTGAGTCATTTGAATCCCCATTGAATCCTCATCATTTTGCATGTCATTTTCGATCATTTTCCATCAAGGAGCACACACTCATCAACAATCAAAGGGCCAACCAAGAAGACCACTTGAAAAAGGTATAATCTGGTTTTTATCTTTTATTTTTCTCAAGTCAATGTAGGCTAATCATTGAGGTGTTGAAGTGTTGTTTTTCTCCTTTACATTTTGTTGTTTTGCATCATTTAGAATAGTAAAAATAATGTTGCATCACAACAACAACTAAAATATCTTTGGGCGCTCTACTAGCACAGGAAGATTCAACAAGAAAAGAGAGGGCAATTTATTACATCAGTAGAACCTTGAACAGCTATGAGATCAACTACACCTTTATTGAGAAAGCCTTTCTAACGGTAGTATTTTCTACCCAACAACTAAAACATTACATGTTGACTCACACTATCAAACTCATAGCTAAAATTGATCCATTAAAGTATCTACTCAACAAAGCTTCCCTAACAGGAAGACTAGCCAAGTGGGTAATGATATTGAGTGAGTTTGATATCCAATATGTAGACAGAAAAGCAATCAAGCACCAAGCAATTGCTGATCAATTAGCTAAAGCAACATTACCAGATGATCACCCCATGAGCATTGAATTTCCATATGTAGATGTCTTGACAGTGTCAACACGGAAATGGATGTTATACCTCAATGGCTCTTATACACAACATGGATCAGGCACAAGAATCTTGTTTATCACACCTCAAGGACACACCATTCCAAGATCATACAGGTTAATGTTTCCTTACACAAACAACATAGCCGAGTATGAAGCATTGATCATTGGAATCAAAGTAGTTTTCGAGTGGAAGATCATAGAGTTGCATGTCTATGGTGATTCCCAACTAGTCATTAATCAGGTGAATGATGATTACCAAATAAATGATGATAAATTGATGTCATATAAAAGAATGGTTGATGACTTCAAAATGTACTTTGTGGAGATCAAATTTGATAAAATTCCTAGGGGTGACATCAAATTTGTTGATACCATGGCTACCATTTCTTCTCTCTTATAGATTCTTGAAAAATGAGCCCATTATGAATTTATGGTGGAACAAGTGTTTGACCCTGCCTACAATAACCCTAAATCCCAAGTCATATAACACCTATTTAAAGTTGATGTTTCTATCTATAGGAAAATATACAATTATCTAAAACACAATACCCTCCCACCCAATTTATCTCGAAATTAGAAACGAAACTTTATCTGACAAGCAGCTCGCCACACCTTGATAGCTAATGTACTTTATCGACGAGGTCTTGATGGTACTCTCCTTTAGTGTCTAGAATGTAACGAAGCTGAAACCACTTTATGAAAAGTTCATGAAGGTATATGTGGCACACATTCAAGTGGCCTAACTTTAGCTAAGAAACTCCTACATTTGGGGTATTACTAGCCGAACATGGAGGAGTCATTTCAACATGTCAAGAGGTGCCAAAAATGTCAAGTCCATTGAAACCTGATACATGCACCAACACAAGAATTGCAACCATTCGCATCAACATGGCCTTTCTGTCAGTGGGGATTGGATCTTGTAGGAAAGATACATCTGTCATCTTCTAATAGGCACTAGCTTATCATCACAGCCACGAAGTATTTTACGAAGTGGATTGAAGCAATTCCCCTAATCACCATCATAGGAAAAAAAATTCCATCCTTCATCCTGAATTAAATCATTTGTTGGTATGGCATCCCTCAATCCATTATCACTGACAATGGAAAACCTTTCAAGAATCAAGATGTCTAAGAACTTTGTGAGAGGTTTCATATCCAACATCAGTTTTCTACACCATACTACCCTCAAGGAAATGACCAATCAAAGGCCTTAAATAAGACCATCATGAAAATATTGAAGAAAACCATCAATGATGTTGGATGTGATTGGCACGTTCGACTAAACCCTACTTTGTGGGCTTACAGAACCAATATATATACCCTGATAGGAGCCACACCCTATAATCTAGTCTATGGATCAGAGGCCATTTTACCTATTGAGGTTGAGCTACCATCACTCTGTGTGTCACTAAAGGGCATCATTTAAGATGAGGATTACAAAGTGTCTAGGCTACAAGAGTTAGAATTGTTGGATGAGCATCGTCAACAAGCAGTTGATCACCTGAAATCCTATCAGTAGAGAATGTCAAGAAGTTACAATCACAAAGTAAAACCTAGAACATTATAGGTGGGTGACTTAGTCCTCAAAGAAAATCCCTGCAATCAATAAGATCAAGAGAAGAAGGGGAAATTTGAACCAAATTGGCTAGGTCCATTTTTTGTGGTATCAGTCTTCGAATCAAGAGTCTATCAACTATGTACACCTAAAGGGGATTTTTTTGATGAACCCCTTAATAGCTTGCATCTCAAGAAATTCTACACTTGAATCATCTAGTGCATCAAAAAAAGCCCTGAAAAAATATAAAAACATCAAAAAATGTCCTAAAAAAAGGGTTGCCATGATGAAAACCTAGCAAATAGGCGTCTTGGTAACAACAAAAAAACAAAAAAAGAGAAAAATACAAAAAAGTGAAAAATCAAAAAAATCATAAAATTTTAAAAAGTGCAATAAAAACTAGTGAAAACTTGGCAACATGCACTATTTGTGATAGGTTAGCTTGTCCATCTATTTGAGCATACCGACCATTCACTTTCATCATCAATCTACCTACCATTAGAAAGCTTCATGTACATATCCTAGCATCGCGGTCATGTCTCACTCTAGACTAGGGGAAAAATCCTGAACTCACTGGGGGCAATAAAATTTGAGCTTAAACCAACAGAAAAACAATAGTTAGACAAACACAACAAACACAATGCTCATAGTGCAACTCAACATTGAACATCAATCACCATCAATAATACATCAACCATCAAACAACAAAAAAATAAACCAATCAAATCAAAAAAAACTTTAAATGGATGATGTTACTTCTGAATCATGGCTTTATCAAGTTGGCATGTCTGTTCAAATTTTGTACTTTGATTTTTGTCATCATATCTCTGGAGCACCTCGATGATGTATTGAACTAGAGGAGCTAGGAAGGAGTATGATTTTTCTTTGTATGTTGTCTGTGAGTTGATCACTACTACCGTGCAATTTTTTGTGAGACATGCTCTACAAAGTATCACTGATGACATTCCAAATTTGCATAGGAAAATGATTAACTCTTGTCTATTTACATGGGTAATGCTCAAGTCATCTCAGTTCAATTATACCTAGATGCTTATGTTAACTTGCAATATCAAAAATCATGGAAGTAATACTCAGGTCATCATGGTCTAATTATATCATCAATGCTTTTACTCACTTTCAACATTTTAAAGGCTCGAGATGATAAAAATCACGACAAATCGACTACTACAATGACAACCTTTGCATGTTAGATCTGCATGGTTAAGTTAGATTGAATTCATGTCAATTTGCATCTATATCTATGGGATTACCAAGGCTAAAACAATTTCACAATGATGTTATTTCTATTATTTATGGATCGAGTACATTTGACATTGACCAAAAAAAAAAAATTCATATAGTTGCATCATCATTTGCATACATTAGAAGTCATTCTCATATAGTTGCACATCAGTTGCATCATCATTTACATACATTGGAAAGAATTCTTGCATCATTCATCCATTCATGCATTACATCATAATATTCACATTAGAAAACATAAAAAGAAGTGCATTGCATCTCACTTGCATAATCAAAATCATTTCATCAATTATTAATGGATTAAGAAATTGGTCCATTAAGAAGATTGAAAGACATATCCAACAAAGTAATATTTCTAAGTAGAAAATCATCTCTATTTTAATAGAGGCATAATTGAACTTGATGTATCTATAATTGAACTTGATGCATCACTGAAATCATTTATTCCTTTAATAAAATGGATCTTGGATTCACATTAAGAAGATTGAAAGTCATATCCAGCAGAGTAAGATTTCCAAGAAGAAAAAGTTTATGAAGAACATGACATGGTATAAGAAGATTGAAAGACATATCCAGTAGAGTAAGATTTCCAAAAAGAAAAAAAATGTTGAGAAACATGACTGGACATGAAAGACATAATGCCATTGTTATGAACATTTAAAACTAGTAGTGACGATATAATGCCATTTTTATGAACATCTAAAACTAGTAGTGAAGATAGATTTGTCAGGGTGCATGAATTTATTATTACTCAAATCCAAGACTAACAAAGGACTGGCTAGATCAGCATAATCATCACATAGGACATCTCACATCATTTTCATAATCAAATCCATCTCACATAGCATAAAACATCATCCATAAAGCATATAGAATCATAAATCATGCATTATCAAATCACCATTACATAATCATCATAATCATCATGATCATCGTCATATAAACATCATAAACACATAGAACTATGCACCATCATGTGATCATTTCATCCATCATTCATCCATTCATTGCATCATCTATTTGCATTAGAAAAGTACAAAAACATAAAATCCATCATATAGGAATCATTCATAAAGCATCATAGATTCATAACACATCAGTTGCATCATCATGTTCATCCATAGCATATCATATCATCATCATCTAGAACATCACATAGCATATATAATATAAATTAAATGCATCCATCATAATCATCATGATCATCATCATATTAAAATCATAGGCACATAGATCAATCATCATCATCGCCACATATCATATAACCTCAAAATCATAATGTCAAGTGTACAAGGATATCCAAGGTATAAAGAGATACATCAATATAAAAAATGGTAGCATATCATAGTGTCTAAACTGAATCAAAGAAGTATACATCATGTCCCAAAATGCAGCAAGTCATGTCATCATATATCGTAGCTATGTCGCGCTCCCCCCAGACGGTGTCAACATCACTGGACCAGTACCTCCCCCACCAAATGGCTTTGCACTAGGATCTCTTAGATCTCTCATAAGTGGTTGTGTAACACCTTGGCTAGTGGTCTAAGAATGGGTCCTACCTGATCTAGACTATGCATAGCTCTCCTGGCACTTTGGAGGAACTGCATCATTATATCTCACTCTGTATAACTCTACCTTCTGGGTGGTGCACCGTATCTCTCTGAAATAGTCAGTTGAACCTATGGCCTTTGTGACTCTCTATAGTCTCTTGGAAATTCCCTCTTCCTGACCCGCATGATATCTCAGAGTGTCCCTCTCTATAGTAAGCATACCAATCTGTGCCTACATCTAAGCCTGTGCCTACACCTGGGCCTGTGCCTATTGTACTTGTTGTCTTGCAACATCTCTTTCTATCATCAGTTAAATAATCTATCCCTGTGTTTGTGATAGCAATCCTTGCACCTACTCTAACTGACCCTGCAATGTATAAACATGTACCTGTAAAGAAACTATTTATGTTTGTTGTTGTTGCCAGGGTAGCCTAATCTCCACGTGCTACTATGATGCCACAACCAATGATTGCCTCTTGCGAGGCACTCTGAAATCTCAGACATCAAAAGTTGAGCCACCACCACCACCCTCATCTCCTCCACCACCATAACCTCTATCTCCATCATCTCCATCTTCGTCACCCCCGTGGTGTAGGAGCACCTAGGCTAATCTCCATAGGTTAGGACATTTTTGGCTTGTATCTGACATTAGCCAAGTTAGAGTATGTGTGTGTTTAATTTGGACCTTAGAAGGTCATTGTTGTGGTTAGGTGAATTAGTCATTAGGACTAAGATTCACCAATGTTTAGTTATCTTTAATAGTTTTGTCTTGTTTAAGCCTAAGTTGGAAATGGAGTCTTAAATGTGTTTAAACACATGAAGGTTGTTAGAAAGATGCCATGAGGCAGTTAAGGGAGTTGGAAGCTCAAAATCTAGGAGATGGAGGTCCTAGGAATTAGGGAGATGGCATGATGGATTGTTGCAAAAAGTTGTTGCAAAGTTGTCATGACAACATTTTCCATTATGGCAAATGTTGCATGCAACTCGGTTACCTTGGATCCCCTAGAAGATGGGAGTGTGGGATCGACCAACATCCCTAAAAACATGGAAAAAGGCATCTATGATGCAAGAGGCTCGAGTTATAAGGTTAGTAGATTGTAATTAAATGCAGAGTTATGCTTTTGAATAGAAGAACTCTGTATTTCCTAAAAATTCTGTGTGTTTTGAAGTGACAGTGATACCAAATAAGATATATGTTTTGATTTAGTGTTAGATTTGAGTTTACAAGACATATCTAAGCATTCTTCCTTTTGTAAGTAAGTTCATTTGATTTACTTTAAGTGTTTTGATTAAATAGATTAAGTCTAGGGTCTTTACTAGTTTTGTTCTGACCAGTCAGTCTTTTCGTGGCTCCCCCATGAAATCTAGCCACGGGAATTTCCTGAGATTAGATGGATTTGTTATGGGAGCCAATTTTATGTACATACTTAGTGGTAGGAGTCCTAAAGAGTCGAGCATGCATTTTTAAAATCAAACCCTAGGCAAGTTCAAAGTACCTGGTTAGAGGTTTGACAGTGAAAGATTGAAGAGAACAGGCAGCAGAAAGAGGTACCGTACAGAACAAGTACAGTTCCAGGTAGGGTACAGTCACATTATGACATGCTAAAAGGATTGAGGATTTTTCAATCCATTTGGTGAGATTAGGAACAATAATTCAGTAAAACCCTAGGAATTAGGTCTTTTAGCCCTATTTGACCTAAATTATAGGAAATCGGTGTACGGAGGAGACAAAGGCCTGAAACCTTGTGAATATTTTAGAGAACCAAAAAGGGTATCTGAATGTGAAATTTTTTTTCTAGGTTGTTTGGAAATTTTGAGCAAGAATGGAAAAAAGGTCACTGTCAAGGGCTACAAGAAACTAGGCCTTTTCAAGACCAAATCTTGAATCGGTAAGAGTGAAGATTGAAGATCATCCAAGATGGATCTAGTTGGATGTAGAATTCTTGTTTCTAGTATGTTGGGCACCCCTGCAAATAGTTCAAGATTTTATGTGATGTTGGCACTTAGAGTCTTCTAAGTGTAGGAGAGAGTTTGCCAGTTCAAATTGGTGTCAGTCTTTCAAGGTGAAGCACAAGGTGTGAAACTCTTGGAGAGAAGTTGAAATAGGACTTAGTTAATGATCTAAGCCTAATCAGAACCTAGAAACTATCAAGTTCCTGGAAGAAGACAGGGAAAAGTCTTCCTAGCTAGTTGTACAAGCAAACCAAGGAACACTTACACCATATTGGTATCAGAGCCAGGTTTGATCAGGCTTGTGATTGATGTTGCAACCCACTGAATTAGTAGGAGAGAATACACCAGAGGAAGATAGAACCATTGTGACTAACGCTGAGTTAGCCAAGAAGGTAGAAGAACAAGAAGAGGATAACCGACTGCTAAGAGAAAGGTTGTCCCGAATGGAGAAGCTCTTGGATGAAGTCCAAGAAAAGGCAGAGAAGGTAAAGGATAAAATTGACCTAAAGGAAGAGAAGGAAGCAAAGGAAAAGGAACTGGACTTGGAGGAGGAAGCTCCAACACCTGACCCTATTCTTTCTGAAGAACCTTTCTTGAAGGCACTGCAGGCCTTAAGTGGGAAAGCTTTGGAAGGTGTGCCACTATTCAGTGGACAAATGGATCCTGATTCAGTCATGGACTGGATTGAAAGCATAGAGAATCACTTTGAATGTGATGGTATAACAAAAGCCCAAAAAGTTAAGGTGGCCAAGTCAAGGTTGAGAGGTTTAGCTCTCACATGGTGGAAGTTTGTGCAAGCTGAAAGAGAGAAAGAAGGAAAGGGTCCTATAGTTACATGGAGAGGCATGGAAATCAAAATAAAGCAGACCTACCTACCTGATGACTATGAAGTCCAGTTGCATAGGAGGAGACATAATCTTAGACAAAAATATTTGGATGTCCAAGCATACACTGAGGAGTTCCAAAAGTTGTGCCTCAGATCAAAGGTGGTTGAAGATGAGAGCATCAAGCTAGCAAGGTATTTGAATGGGCTTAAATGGTCTATTCAAGAAGAGATGAGTCTAGTGAACTTCAAAACCATTCGCCAATGCTATCAAATGGCCTTAAAAATAGAGGATAAAAGCAAAAGGAAGCAAGAGCAAACCTCCAAGAGTAGAGGTAAAGGAAAAGATAGCAGAGGACAAAGAGGTGGCTATGGTGGAAGGAGTTTAGAATCAAGGGCTCAAGGAGAAGTCAGATACTCTAAGCAGCAAGAAGGAAGCTCTAGTAGAGGTGGTAGAGGAAGAGGCTCTAGCTTTAGAGGAAGGAGTGGTGGATAAGGAAGAGGCAGTTACTTTGCCACTATGAAGTGTTACCACTGCAATCAAATGGGACACCCAGCCTATAGATGTCCAGAGAAGGGCAGTGCTTCCCAAGGAGGTGATAGGAGAACTAACCTTGTTCATGATGAGTCAAATGCAGTAGACAAACATTCTGAGGTACCATTAAATTCAGAGGAAGGTGAGAACCTCATGATAAGGAGGACTTTGATCAAAGAGCCAGTTAAAGAGGAGCCAAGCCAAAGGAGGTCCCTGTTTAGGATAAAGTGCAAAATGATGGGGAAGGTATGTAGAGTCATCATTGACTCAGGGTCTACTGACAATATTGTGTCAGAGGAGACAGTCAACAAGTTGAAGTTGACAAGGATACCCCACACCAATCCTTACAAGGTCACATGGCTCAATAAAGGCCAACATGTCTTGGTAAATGAACAAGCATGGGTGGAGTTCTCAATTGGAAGGTACAAGGACAAAGTCTTGTGTGGCATGTTACCTATGGATGCATGTCACCTGCTCCTAGGTAGACCATGGAAATTTGATTGCCAAGCTATGCATGATGGAGTGAAGAACTCTTATACTTTCAAGAAGGATAAGGTAACATTTAAAATTCAGTCACTGTTAGAAGATACAGAGGTGAAGACAGCAGGTCCTAACTTGCTCATGGTAGGTGAAAAAGAGTTCTTAGAAGCCTTAGAAGAGGGAGAAGGAGTTGGCTATGCACTAGTGTTAAGGCCAAGAGAGGTCAATAATGACAAAGTAGCTGAGAAGCCAGAATTACCTAAAGAAATATAGAAAATGTTGCAGACCTATGAAGGCATTGTGAGCAGTGGACAACCAGCAGCATTACCCCCTAAAAGAGCCATAAGTCATAGGATAGACTTGATACCAAGGGCTACCCTACCAAATAAGCCAGCCTACAAGATGACCCCTCAACAAAATGAGGAAATAGCTAGGCAAATACAAGAACTCCTAAACCAAGGTCTCATTAGAAAGAGCATCAGTCCATGTGCAGTACCCACTGTCTTAGCACCTAAAAAGGGAGGGGAATGGAGGCTTTGTACTGATTCAAGGGCCATAAAAAAGATAACCATTAGGTATAGGTTCCCTATCCCTAGGATTGAAGACCTAATGGATTGTTTAGGTGAAGCTAAGTACTATACCAAGATAGATTTAAAGAGTGGTTACCACCAAATCAAAATACATGAGGGAGATGAGTGGAAAATAGCTTTCAAAACCAATGAGGGTTTATATGAGTGGCTGGTTATGCCATTTGGGTTGTCTAATGCCCCCTCCACATTCATGAGACTCATGAATGAAATCCTCAAAGACTATATTGGTAAATTTGTAGTGGTGTATCTTGATGATATACTTATTTATAGCAAGACAAGAGAAGAGCATCTCAAACACATAGAGTTGGTTTGCAAGAAGCTGCAGGAGGAGAAATTGATGATCAATTTAGAAAAATGTGAATTCATCAAGATAGAGCTGGTGTACCTTGGATTTGTATTATCACATGGCAACTTGAAAATGGATATTAGCAAAGTGGAAGCCATCCTCAATTGGCCTACTCCAAAGATAGCAACAGAGGTAAGAAGTTTTCATGGCCTTGCTCAATACTATAGGAAGTTAATAAGACAATTTAGTGTTATTTGTGCTCCTATGTTGGATACCATTAAAGGAGGGATGAAGACTAAGTTTGTATGGAATGAGCAAGCCAACAAAAGTTTTGAGTTGTTGAAAGAAAAGATAGCTACCCAACCTATTTTGGTGTTACCAAGCTTTGAAAAGCTATTCACTATTGAATGTGATGCAAGCAATGTAGCTATTGGAGCTGTTCTCAGCCAAGAGGGTAGACCGGTGGCTTTTCATTCAGAGAAGTTGAGTGAAGCCAAGAAGTATTCTTTTTATGACCTTGAGATGTATGCATTGGTCCAAGATTTAAGGAAATGGAGGCACTACTTGCTTCCCGAGGAATTTATAGTGTATTCAAACAACCAAGCACTTAGTTTCCTGAATTCACAAGAGAAACTGAGTCACAGACACATTAAATGGGTGGAATACCTACAAGCTTACACTTTCAATATCAAGCACAAGAAAGGAGTACTCAACAAGGTAGCAGATGCCTTGAGTAGAAGAGTCCTTACCATACAAGAAATTCAGTTGAAGAGCATGGGAATAGATCATTTCAAGGACCTATATGCAGATGATGAAGATTTTGCAGACATTT